>VYXC01006380.1:0-92330 GCA_013397175.1 Platysteira castanea
GATTTCAAACTAGTACAACCTCCCAGTGTGTGACCCTGTTTTTATTCATTCTTTTCCAAAGAGTCATCATCCCAAAGGGATGAATATGTTCTGAAATTATAGTATCGAGTATGCCAAATTTTGAGATCTTGGAGGTGCTACTAAGAGCTCCTTTCTAGTAAGAGGCAATCTTCATTGATTGCTGTGGCTGTTGTGATTGCAGAACAGCTCTTCAATTGCTTAAATCCAGCTTTCTTTTGTGAGAAAGTTTTAAGTCTTCTTTTTAATATTACATGATGTTTTGGGCATTGGAAGTACACATCTTACAGCAAGTGCCTGAGGTATTTTTTGATTGGAAAAGGCATGTCTTTGTTTTCCCCTGTAATTTTCTAGCCTTCGTTTTGAATGTTGCATTACATAAATGTTGGCTCAGGGAGAAGAAAATTAATATGTCAGGCTTTCCTTTGGTTTTTAAAACTGTGCCTCATTTTTAAACCATTTTAAGATACCACCTAGAGGTATATCTATCCTATTTTTGCCTGAAGACAATAAAGTTCTGAGTGGTAGTACATATAACCAAGGAGCTTGTTCTCTTGCAGTAGAAAATACTGATGGGTAAACCCATTCAGTCATCTGTAAAAGTGCTGAGTGTATCCAAGGCAGCTGTTGTGAGTATTGATGAAAGCAGGAGGGGAAGGTCTGGTGCCTCTGATCCTGTCAGAGGTCACCAGGAGAGTAATTAACTACCACGTGTCACAGGGCCAAGTATCACAAATAAGGTTTCACCATTGCCTTCACTGTTCTCCAGGGATACCAGGATGCTGGGACAAGGAAGTGTGGAAGACGTTTGTGCTGAGTTAAACTAAGATTTATCCACTTACGATTTGCAATTAAAGAGCTTTCTAAGTGCATTTCTGCACTGGCCACCTGGGTGCTCTCTGGTCGCACAGCTGATGAAGGGGGAGGACATGAAGGTAGCTCATGGGGGTGTTGTCATTTCTTAACTGGTTAATTATTTGAATACTCTTCTAAAAATTTTTATGTCTCA
The DNA here is from genome assembly GCA_013397175.1 of Platysteira castanea. Taxonomy (NCBI): domain Eukaryota; kingdom Metazoa; phylum Chordata; class Aves; order Passeriformes; genus Platysteira; species Platysteira castanea. The sequence goes on from VYXC01006380.1 coordinate 1,028, forward strand.
TATAATGCTTGAGTTCAACAGTGTGTGTGATATAAATGGGTGTCTGGGCTGTGGTGCAGGATAGGGTCTCAGAGGATTGGGAGAAGAGGATTTTTAGTTTTGTGGAGAGCTGTGTAGTCAGCTAGCAAATTTAGGACATAAATGTTAAATTAGCTGTCGTTTTGTGTCAAAAATCCCTAGTCTTGTTTGCAGATTAGTTTTTCAGCTGGACAGTTTTTCTAGTAATGCGTTCTTCAGCACAAATACTGTCTCAAAATTTTGTCCACTTTCTTTTTTTTTTTTCCATCTGCTTTTTCCTTTTCCCAAGCCTTTTTCCTGTCTTTATTTCCCTATGATACTTCAGAATGTTGTGGTTGGACTGGTGATTAGCATTTGGAGCTTTTTGTGGATCTGTCTGGGTCAACTCCCTAATGTGAAAAAGCTCCATGCCCAGAGGAAGTTCCCTGAAAGTGACAATCTACTTTACACTGTTCTCTCTAGGATAACATGTCAAGGGCGTGCTATGCCATGCCCTTCTGAAACCTACCCATGTACCATCCAGACCTCTCCAGGTTCCATATCTGTGTGATGCTTAACACTGCTCAATAATATTTCAGGCAGAAATTGCTTTGTGGGGAGAAGGCAAATGGTCTTCAGGAGGGATCTGCTGGAAAACAAGCATTATTGTAGGGAATTTTTCCTCCTTTATCAGCTTTCCTTTATCCTCCTGGTTTTTATGCATTCCTGCTTTGTACATCCTCCAGTAGCTCCAGTTCGGTCAGCGTTCAGTGCCTTACTGCTCCAGCATGGCACAGGTTCTTTTATAACTTGGCTTCTGAATTCTGGTCATTAAGTGTTAAGACCTGTGAAGGAAAATAATTGTAGAAAATAAGGGCAATAAAAGCCATTTTCTGGCCAAAAAAGCATAAATGCAGATGCCCTTCTGATACAATGAAGGTAATATCACTGCTCCATGCTGGTCACTTATTCATATTCATAAGATCAGCTTTTTCATGTGGTTTTCTTTCTTTTTCTTCTTAACGCTTGAGTCAGTTTTATTGCTCATATAAAGCAGTGACTGATGAACCCAGCTAGAGGAGTGCAGACTGCAGACAGCTGTTGTCCAGGCTCCCATCCACTGCTCTGCTGGTGACATGGTCATGATTTGCAGCACTTCTGTTGTTCCGAAGTCTATGCTCCTTTCTGAGGAGCCATTGCCAGTTCTGACAGTGACAAATGCTTGCCAAGGAATAGTGAAGCTACTTTAAAGTGCAGAGCCATGTGTTACTAGTATACTTGACTGCATACATACTCTGGTTTTGGTGCCAGCAGCAACCAATCCTAATTGTGACTCCTGAAAAACATACAAAACAGTTCAATGGGAGTCTGAAGCAGCTTTTCTTCTATTGAAAGTGAGAATGAATGTACAGAGGTAGTGAAAGAGGATCGCTCCCTGTCTTTGCATCCTTGTTTGGGAGTTAGTTGCAGGCACCCCTGTGATGGAGGAGCATGGGAAATGAATGCCTGTATCCAGGTTGCATTTGATAAAGACTAAGCCATGTCCTGTGCAGCCTGGTTTAGACGTCCCTTACAGATCCTGCTCTGACTCTTATTCCATTTACACCAGCTAGAAACTGTGTGTAAAAGTAGGATGGCTGCAGGGAGTATTGGCCTCTTTGTTAGCAAATGTACATTCTGCAGAGGTTCTGTCTGTTGGGAGGCTGTTTCTGGAGGAAGGGTGCCTGAAGGACAAGATTTGCCCTGCTCTGACAGTAATGAATATGCCTGCAGGACCCTTTCAAGCCGTCTGCCCCCGTATTGGTCATGCTTTAGCAGGTAATGACCTGGGAGGAGAGCCTGGAGCTCCTGGATGCTAGTACAGAAATAAAGTAATAATATAAATCTGGCTGGCCTTCCAGAGGGAATACACACTGCTCCAGCCAACATCAACACCTGGAAGAAGGACAAGTGAACAAGGAGCAATGAATGATCTGGTTGCTTCAGTGTGAGGCAGGGCTTGGCTCTTGGGTGTCCCCAGAATGTGAAACATTCCCCTTTGGTTTCTCCTGTGTTGAACCACTGCCCTGGTGGTTCCAGCCAGCCACTGCAGAGGCAATCGCTTGTACCTCGCCATAATCCTGACTCCTCCTCTCCCTGCTCCGGCTGCTCCAGAGCACACAGATCCTGCCTGTCATCACAGATCAGGGCACACTGCCTGTGCCAGAGCCAGTATGGAGGAGTAAAGGCCAGGCAGTGCCCTTGGAGCAATTCCCAGCACTCCCATCGGCTGCGACCAAGCTGTGTTTATATTGGACGCAGTATTAACAATGAGGCATTACCTTCTACACGAAAATTAGATGCATCCATGCTTTCAGGCCATTATGTGAGCTAGTTCTCCCTCTTGCTTTTAGAGGAGTATAAAGGAGAAGCTGCTTGAGCTTTAGTAACTATTAACCAAGGAAACCTGTTTGAAGTGTCAAAATCTCACAAGGCATCTCTTCTTATACAGAAGTTAACCTGCTATTTTGCTCAGCAGAAATGGAACGAGCATTTAATCCAGCTAATGAGAACCATCTCTTGACATATTTTTATGCTTTCATCTTAGTAATAAGGTGCTGCTGCTCTGGACTTTGCATCCTGTTAGTTTGCTTTAGTAACTCACAGCCAGTATCTGCAAAAAGATTCTAGGCAGAGGGGTGCTCTCCCTCACTTTGTCTTTGCATTCCAGACCCTGCCTCTGCTGCTTCTCTGGGGAGATGCTAATCTTGTAGTGTTTTACTTCTGCATTTGGGTCCATATGTGACAACTGTGTGTCTGATCACCACAATCTCGCACAGTTATTGCACCCCAGGGAAAGAGAGCCACAAAAACATATGGGGCTAGAGAAAATGGTGTGCTTCACTGCTCATGGGTGTATTTCAGAGACAACAGACTCTTTGGTATTTCACAGAAAAAATATGGCTCCCCAAAATCTTTTGGAAGTGAAATCAAGGTTGTGATTTGTTTTTCCTCAACCAGTGCTGCAGAAATACAATAATTACTCTAAAACTAGTGTTTCAGGTGTTAAGGTTTTAATAATCATTTATGCCATGACAAATCCCAGTTGTGTATTCATTATGGACTGCTTCTATTAGGAAAAAAGGCCTGTTATTTTTTTCTGCTGACAGTGTTGGTTTCCTGAACAGATGGGCACACATGCAAACACCCGCCCATGTATACACACTGGGGTTAAAAGTTACAGACTGAAGTGGTCATGTGATCTGCACCTTGCCTAGCCCTGCATCCACTCCCCTCTCTTCTCTCTCTCCCCTCTCTGGTGGCTTGAAACAAGCAATTTCCTGCTTTCATCCTTTTCCTTTATCCAGCCATCCCCATACATACACTCAAATTTACTGCAGCCTCTTGTAGCCTTAACAACTGCTGCCACTTAAGGTTTGTATCTAGAGGAAAAGGTAATGGGGAGGGGAAATGCCAAGGGATAGAAAGGAGCATCCTAAAATGGAGGCAGAGGCAGGCAGATACTGAATTGTCTGAAATGCCTCTCAGTAGCCTTGATGGCAGCTATCAGTATTTATTACTACAAACCAGACATGAGTTTCCAGAAGGCTCTACTTGGGGCCAGGTGTTTCCTTACTCAGGAAAAATGGGCATTATACAAGCTGGAGTCATCTGCCTGGCACCCCAAGAGGTGTGTTCCCTCTTGAAGCTGCACAGAGAAAAGATGCCAGAGTGGGAAACAGACCCAGTAAGCAGAACTTGCTGGAAAATTCATCCAGTGAGTTTGTTAAATCCATAAAACATCTTTTAAAGATCTGAGACACTGAAGGAGTCGCCGGGACAGGGATGCAATGTCCTGTGTGCAGTGAGCTCAGCTGTAGAGGCTAAACTTAGAATATTTACATCTATTATGAGCAAGTACAGAAAAAAAGAAAAAAGAGTTTGAGAGACATGTCTTCACCTAACGTGCCAGAATCCAGTATTGTAAAATAATGAATGTGCTGCATTACATATGTACATTAGACAAGAGTGTGATGTTTATGACTTCAGAAAACCTTTAGTCAAAGTCTGTGGTGTTTGCCTTTGCAAAACAGCTGCAGAAAGTGTTCCAGGACTAAAATGCAGAATTTTTCATTACATTAATGATAGTAGCGAACTTTACTATGTGAAATACTCATTTAATACACTGTTAACCCAACACTGCTCAGTAGAGTTCCTCGGGGCTGAGTGTTCAGCTATTGATATCATGGACCTTAAAATATTGTACAGTATCATCACAGTATCATCTGACACAATTACACATTTTGAGGCTATTAAGAAAAAGACATCTTTTGACTGTGTATAAAACCATAATGCCAGCCTCTCAAAATATAAAATAACAAATTAAACCAAAAATAATTGCTTTTCTTCAATATCATCAGCGTTAAAACATCCTGTAAATCCCTGCATAAAGGTCTGTCTTTTTATCAAACACCTTTTTAAGGTCTTCATTACCAGGAGAAGCCATTCAAGGATTTCAGTAGTATTTACTCAAGGGAAAGAACCCCAAATACATCAAAATCAGGAACATTTTGCCTGTTTCATATTCATAGTTTCTTCTTTATGTGTAACTGATTTATTCTGCTGCATGCCCTCAGGGTGTGCATTGTCCAAAATAAATAAAGGCTGCCAAAAAAAAAAATGAGAACAGGGAGCAAGTGGTGAGGTGGGGGGAAGCTCAACCCATGTTTTTAAATGCTGTGAGACTAATGCACATCTTGCATCCTCATGTGTGAATTCACCTTATGGTGTTTCATAACAAAAGTATACTCACTAAATATATAACTTCAGCAGAATGCAAGCCATCATGCCTGAAAATAGAAAGCTGCTCCCAGACAGTGACTCCATACTGTGAAATCCACTCTCTCCTGCTTCTGTATTGTCTTAAGTTGTGCTGCCGTAGCTTGTGCCTGCGTTACAAAGCACTGTGCCTATGCATTAGAAAGTACAGATGCATGGAAAGCAAACATCTGTGATAATTTTAGATCCTGGTTTCACCTAAGAGACTGCTTCGGTTTTCAGTGACTTTTTTTCTCCCTGGCATGTATGGATGTTGGAAACAAAGGGAGCACAAATGACTTCGCCCAAGTATGCGCGGCCAGCTCTGCTGATGGGCTCTGCATGGAGAGCACAGTGCCCGAGCTGCAGAGCAGCAAACTGCAGGAACTACAAGGCAGCAACTCAGAAGCCACATGTGCAAATATGTTTGAGCAAGGCAACCTGCAACTTGACAAAGGCACAGCTCACCAGGCCCCCACAAACTTTGCCCAGGTGTTGAGAAGCAGTTGAAGGGCAGCAGTGAGAGGAATCTTGCTGCACTGGGGAGCTATTGTTTAGCACCTCGATAGATAAGAGCAGACCCTTCTCCTGCCACAATAGCTGCTCACACCAAGCAAGACTCATTAAATATTCAGTTCCAGCCTCAAGCAGCTCATTAAGTCAGCAATGAGCAGTGACGTTGGCTCTGGAAAACCCTGCCTCAGTTAGCATCACCATGCAGAGTCTCCCCGGATCTCTTGATGTTATTCTGCTCAGAATTTTCTGTGATGACCAGCTTGTGCTCTCTGCTTTGCATTAAATACAGGTAAAAAAGAGTCAGGTGGATTTAAGTTCTGCTCTTCTTTATAGACCTTCTTAGAGAGGAGTCCTGGAGCCCAAGAGAAGTGTCTATTGGATTTTTCTCTACCAGCATATGTAATACAAGTTTGCAGGAGGAGGATGGGATGAAGGTTATATGGCATTAGTGTTAAAAAGCAAACAAACAAAAACCCTAATATTTGAAGGATAACTTTCATGGCAGAACATCATGATATGCAGCAGTTACAGATGCTGTATTGCTGGTGGTTGTTACACAGTAGGAACTTTTACAGTAAGTGTATTTTCCCTGAAAATTGTGTGTCTTAGGTGGATTTGGGCTTGAATTGTATGCTGAATGTGTTTCTTGTGTGCAGAGTTCCTTTCTGAATGATGTATTTGAAACCTGTTTTGCAGTCACTAACTTTTATGAGTATAATTTCATATTCAGTAGTACTTAGCAATAATACGTAGAGGCATTTATGATGGGTAGGTGTCAGATATCAGTGAATTAGAGCACACCAGAATCTGGAATTAGGATTGTAATTGTAGAAAACAAACATACGTTTTCATGTGTTGATGTTTTAAAATTATAATATCTGAAAGTATGGAACAGAAATGGAGAAACAGAATATGTGCAAAAGGTTTTTCAGAGCACAGTTTTTCACACCCTGAATCTATTTTTTTTTCCTTTTTTCTTTAACAGAAAGTGTTTTCAGACTGCTCATTTCTATGTGGAGGACAGCAGTTCCCCCCGTGTGGTCCCCAATGAAAGTATTCCCATTATACCTATTCCAGGTAAGACGGGCTTAATCTCCTGTGTTTGTACTACTTGGAGTCTAGTTTAATTACATAAGGAAGAGAAGGTTATGCTTGTGATAAATCCTGGGGTATTGGTAGAAATTTGTTGTATTGTTGCCGTTTCATTTAATTTAACGTGCTTTGTAATGGGGCTCCAAGTGCCAATGCTGTGTTTTTCCATAGGCACCTCTCCCACTTCGTTTTAATAGAAATTTCAGAATAACCTTTGCAAAGTGTCAAAAACATGAGTAACAAGTCTTGAAAATACTGGGACATTGCATCCAGGGTGAAACCACCTGCTCCCCCAGGGCAGGTTGCAGAGGAGGGATATTCAGCTCCACTGCTCTCTTGAGACTGGGGGCCTTGCCCACACTTTCACCATGTATAGAGGTGGAGTCTGGGGCTCTCAGAAAGGACAGTGAGACACAGGGATAAGCAGACAATCCCAAGTAAAGTCCAAAGCCATCTGTTAATTTGGTATTAATAAAGTTACTGAAGGTCAAATTCTCCTCTCAGCTACACTGAGAGTGATGCTGGAAGCAGAGTTTAGTGCTATTCTCTCCTCATGAGGCATTTCCCCTGGAAATTATTAAGTGCAGGATGCAGCTGCCTTGAAGCTGTGATGTTACTGTGGCTTTTGCAGCCACTGCCTTGTTTGCTCTCACAGGCAGAATTAAGATACCAAAAATGTTGTATTGACCTCAGTCTGTCAAAGGCTTGTACTTATTGCTTGAAGGTGTTTTAAGCTTCCTTGTCATAGTCTGTATTTGCATCATTGATCTGGGATTCAATCTGTAGCTAATCAGGTTCATTTTACCAAAAACAATTCAGAGCCTTTTCTGAGACACTGAAGAAACTTGCTTCCTAGAAAAGTGAAGGAGTCCAGTTATATTTCCCTTGTTTTTATTCAGTAGACATGTGTGACTTATTTCTAGAAAGAGTCTTTCAAAGTACCCATGAGAACTAGTAAGAAAGGTCAGCTATTACATTCCTGCAGAAAGCGTTAGGCAGTTTGCCTTGCAGTCTGATGCTGTACCACTGAAAATAAAGAAAACACATGTTTATTTTCCCCTCTTCTTTCTGTTGGAGACTAAAATGCGTGTCCTGGCCACCTCATGTCCTTAGCAAGAAGTCGTCCTTCTGCTTTAGGGTAACAGGAAGTGACAGGTTTTAATCTTAGACCACCAGTGATTAGTTTTCACAGGAGTACTTAAATAGCTGGAGAACTCCATTCTTCCTACTCTGAAACCAAGAGGAACAAATGCCTGTTGGGACTGCTTGTGGCAGTCAGTTCAGTGGTCCCACCATGCCTGCTCTCATGTCATACCTCCTTGGAGCTTGTGGGAAGGGGAAGGCTAGGCTAAGCTGGACTCTGCCACAGCACTGTCAAAACCCAGGGGATTATTACTACAAGGCACTGGGAGGAGAGAAATTCTCCCTTTAGAGAGAAACCTCTTTTGTCAGTATGTAGTATTTTTACTGTAATCAAGACAATTTTTTCTCAGATAAAAGAAACCAGCAGAAGGCTCCATCTTCTCATGCTGCAGTATGTGTTATTGAGACAGTGGTTCTTCCCTGTTGCACAGAGATGTTTTGATGGTCAGTCCATTAAGACTGGAGTGCATTCATATTAATTGTAGTGTATGCTGAAGAAGTTCCATTAAAACTGTGCAGGCAGCAGGTATTGTCAGGGCAGCACGTGCATCAGTGCTTCTGCAGCAGCCATTCTGGCACATAGCAGAAAGTGTCTGGGAACAGAACATGGTCTTTTGGGGACATTTCCCATGACTAGAGTAAGCCAGGCTGTGAGACCACAGTGGCTTTGTGAGAAACATGATGCTGCTGTCACTGCTGTGCTCCCTGTGGTGTGCTCAGACTCAGTAATGCTGAGAAAGAGCTGCTTACTCCTGATAAGGGGCACTGCAGATTAAGGCACCCCGTGAGCAAATTCTGCAGGACACCTCGAGCGCCTTTGTTGTTAAAAATCTGCAAGGATTGCTGATGAACCTTAAGGCACATCAAGAACTGGGCCTTAGAAAGAGGTTTAGTCTAGTTGGATGTAAAAGTGAATCCAACCCTGGAATTCCCAGTCTCATGACAACATTTTTGTGCATATAATGGACATATAGAGACACCTGCATACAGACATCCAAATGGAGGGCCCGTGATCTGAAGCTGAGTCATGCCTAGAAAACCTTAAAAGAGAATGAACTGGTGAATTTGATGATCTTAACACTGACATTAAAGCTATTTAGGTCACCAGAAGCCAAATCACGCTCTGTAAGTGCCTCACTCTGTGTGTATTATATTTTACCTGTACAGGGAAAATAGTTAATACACAGATACTTTCAGCCATAATGAGGCTCAAAGTTAGTAGAGAAAAATTCCAGCAATGTTGGCTTTTTCCAAAGATGGGAGATACTGCCTTGAAAGATCTTGAAGCTCTCCAAGGCATTTTCCTTGTTTGGAGATGTAGAAGAGGGCTCTTTTCCCCCATATACCTATTGCTAGATGACAGTCTTCCCTGACGTCAGTTGCTGCTCCCACATAGACAGCCCACTGAAATGCCTTAAGAACATGAAATGACAAAATTCTCCTTTGAACTGTTGGCAACTGATGAAATAATAAGTCTCTGAACTTTTCCTCTGGAAGCTACCGCAGGGTGTGAGAAAGTCTTACTTGCCATGTTGATACTAGAAGCAAAATGTAAGTGGCATTTTCACAGAAACAAGTTTTTTAAAGCAACCTTGTTAGATTGTGAAACCCCATTCTTACAAGAGGAATTTGACTAGATCCCTGTGGGACTGTGCCTCTACCTCCTACAGTTCAGTGGACCAACTTCCACTGAAGCAGCCAAGCAAGCAGTTAAGAGCAGGCAGCCACACTGATGACAGTTTAGAGCAGTGTGGCTGAAGATGTTCAGCAGGTTTGCCAAGACCCATCTCAGCACACAGTGAGCTTCTGGGCAGAGGGAACTGAGCGGGTCTGGGTTGGCTAGTCCTGGCCCAGGTGTGGGGTGGCTCTGCCATGTGTCTGGGAGCCATGCACAGCATGGTCCTGACACAGCTCGAGGTTTCAGAAGAGCATTGGTGTTTCTGGCCACTACTCTGCCCCATGACTTGTTGGCACAATCAGAGGTAGCATTTGTGTTTATTTCTGCACAATGTCCTGCTCTTGTTTGTGCAAACCTTCTATTTTCTCAGGTCTACGAGTGCTAAATCAGTCTGCCAGCTACCTGCTATAGGCACACAGTGCAATTTTTCAGGCATGAAATCTGAAAACATCTTCTTGCAGAGGAATTATTTTACCCATTTTCTATTTCATTTCCCTTGGCTGTGTCCTTAATTATTGTGCAGGAAGTCACATCACCCATAGGTGTGTGCCTATCTGTGCAAATTCTCTCTGAGATCCAAATCGTTACCATTATTCATAATTATCTGCACTGCTTGATCTAGAGAAACACAGGACAAAGGAGTTATCATTAACTGAGTCACCCACTGGATATTATGTCTGAGGTATAAATCTCAACTCACATAAGTCTTGCACCTAACAGTTACGCATCTGTAATCAACAGCAAATTTCTGAAAACTCTTCTGCCATTCTGCCCAACAAAATTTTTTTTCTGGATCTTCTCTCTTTGCCTCCATGCTCAGTAAATTTTGGCCACATACACATCATCTTTACCTTGATCTCTTCTCTAAAACGTTTGGTCTTGGCAAGATCTCGCTCAGCAAAGCTACTCCTGGTTCTGTTTGTTTGGTCTTCTATTTTGCTGGTCAGTATCTGACTGACTTTCTGGATCTTTCTGGACTTGATCCTTTTCGATAGAGTTGGGAAAGTACAACAGCAGCATCATAGCTGCAGACCTGTGTGTTTTGCAACCACGAAACCAAAATGCATCCCTTAGCAGTTTTCCTTTTTTCTCCTAACAAGACCTGCTCCCTGACATCAGTGCAGCTCGGTGCAATTTAGATGATATCAAACAGTGAAATAAATACAAATTCCACTTCTACCCTCCTCCTGTCCTCTGTCTCAGAGTTTTCCTGCTCTTGGGTGGAGTGTTGTTCTGCATCTTGCTGTGACTGTACTGGTTCCTTGCCCAGCCGAGGGGCAGAATGGATGCTGTGGCACTGATATCAGTAGGACTTGTGGTGAGATCAGTACAGAGGTAGTTGAGGCTTGACCTGATGGGAAAGCTCAAAACTCTGTGTAGTTTTGATCACAGTCCGGAGAAGCACAGATTATAAAGAACAAAACAGCTAGCCAGTGCAGCTGATTCATTTACCATATTTTCTAGAAGTATTCCACATCTTCTGTTTTTAGTGTAAGTAAAATTTCTCAGAGGTGATGCCAATCATTTCAGCTGTGTCTAGACTACAAGGCTTAAGAAACATTTCTCAATTGTCAGATTATGGTATGTTCAGTTTTAGGTTTAAATTGCAGTACATTAATTTTTTACCTACTCATGGAGTTTATTAATAATGTGTTCTAAAAAACTAGTGGCAGAATCTGATGGAGAAATACGTCTTCAAAAATGTCTCCGTGTGGGTGCACAAGTCCAGGAAATAGAGGAATAGCAATGAAAAGGTGCTTTGACCACCTCACACCCACCAGGTGTGAAGGCCAGGGCACCCATGATCCTTTCATTTCCGTCTGTCTCCTCCCGGTTACAAGGAGTCCCACTATGAGTCCGTATTATTAATTCTTAGCTCTTCAGTAACTTGAATACTGCCTTGAACCTTTCCTGACAAATGTCAGTGGTTAGACTTGACATGTTTTTTACAGGCTCAGTTGCTGTGTTCTGGTAGCATCCACCCTCTGACAAACTGTTTTCATTAGGAGACAGTAACGAGTATCTCATTTGACAAGGAAACTGCAGGTTTCTAACACAGGCTTGGTATCTTACTGTTTTCTGCTAAGGTGTGGCTATCTCAAGTTGCATCCCCAGAGCTAAAGAGCAGAGCCCAGGATACATCTGTGGTCATGATAGTGACAGTATACTGAGCACAGTGAGCCTTGTGAGGTACAGGAACTGCGCTAACTGCAGCCAAGGGCTTTTCTCAAGGGCATGAAGCTCTTCACTGAGCACAGAGGTGGTGCTCTTCAGCTGTTTAAGACTTTATTTCTGCTCTCCACTCCCTGTGGATTTATGTTCCAACACCACATTGTGAACTGTACCTATCTTCAGCTTCAGTTAAATTCATAAACGCAATATGGCGAACACAGCCATCCTCTGAAGCCAAGAAAATATCAAGGTATTTTAGGGAACATCCATCTTCCTTTACTCTGGTACCAACCCTACTCCTGCAGTAGTTGGTTGAAGAATTCAGAATTCAGGTTGAAGAATTCTTCAGAACACTGAAGAATTTATGGTATGATACCTAGTTGTGGTACTTCTAGTGGAGGCTTCAGGAGTTGGCTACAACACAAAAGAATGTGTTCTTATGATGACCATGTAAAATGCAGATAGATCCTTTTCTGAGAGCTGTCACACTGGGAGGCAGAGCTCTGGAGTTGCATCTTTATGTGCTCAAATGTAAGGCTTGTGTGTAGTTGATGGCAGGAACTGGGACCTGAAGATGGAAACATGTGAGATTAAAATTGTGTTCCTTAGCTGGCAATACCAAATAAGATCATGTTTAATGTCTGGGCTAAGGGAAAATTCACATTATTTCATTCTCTTGGACTGAAATTGGCTTTTTGCTTAAAGGGAAGAAGTGTATTGCTGTTACATTTATAATTAAAAATAACCTAATCTTTGTACAAGCCGATTTAAACTGAGCTGTTATTTTGACACATATAAAATTTTACCATTAACATTTTTATATTCCTGACACATGGCTAATAGCATTGTAGTAGATACAGTTTTGAAACGAGAGATGAATGTAGCTAGATGAATGTAGAATGACACAGGTGATTTTTCATATTCTGCTTTTTCATGTGTCTCCCCTTTATCAGAAACCTGCCCTTCTGTTCATTTGACTTGATTATAACAAATAGATAGCAATTATCTTGCTGAAAGGACTCCTGTTTTTCTTTCAGCATGCCCATCTTCCCAGGACTTTCGAATGTGTTCCAAGTGTTTTCCATGCCTTTTCACTTTGAAAGGTGGTTTTTATTAAAAATAGTACTTCATAAACACATAATTACAAAAAAGTGAGCATTAATGAGGAATAGTGCCCCTAGTAATCAACTCTTAATGATTTCTTATTCATCTTAATTCATTTTAATTTATAATTTGTCTTAATTGTTGAGGTCAGTGACTTTAGGAGGATGCCACCCTTAAGATATCTTCAGCAGGTATTTTGATGTCCTAGAATGAAACCTACTGCCTAGCCTTTATGGTATCTATAGAGATGTGATCTCCACAGAAGGCAGACACTTTCTCAATACTAAGGGTTTTTAATGACTTTGTTTTATCATAAATTAATTGCTATTAATGTTATACAAATAAAACTGTTCTTCTATTTCTGGAATTTTTTTATACAGCAAGTAAATGCAATCAGTCAGAAAGATTAATTATTCCAATTGAAATATAATGGCTTCAGTTGCATTCTTATTTTTAAAAGTTATGCAAGGAAAGCCAGTACACTGCAGAATTAAAGGCCCTGACAGTATAAACGTGTATAATTCAACAGCATTAAATCTAAAAAGCCTTGAAGAAAACTGGGCACCGCCCTGTTTTACGTGTGGAATTACATGTATAATGCAGTATTTGTGTGACTTCAGGCAGGAGCTGGCTATGTCTGTCTGCTCAGACATTTCAAATTCAATCTGTGCCACAATTTGAGCAGCATGTAAAGTTTCTGGCCCTTTTAAGTATGTGCTCTTTGGCATGGACGCTCAGTCTGTAGGTTTATATAGTTTTGTCTAAGCTTTTCTCTAGAGGTGGACACTTGACCTTAGTGAAATTGATGGGAGTTTTTAATAACCTCTGTTGGGGCAGAATTTTGCCCAAAGGTGTGCTATGCATCCTTGCAGTATTCTATATGATCAGCCACTCGTGTAGAGACAGAATATCACACTCCACATGGTTACTTCTGCTGCCATAGCTCTGCAGCCTTCACTCTGGTATGTATTTTAGCTTATGCAATGCTGTTAGATTCCATTTTAAATGAAATGCATCCTAAATATTGATGCTAGATATTCCAGCTGCTTGCAGAATTTTTTCATCCCTCTTTGTAAAAAATGAAAAACTCATGCAACTTCACTAAATGGGGTTAACAATAAATAAATATCTTTAACAAAATCCTGTGATTGCATTCAATGTTCTGTCCAGGAATGGAGAGTTAAGAGAGTGAAATGAAATAACATCCCAGAGTTGAGTGTTGCTGGGACCAGAAAGGTGCTTGTTTGCAATGGATATGGGGAAGCATTTTTCAGATATGTTATTTTTCAGTGAGTTAAGAGGTCAAATTCAGTCCTGTTACAATACTACTGGTAGATATTTTGGGAAGACTTTTTGCAGAAAATGAGAACTCCAAGGATACACTGCTGAGGGTGGATTCACAAGGATTAATGTCCCTAACAATGTCACTGGTTTAATGATCATCATAAGCCAAGTTAGGTTTGTGCTGCCTTCAGAAAGAGAAGTTTCCCTGTCACTTCACTATTCTTCATCCTAATAAGTAGGATCAATCCATCTACCCCAACAATAACTAATCCTTCCCCTTCCCCACAAATCAGTTAATCATTTTTTACAGTCATCAGCCAGATCAGCAGGGGGATTCAGGTCACTGCTCAGCCTCCCAAGAAGGGAGAGGGCAGTGGGAGAATCCCTTCATTCTTTGGCTGAAGCCAGCTGTGAAGAACATGCTGAAATTGATGGAGGTGCTCCTGGGATGCAGAGATGGCACAGAGCAGTGAGTGGCTGCTGTGGGAGCAGATGGGCCAAGGCATGTGACAGCCATGGCACATGAATCCAGGTGGCTTAGTAAATGAAAGACTGAAGTGCAGGGACTCAAAAACCAACCAAATAAGTTTTCACATTAAGAGTAAGGCATAAGATGCAGGGAGTATATTGGATTTAGGAGGCTAGGTAAGGTAGTAGCAGAAAAACAGAAAACATTTACAGATAATGAATGAAAGACATGGAGAATTTTCTCACCAAGACTCTTTCATGTGTCAAACATCTGGTCTTCAGAAACACCAAAACTCCAAACTAAATAAAGGTAATGTGAGGAAGCACTTTGGTTTTGACCTTCTGCATTAATTCCTGACTCAAACCCATCTATTCCAATACAATGCCACTAAACTATATGGTGAGCTCTCAGACTACAAATGAATCAAAATGAATCTGAGATCCTATTATGTAGAAATGTCATTTCTGATAGGATATCCTATTTTTCTTTTGAAATTGGCCCCTATTGCTTTAACATTATAAAGGCGGCTTATTAGGTGGGAGCTATGGGAAAATAATCCTGGTAGGATTACTAATTATCTGAACTTAAAATGTATCCCTGTTTGAACTTTACTGCTTCTATACACTTTGGGCTTCTTTTGAAGGTGTCTGTCTTATGAAGGAATGAATTAAGTATTCTGCATTGGCAATTGCCTTTTCTTTAAAAAGGAGATGTTAGTAAAGGTTTTCTTGTACAGTCATTTTTTTAAACAAACATGATTTTCTTCTTGGTATTGTCTCTTTGTGGCAGGAAATAAGCTGCCTTGTGCTCCCCTTTGGGTTTATTTGATACTCCTCTCAGGTGCTTGGCTTGGGCCAGCAAGTCAAGATGGAAACTCCATCAATATGTTAAATATTTAGCACAGAAATTTAACGCACCCCACCATGTGTCAGCTTCAGTAGCATCTGATTGTAAAAGTAAAAAGTATTACTAAATTAGTAATTTAGTAAAAAGTATTACTAAAATATTGTCCATCTGAGTAGACTTCTTTTTCTGTGTAATACAAAGAGTTAGTGGTGCCAGATTCAGCTCATTTCATAATGAAGTAAATCTAGAATCACTTTACTGACTAATGATGATGGCTAAACCCAAGCTAGACAGAAAAGTAATTATATCTGCAGTGTTAGAGGTGAAGGTACGTTATTAAAACATCTCCCTCTTCTCTTTGAATAATGTGTAGATCTTGCAAAATGTAAGGATCACACTGACAATATCAAATGTCACTCCAGCTTCTTGATGGGAAAAAGTATATGGTGCAAAAGCGAATATGCACAGAACAGTGGAGAGCTGCTAATTAGCCATTATAGGATTCTGTTAATCTCTTCAATCGACCAAATAAATTACAGTAATTGAAGTCTATTTGCTTTAACATGGAAAGAAGGCTTAACCAAAGCCTTTGGGCTGATGGTAGCTAAAGGAAAAGCAGATTCTGTGCATCTAGCTACATCTGTTGGTCTTGCTTCTCTGTTGGAGAAGGTCACAGCCATCTCCAGATAAGGTCAGCTCAGACCATTCCTGGGTGCTGAGCATGTTAGCACACATCCTACCAGAGGCCTGGCAAGCCGCCCATGGCTAAGCGTGCCTGTATCCAGCTAAAGTAATTTGTGTTCCTGGGTAGGAGTTTGGAGTTGGAGGTCATGAATAGAAAAATACCAGCCCAGATTACTTCAGCATTTTCCTGTTTCACTGGTTAATGTGATAAGCTCTGTCTCCTGTACGGCTGCTTTCCTGTGGCCATCAGCTGGGGCAGAGTGGGTGTGCAGGGAGGACCAACCACATCCTACCACACAGCTGGTTGCCCGTCCCCTCAGGGCTGTGCCTGTTCCATCACAGGCCATGTTGGACCATGTTATCCCACCAGTTTGAAAGCTGGAAACCTTAAACTGTTCTTTAAGTTTCTAATGTTCATGGTTCTGATTTTATTTCTAATGTGTAATAATTATAGTTGCTCCAGTGTGGTTTTCCTGAGTCGATGGGCAACTTCATTTCCCTCTCACCCAGTGAGCTCATATATCAACAATACTTCCTATTTAATTATTTAATGTGTAATTGTTACCCATGTTAAAAATTGGGTAAGAAACTGCATTGGGTTAAGGCGTCTGGAGGGAGTTAGAATGAAAATGCAGAAGAGGAAAAAGGGAGGAGAAACACTAAAGGACAGTTAACAAGAGAGAAGTGAAATAGCAGTGGCTATAAAGGTGGAGACATACTGCCACCATGCAGTGATGATAATAAAAAGAAAACTAAGCACGCTTTGCCATGGATTTCTAGTGCAGATCCATCCTTGAAGTTGGTGGGAATTCAATGGACTGGAGACCAGGTTATCTCTAATGTATTTTAAATACATTATTAATACATTATTAATACAAAGTTAAATTCTGCCTTCTGCAAAATTAGCTTGGACACACTGGCCTGCTGCAGCCAATCCTTTATCTTGGTTGGTCTCAGTTGAGCTAAAACTATGCAAGGAAAAAACCCAAATGACAACTATGGAACTCTTCTTGTGAGATTATATGCAATTGCACAAGCTATTTTCAAGAAAAACTAAGATGTGTGGGTTACTTTTCAGAAGAGGAAATACTGTAAGAAACACGTCCTTACTGTTCCTATAGACCATTCCATTCAAATGTCTTGGTTGTGAAGATACTGATACAAATCTTGTTACGAGAGGATGATATTCCAATACTATATAGAATAAATGTTATTACTTAAATAGTTTTAAATGCCAGCATTTCTGAAGGCTGCAGCTTTTTGCTAAGAAGAGCATACACATGTCAAATGTTTTGAATTCTGTATTATTCAGAAAATGAGCATGTGGTTAATTAAAGTATTACTACACTGTGAGGTGACCAGATTGCAAACGTATCTTTAACAATTGGCCCTTGTAAATTAAATAGAAGAGAGCTGACTGTCGCTAGAGGACACAAGAAAAGAGACTCTGACACCTGCTAGGTTGAGCAGAAAAAGGAAAAGAAGAAAGTTTATTTACATTTCTCATAATTATAGGTTTCTCAATTCCACAAGGGATTGGAGGACGTGTCACTTCCTCTTCAATCCCACTGGAGAAAAAGGATGCTCATCAAACTTTCTCTGATAGTACAAAAATGTAAGCAAAAGAACAGCTAAGTAAACATTGGCTATTATTTACATTAAAGTGTGTGAAAATTTTCTAACTCCAAGGTTACAACAGAAGGCTTAGCAAGAAAGCAGGACAACAGCTGACTGAGATCCAAAAATGTCAATAGATGCAAAAAGCCACCTTAGAATGTTCTGTTATAAAATAAAAGGAGAGAAATAATGACATGGTCAATATTAACTGCCATTAGCTGGAAAGAAATCAGATTGTCAGGAATCTATAAAATTCTTGCCAAAGTAGAACCTCATTTACACATACAAATCTTCATACTCTTTACTAAGAAAAGCGTATGTGACAGCTTAGAGGTTTTAGCTGCCAAAGATCTTTCACTCTGAATACAGTAAATGTCACATCTATTTATTTATCGTTAAATTTTGCTAAGTATCTGTAGAAATATTTGGATTTTTTTCTATCATAATGTAGATGTTTAAAAGGAAAAGAATCCAGATCATAATGCAGCTGTAGAACCAAACCATATGGCTGCTAAATGGGAGCAAAAATACACTACTGAATTATTAGGAGTAAACATAACCTAGATGCTATCTTCAGAAGAATATTAAATGTATTATATAAATACAGGGTATTGCCATAAAATCATGCAATCAGACAATAGTAGCCATCAGGCAATAGATTATTTCACATGCTGAAAGTAATCACAGTTGTATAGCAATTTGCATTTTCTAAATGCCAGACTGAAAATATTAACTGGTGAATCTTGTCAAGCACAGTTTTTCTACCAACTGCAGTCGTGGTTATAATAATATCCAGGCCATTTTTGAGAGCAAAAGAGAGGAATAAGGCAGCCATCCTACACCCCAGCTTTATTAGAATCTGCCTGGAGTCCCAGGTGCTGAGAACAGTCTTGTTTGTGTTCAGTTAGAATCTTCAACTTCTTTCTTGTGAGAAGAGATCTAAGGGTGATTTACTGCTATATTGAGTGGCATTTGCACTGTGCTGTGCAAGAGCAAATAGTCCAGTGGAATACATATTCGATGTTATGAGTAATGTCTGGCATGAGAGAGACCTCAAATTAGTGTGGCTGTTGTGTTTGCCTGCTCTTTTGCTCCGAAGCAGTTTCATAAGTCCGTTTGGATTCCACATAATTGTGTGAGAAGGAAAAAGTTTATAACAGTAATAAGAAAGGCCTGTGTGTCTGCTCAGTCTGGTAAAACTTACTGGGATTAACTGTCAACTGTATTTTCACATTTGGGGTCTCTTCTGTTCTTTTTATACAATGTGGAAGTAGAGGAGGCTTCTTCATCCCATCCACAGCTATCTTCAAACTGAGCAAGAGCTAATAATCCTTGATCTTAAATTGGGCTTTGTAAATCAACATCCCAGGGAACAGGCTCTCAGTATTTTTAACTGTAGTGCTTAGGATTGGAAATGTAATGGATGTTTACCTCAAAACTGGCCTCAAAAAGATTTCTTATTACTGCATATTGAACTAGCTCTGCCCCTGGGAACTCAGATCTAAATGACATCAAATGAAGACTTCCTCTCCTGAAGTTTTATGTATGAAACAAAGAACAACTCTGAATATCTCTCTTTTTTTCCCTACAGATGATATGGAAGCAATTCCAATCAAGCAGTTTGTTAAACACATCAGTGAGCTGTATTCTAATAGCCAGCATGGGTTCTCAGAAGACTTTGAGGTACGATTTAATGACCCACCAATAAAACGTTGTTTTCCTAAAGCTAATTGTGTATTAATAATTAGGGATTTTGTGACATCTGTGTGATGTCACATCAGGTAAATGCAGTGCTCAAATATATCAGAAGAAACAGAATGATAACAATTTGCTACCAGCTATGAGCAATGTGGGACTGGACATATACAGATGCTTTCTAACCACCACAGATTTGGTGCCTTTAAGGGGGAACCCTCCTAGGTTTTTATTAAATAGGAAGAGCTGCCTGCAAGCCCCCAGGAACAATATGAAGATACAAACAGTCATTTTTAACTCCAGGGTTTTCTTACAATTATTTTACTCTTCTTGGTCCAGAATTTGCTCCTCTTAGTCATAGGAAAAGCCACATACCCCCTGAGTAGTCCAAAAGTAGTAAAATAGAGCTTGGAATGAGTAAAAGTAGTAGAATTTGGTCTTTGATAAAAACCCAAACAGTGGGTCAGTTCCTTGAGTCCTTGTTCATGCTGTGTTCAGACAGGAGAGATTGCTATTGAAGTCATTGATTATTTTGTTCCAGTAAAACCAAGGAGAAGGGATTTGGGCTTTAGTTGGTGGTATTTACCTAGTGTGACTATTTTTAAATTTTCATCCTGTTATCTGTGTAGAACATATTCTGACCTATAAATGTGCTGTCATTTGGAGACAATTCCAATGGCGGGAAAGTAGTTTTCTACCTCTGGGTTACCAAACCCGTATTATGCAAACATGGTAAACATCGTGCAGCATAAGACAGCATAGTCAGGCTTTTCCTTCACTCATCACAGTCACTGCTGAACTTTTGGAAGTACTGAGAAATGGGAGAAGCCCTGAGAAGTCACATGGAGTTGCACTACTGGCTTCCCCACAAGCAAACCAGGAAGTGTGTTTGCCTGCTGCCTGTGAATCAGAGCAGCCGCTCTGCTTACAAACAAGGCACTGAACCAAAATAGGTGGCCTCGTATCTACAGCTTCTTTGCTTACTGCACTGTAAAGACAAGATTGTATGCAGGAATTGTTTTTAATGGGATCATTTAAAACATTGATTGTTGCTGTTTGGTTACTGTCTATAAAGAGTGTCTGCTTTGTCTGATGCCCAAAAAGCGTTGTGTAAGTTAAATGCATTTTGTATTCATGAGGAAAGCAAATGTATAAGGTGTTAGAGTGATTTAGTTCAATTGACTGCTGGCTGGATGGCTGAGCAGGAATATTGAGGCATTTAACAATGTTGATGGTATTCAGGACAAACATTTCTACTCCAGAGAGTAGAATTTGATCAGGATGATCGAATGCGACTCGCTCTTCTCAATTATTTATGAATTGCAACCCCAGTGCTATTCATCACAGCTGGGTTTTACACCATTTAATTATTCAAAATAATCAACAACACATCTGTAAACTTGATCTGGCTTTAAGCAGGCTTTGCTTCAGCTGCCACAAAATCACTGCTATTAGCAAATGTTGGACACCTTCTGCCTGTGTTTTAGCAAAGAAAAACACTGCTCTAATAGCCTTATTTTTTCCCTTCCTCCTGGAGTTCCCTGCTGTGAGTGCTGTGCTGTGGCAGCCAGTTGGAGAGAGCTTTGGCCAATTAGTCCCGTTCTGGGGAGCACCGGGTCCCCTCCAAAGGGAAGTTAAACTTCTCCAACTGCGCTGCATGCACCAAATTCTATTCTCCATGCTGGCTTAAAATTTGGAGCATCTGCTTTGAAGTCAGGATAGCTACTCCAGATGTATTTCTCCATAGCTGAGGTCTCAGCTTCCTAACTGTAAATGAAATCTTCTGCTGGAATAAGGAGTAGGAATAGGAGCAAGGTGATCTCTGTCTAGGATAAACCACCGGGCTCCCCTTCATTGCTGGTGTTCTGCCCTGCTGAGGCCTTGTGGGCCTGACTTGAAATCCAGGATTTTTCACAGAGCCCATCGGTAAAATGTTTCTCAAGTGCCCAAACTGACTCAGAGGTCAGAACCCCAGTTTGCAGAGTGGCTGAGGAACAGTGGAACCCAGCGCTACATTTATACAGTAGCTGTTGGAGTGGCTGCAGTGCAACTTCCCACACCCAGTCAAGATCCAGCCATGATCCATGTGCTGGAGTTGCATCTGCCAGCTATGGGGAAGACTTAGCTAATATTTTATGGAGAAATAATAAGATTCCAGCTAAAACAGGAAATCCACTGTTACAGGGTTGCTAGGCTTAGGTGGAAAGTACCACAGCCATATTGTGCCTTCATGCCTGTGGAAGTTCTGAAAAGAGGTAATAGATTCTCCAGTCATGCAAAAAAATAGGACTTTTTACATCTAAAAGGGGAAAAAAAGAGGATGCTGAAATAATGTGATCAATACTGCAGAATAAATAAACCTTCCCAAAGCTAGCCAGTGCATGAGATTTTGTTAAAAGAAAAAAGGATCAAAAATCTCTTCAGAAATTTCTGTGGCAGGAGGTTTAAGGTAGAAGCTGCAAAACAAAAGACTAATCTAGGCACACACATACACTGCCCAATGTGGAACATTAACATCTTCCATTTGTTTGTTACTAGATTTTGATGTCTCTTCCTCTGGTTTTGGCAGCATGTTTAGGGCTGCACTGAGTTGGTTTTTACAGGAAGAAGATTCCTTTCAAAGTAAATTGTGTGAAAAATCCCTTCTCCTCTTAAATTGAGCTGTAATTACAGCTAAATATTTTGTGGATGTTCTTAGGAAGCATTTTATGTGCAGAGGAAAGATGGACTTTGAACTCACAAATCTTCCCTTGGAAAGTACATCTAAAATGAATCCTTATTCCCTTTGGATAATCACAGTGCAAGTAGCCAGCTTTATTTTCTGATGATAGCTGGGCTTTCTTGTATATACAGAATTGTAAAGATTTCCTTTGAGTCCCGTGAATTTTCAGTTTTTGATATAAATTGGAGATACAGGACCCAGTATAATACTGAACAACAAACAGCTTTTTGAAATAAAGATCCTGCATCACTAGTGCTGGTCTCTGACATAACTGTATTCAACCTTGGAGTTTATTCAGTATTAGATTAAAAAAAAGGGAAAGTTTTTGGTTTGCTCTCAGGTAGCTCCAGCACTGTCTTGCTATGGTGTACAGGATGAGGTACCACACTTTTACAGTAGTACTGGGACAGGGTTTGAGGGCAAGACTGAACAGAGATTGCAAGGCTTCCTGAGCCAGAGATTATATCTGTTCCTTGTCTAGCCAGAGATTTTCTTGACATCATTACATTAACAGTCTTGATAGACCTTTCTTCCATAAATTTCTAATTGTCTTTTGAACCTTTTAGGCTTCTAGTGTCCAAAGCATTCCATGGGAATGAATTCTGAAATTTGTTCCACAAGAACAGACTTCCTTTTGCTGTTAATTCATGTTGAATAACTTCTCTTGGCGCCTCCTAGTTTTTGCATTACAAAGTGCATCCCTGTTTACTTAAAATGCCTCACATGATTCTGTCTGCCTTTATATTCCCCCTTAATAATCCATTTTCAAATCTGAAGAAGTCTAAATTATTCACTTCGGTTTTTTGGAGGAAGCCACTCCAGACTTACCTTGACTTGTTCCCTCTGTACCTTTTTTCCTTCCTTTACCATAACCTTGTCAAGATGGGAAGACCACAGCTGTGCACAATATATGACAGGTGGTTTTACTTCAGAGTTCAGTGATGTTTTCGGTTTTCTATTACTTTCCTCCCTCCTAACATAGTATTTGGTTTTTAACAACTACTGAGCACTCAGCTGACACTTTGAGAAAACTATTGACTGTGACCCCAAGGTCTCATCACTGAATGGCAATAGCAAATTGAGAACCTGTCAGTATGTATGTATAGTTAGGGTTGGTTTTCCCCAAGTACATCACTTTGTATTTATCAACCAGGAATTTCATTTGCCATTTTGTCACTCAGCCACTCAGTGCTGCAAGATTGTTCAGCTTCCCTTCACAAATAGCTTTTGTTCTAATTATCCTGAATAATTTTGTATTGTAAACACACTTTGTCTCCTCTGCAGTCCATTTATGAATAGGTTATGTAAGGTCCCACCAGTGAAAGTTGAACACTGGCAATTCCTGGGGAGGCGAGTCCCACCTCTAACCTGGTAGTGCACAAGGCGAGTTTTCCTTTTGCACCAAAACAAGAACAGGTTTTCTAGTAATATTTTCTGAGAGGCCTATTCACACATTTTGAAAATTGATATGCTGCTCTCTTCTAGGCAGCCTGTAGACTTCTTCAGGGACCTCTCCCAATGTGTTCAAGGCATTCACTAGCTCTGCTCGTCTATTGCAGAGTCTCACAGTTTGCCCTACAGAGAAGTCAGATGGAGTGGGCTGCAGTGCCTAAAACCCCTTCTGGATCTCATTTTAAAAACTGATGTCACATTTGTCATCCTCTATTCCCCGATAGCCTGACTATATAGGACATATGCCCTCCAAATTCCTGTTCAAAAAGAGTGTGAAGTGCCACCTCCCACGGTGGAGCTCTTCACTCCCTCCCCCTGGCCGGTTACTGGAATAACACTGTAAGTTTTTTTGAGTAATTGTGTCCTTTTGCTCTAAGAAAGGAGCACTGAGCCAAGAAATCACCTTGCATCCCCAAAGCTAACTGTGAATTTTTACAGTTTAATGCAGCATTTGAATTTTTGAGATCAGTTTTTGAGAGAGTTTTTTTCCCTCCTCCGTAATTCTGGAGTGGGCTGGTCAGTGCCGCTGTGGGAGCGATTCGAGAGAGGGAAAGCAATCTCTGCAGACCTATGCTCCCTGTGGCCGTGTGAGCGTAATGATTCATTGCCAATTTGGCATCTGAACAGGCTTGCTGAACTTGGAGGCAGGCTGCCTAGCTCCCTCATCACATAAACTGAAAATATCTTTATACTCCAGTGGCACCTTCTTCTAAATGTCCTGAAATGTAAGAAAATAACATAAATCTGTATTTCCAGCAATGTGGCAGGGATTCGCTACTGTTATTCTCATGGTTGCTGCTGCTCAGGGCAGGGGTCACTGGCTCTTTTTGAGCAGGGACCTCAGAATGGTATTCTCTAGCAAAGGGTTGCATTGAAGACAGGTAGTGCTGCACTTTGCACACTTCTTGAGACGCTAAAAATTCAGTGTAGTTATACTGACATCCCTTACAGATTAGACACAGCTCACACCAGACACATGCTCATAGCTCCGTCTACACCAAGAAATTTGGCAGTAGAAAGATGCCATTCCAAAAACATGCTGCTAGCAGGCAATACTGCATTGGGAATGTTTTATAACCCTGACCCAAAACTGCCGTAATTAGAGGTATTCTCAGCCTGTTTATTGCTGTACTGGAACCAGAGGGAAGCAGCACTCTGAAGCTGGAGGAAAGAAGGATTGCTGCAGAATAGGGCCTTCCTAGAGTTCTCAATTCTTGTCTCACTGCTTCACCTACCCTGAGAAATTGGCATTGTGAATTAAGAGATGAAGTTGAAGAGAAGCAGTACAAGTTCTGATATCTGGGGTTTCTGTTACTAACCACAGTACCACAGCCATTCCCAAGGTTTCCTCCTGGAAGCCCCACTTGGATGAGCCATTGGCTGAGCAGTGCAAGGTCTTGGTCAGACTTTGACACCTCCACCCCGCCATCCTTTCCTCCCTCATGCATTTACAGGAGTTTTTATCTATCTATTGATTTTATTTCTGAGTTGAGTCCTTTTGTTTATTTTCACCTCTTTCTAGGCTGTCCCCAGCTCACCTCTCTCTCACGTGTTGTTGGAGAGTTTATATCAGTGCTAAATTATTACAGAAATCTACACTGTTCCTGAGGATATCTTCAAATACTATCTGCAGTCTCTACTGGTATGCTGTCTTCATGTTTGCTGTGGTAAAACAAACAGCAAGAGCACTACCACAGAATTCTTGTAATTTGGGATTAAAATAATAGGTCAAAACTGATACTGGGGGTGGATGAACTACCTGCTTCCATGATGAAAAATATTAACATTAATATCAAAATATAGCTGTGGATCTTCTCAGGTTTAGTCGCTCAGATTAGGATCCTTTCTTTGTTGTGACGTCTCCTCATTGGTATTCATAGGCTTTCACAGATCAGCCCCTGCCAGAACATCAGCCTGAAGTAATGGGAAACAACAGCAGCAGTGCTTTGTAAGACCAAATCAAGAGACAAAGTTGCTGCTCAGCCACTGCAGCAAAAATTCCTGCTCAGAACTTAATGCTGCCAGCAAGACACTGGAGCAGTTTGGTTTTACACTTAAATGGAAATTCTTTGAAGTTTAGAAGAAACTAATTTGTAACTTGTTTCAGAATGGCAATTAAAATGGGTCATTAAACCTGGGTGTATCAAATTCCAATTAGCATTAGCATGGACAATATAATTAAAAGGTAAATTAGCTATAATAGCATAGACTAGAACTCTTCTTACATTAACTAACAGTCAATTGAAACCATGTACTTTGGTTTCTTGGGTTGTTAAGGATAAGTTGAAAGGACAGAATAAAGTCTGTATCCAGTCATCCTGGGACAGTAATGTGTTCTGGGAAGTTGAATGTAAGGAGCAGCAGTGTGCAAGCCAGCCACCATTAAAATCAGTGGAGGAGACTAAGCAGGATTAAGGAAACCCAAAGGAAATATTCTAGAGCTGAAAAGTTTATGGATGAACTATGAACGTGGTGATATGAACACTATCTGTCCTACTCCAAGGTGCCAATAGCAGTTTTGTGCCTGCTGGGAGAGGACTTTGTTTAGGCTGAGCTGCAGTGAGCAGCCTGGAGTCAGCCCTTACCTGGTGACGTGCCTGCAAACAGAGGTTGTAATAATAATGCAATCATGGTGATGTTTTAAGTGCAACCAAAGGACTTGGTAGCCAGTAAGGTTTAGAAATCCCAGAGTATTCATTGCATAAGCAACAGAAAAGGCTGCGAAAGTATATATGTGGTATACATAAATGTGGTAAAACAACATAATTAAGATGGGGACTTCTGGGAACTTTCTCTAGGGTGTTAGTTATTAACACCGGGGCATCCTCTTCTGCCAAGGGGTAAATTATACTCTGAACAGAGGCACAGATAACAGACTGGAACTAGCCTTGTCTCCTGCAGCTTTTTTTGCATTGATGAGAGGCAACTGCCTCAGCTTTAATAACAGAGGAATGTTAACTTATGCCTTACTGGCTGGTGAGGGTAGCCTGTGGTTTAGTGATCTGCTGTTAGAATTTGGAGAGATGAGCCTGGGAGGGTGGGACAGCATGGATACCCACTGTCTGCTCTCAACCCCATCTGTTCATGCAGCACAGCCAAACCCAGGCCAGCGTGGAGCTGGAAGATGTCTTCAGTCCCCTTCTCGTTGACATCTTCAATGTCCCAAAGCCTTGGCTGTGTCCTGGGCTAGAGGGGAGGGCTGAAGACTTAAAAAGGACAAAAATAGCTCAGGCATATTGGCAAGGGGGAAGCTTTACTGTAACGGTCTCCTTTTGCTGTGCTTTTGTATTGTGCGGACATAGGAATCCACCATTACAACATCTTTCCAGATTATTAAAAACCATTTAGAATGTTACATGGTAAGAAAAGCCATTTTCTGATCATCAGCTCTCACTGCGTCAGACCTCCTTTTCCACTGTTGGTGGTTTTCACCCTTTTACCTTAATCTTCCTCTTCTATTAACTTTATATTGGCCAGCTGGGAACAGGTACAGTGGAGGAAACAGCCACCATCAACATAAAACGGCTGATTGAAATGATTAACCTCACCAACAATTCCCCTATGGAAAAATCCTATAGAATGAATAGAAAATGATACATTTACTATGTAGTATTTAAACTGTCAGAGAAAATTCCTTAGCAGGGAGGTCATTCCCTATTAAATTCTATAACTTCTCTGAGTATTCTCCACAGAACTTTATTAGGTTAATCTGTATTAAATTCTACAGCATTTGGCATAAATTTTTCAATGCCAGTAACTTCTAAAAAGAATTTTATACTGATGCAGGGATGTAGGGTTTGATGTGAGGCTTTTCAGAAATGGCCAGGGTATTTTTTAGAAGTGACCTGTAAAGGTACAGCAGTGATGTTGGCATGATTTCTAAATGCAAAAATAGGTAAAACGAAATGACATTAAATCAACCTAACATGTAAATACCACTGCTTTTCCAGATATGACTTAGGCTGAACTGATCCTGCGCGTTGTGTAATCTGAAATCCCTTGCTTACTGGAGCTGACAGGCAGAATCAGGGGAAGAGCACGCTTTAATATGGGGGTTTTTATAGGGTAGAAGTGGAACTATGAAAATTCTGTTAGGGCCAGCTGAGAGTTTTGCTTGATTTGTCTTTGGCTTTGCTCAGCTCATCTCCTTGAGCACAGTCTGTTTCTCCCTGTGGAGGATTGGGAAGAGAGAGAGAAACAATTGTTACTTGAGAATGTCACATGGATATAAAAGCCATAAAACATACAAGGTTTTAGTATATTTTGCACTTTTAAAATGTAAATGCTGGGGAAGATATCTAAATTGCTATGCAAGTCCTTTGTGAAGTGTCTGCATAATGCTGAACTCCTACATCTGCTGTTTGTATAGCATTTCTTGTGATAATTTTTCTCTGTCACTTAGCTCGTGATCTTTGTAGCAGCTGTGCGCTCCTAATGACTTTCCCTCTTAGGTTCTATACTGTTATTTTTATAGTCTGAAGTACAAAGTAATTTGGCACTTCCTCACATATCCTGGGGGGAAATTGGTTCTGTTTGGTGCAGTTTCTGGAAGGCACAAAAGATTTGAATAAATATAATTTCTTCCGTAACTTTGTAAACTCCACATTTAATTTTTTTTTTTTCAAAAATATGTCTGTAAGTGAAGAATATTTATGCTAATGATAAATGGGGTTCTCTTTTTCAGGAAGATTATGGTTAAACAGATATGAGAAAGGTGTGCTGGAATGCAAAATCTTTCCATTTTCCCTGGTTTTCCTTTGGGCCTCACCCACACAGGGAAGAATGTAGGGAGTGAAACATACCAAGATACACAGGCATGAAACAAAAATACAGGCTTCAACTTTAAGTGAGTAGAAATACATTTTTAAGTGCCTTAAGCATAAAGACAAGCTGTATAAAGCAGTCACAGAAACCTAAGACTTAGTTAAAAGCACAAGTTCTGCCTTTTGCAGAGTTAACTCTGTTCTAGACAAAATAAGAGTACAGCTAGCTTAGTTTACATTTCTGAAGATTAAACAGAATCGTTCTGCATACAATTTGTGTAAAAGTTATGACTACCATCGTCAATCAGAACTTAGTTGGGATAGGTTAACAAGGGGGGTGTTGAGAATCATGTTAATTTCTCATTGGGTAATTTAGAAATATAATGTATCAGTTTGGGGATTCAGGAAGCAGCTTTTGTCATCTTATGCTGCTGCTGCTGCTGCTGCTCAGAACTGCTATGCTATTGCCAATGCCAACGCTTTGAAAACGAGACCTGCTGTAGCTCTCAGGCTCTTGCCCACAAACTGCAAAACTGACTTAACTATGAAATAAACTCTTGCTATAAATCAGTGGCTACCAGCCTTGGAAAACCCATTACAAACTCGTCAAGGTGTATCTTGGAGGTGAAAAGACTTCTGAGGGATTCAGTTGGTAGGGCAGTCTCTGAAGGGTGTAACTCTCTAGGGGAATGGCTGCTTCTCTTTAGGGTAAAAATAAAGACCCTCCATTACCCCATTTCAATAGCTCTGTATTCTGTTGTTGAACAGAGTAAGGGATGGATTAAGAATTTTTAAATTCTGTGGGAATTAGGTATCTGGCCTACAGCCCCAGCTAGACAGATATCTGCATCTCTGACTTCATGAACACCCAGGCAAGCTTGATATCTCTCTGCTTTGTAAATAAATATATACATGGATGCAACCTTTTCTTCACTGTATCAGGGGCTGTTAATCAGTGTCCAAGCAGTGGTATTTAAAGCCCTTGCTGTTCTCTTCAGAGATCTATTTTATTTTTATTTTACAAAAGGCATCTCTCTGCAGAGAACTATCAAAAGGTCAGTACCAAACTTAAATGTCAGAAACCCCATTTTGAGAGGTTATAAGCAGGTAAGTTGTCCAGCGGTCAGAAGTCTTCTGTTGAAATGGTTTTTGTCTAGTTTCTTACACTATACTGGCCACTCTTGCATCTGAGGGATCCTATCTTAGCTCCCCAAGGAGGGACAGAGTGCGACATGGCAGGAGATGCAGTGCAGAAGGTGATGGACCAGTGGTCAAAGGGGACAGTTGGCCCTCAGGGTGCTCATCTCTCCCCAAGCCTGTAGAGAGGAGCGTGACCATGCTCCAGGGACAGCTGACATGGCTCGGTGTAAGAGACAACAACATACAGGACAATACTGAAAGACTTTGTGTTTAACCCACCAATTACAATACTGATACTTTGAGCATTGTTTCCATGAGCTGTTGCAAAAGGAGAGGAAGCTCAGGGCTTTTTTGGACTGACAAATTTTCCATTTGAATAATCTTTCTGCCTAGGAAGTGCAGCGCTGTACAGCTGACATGAACATCACTGCAGAGCATTCCAACCATCCCGACAACAAACACAAGAACAGATACATCAACATCCTGGCCTGTAAGTAAGCACTGGCCTAAACACAGTGAATCAACCCAAAAAGGCACTCTCCTCTTGCAGTGCGTGTGTGTGACTGGGACAGGCAGGTGACCCCAGGTTACATTATTACACAGTAGGTAATAAACATGTGGAAGTGTGGCTGGGAGATCCTTTCTCCATTAAAGGCAGTGAATGTTTTGACTTCTCCAGGGCCAGGATTTCACTCCAGCTTTTGTTTTGAAATGTTTCACAGTTTGACAGTCCAAGCATAGTTTTAGAAGTATAAGTTTGGTATGAAATTTTGTGGAGGAATAACTGAGATAAATTGATGAGCTCTTCTGCCTGCTAATGCCTGAAAAGTGGCCTAAGGGAAGTGCATGGTGGAGCAGAGTTTTACTGATGATTGCTGGGTATTACCCTACAATCCCAAAGGTGCTAAATCTTACAGAGTGTATCTGCTGAATTTCAAACTGCTTTAGCTGTGTGTAGGATTTGGAAAAATAGTGATCTTTGTAGCACAGCGCAGGCTTTGCCTGTATTCCTCTGAGAACTGCAAATCTGGACTCTGGTCTAGAATGCAAATTATCTGGGATGGAAGTGCAGTAACTTTTTCCCTGTTGTTCTCTTATGTGGAATGGATGGCAGATGCAGTTTAGGAACAGACATGGAGACCCCACTGGTAAAAAGTTCACAATGTTCATAAACATTGCAATAAATCTTGAATGCTTTTGATGGCATAGGAAGGAAATGCATGTCTCTAACAGATTTTCAGAAGTAATCAAGGTACTGGCTGAGGACGAAGTCCCAGATCTGTGAAAGACTTGCTGTGTGGCCTTGGGCAAAGGCATTCATTGAGCTTGTCCCAGCTATGATTTTAGACATAGATGTCTGGTCCCTCTAGGTACAAAGATGTGACATTGAAGGAGAATTGAAGAAGGCACTTCAGTCCCCCACATTATCATTGGAGGAACCTCTCTCTCCACTGGTCCCCAGGAAGGCAAATTAAACCAGTGTTAATGCTTAAAGTTGGCTCACATCTCATCTCTGCATGAGTTGGAAGCACCACCCAGCCCAGTGCTTCTGCCTAGGAGCAGGACTGTGATTTTTTTCTGCTTTGAGGCAGAGTCAAGCCTTAAAGTGAAACAAAAAGAGGAGGTAGAGATCACAACCTCAAGTCTATCCTCGTGGTGTGATGATAGTGGTGAAGGAGTGAGGACATTCCCTCAGCTCCCAGAGCCAGCAAAGCTGTCTGTGCCCAGCACTGAGGGGAGGATAATGAGCTGAGCCAAGCAGAGGCAGCATTACACAGCCCCATGGGGTGCCCTGGCTCTTTGAATCTCATTTCCCTGAGTGATATAGATGATCCTAGAAATTGTGCTCCTGAGGCTCCAGTGCCCTTTAAAGAGAGGCTGTCCCAGCATGAACCATGTACCTCAAGGGATGTGAAGGCTGACAACCTGCACATGAGCAGATGACCAAAGACAGATACTCCCACCTCCCTCTTGACTCCAGTCCAAGGCCAATCTCCTCTATGTATTAGTAACGGCAGCCCTGATACCCAGGAAATGGGATGTTTGCCTGCAGTTCTGCACTGTGTTTCCCTAATGTTTCTCTGTTCTGTTTTTTATCCTCCAGATGATCACAGCAGGGTGAAGCTAAGGCCTTTACCAGGGAAAGATTCTAAGCACAGTGACTACATTAATGCTAATTATGTCGATGTAAGTTTTTTTAACAGTTTTTATCTGCTCTACCTTTGAATCCTTCCACAAGGAGGAAGTATTGTCACTTGTGATGTGATTGTATTTTCCAACTTCACCTGATAATTTTGCTACAAATTCCTTGCTATTCTGAATGAGAAAAGCACCTTTCTTGTTAGCTCTAAAATATTAAATTTTTCTGCCATGATACTGCTTTCATCTCACTTGGCATTATTGTTTTCTTTGAAGGGTTACAACAAAGCAAAAGCCTACATTGCTACCCAGGGACCTTTAAAGTCTACCTTTGAAGATTTCTGGAGGATGATTTGGGAACAAAATACTGGAATCATTGTCATGATCACTAACCTTGTTGAAAAAGGAAGAGTAAGAGTTTTTCTTTTTTGTTAGCAGTTGCTCCTTAACACTTCCCCGAATCACCTGGGCAGAATTTAAATGGCTTAGGGTGATATGTACTGATGCATAATACATAACTAATAGAACAGAGGGATACGTACTGAGCCATGATGTTTTTCAAAAAGCTCTAAACACAAATACAAAGCAGCAGCTCAGGCCCTTACCCAGCTCACCCAACTGTGTCTGTGTTCAGAGGAAATGCGATCAGTACTGGCCGACAGAGAATAGCGAGGAGTATGGCAACATCATTGTCACGCTGAAGAGCACAAACATCCACGCCTGCTACACCATGCGCCGCTTCACTGTCAGGAACACCAAGATTAAAAAGGTGAGCCAAGCCTTCGCTGCTCCCATCCAAGTGTCTTCTGGCTTGTATAAGATGCAAGGCACGCCAGAGCAAAACTCAGAGTTTGCATAGGCAACCTGGAGGGGCAGGTGGGTGGGAAATAAGTAAAACCAGGATTAAAAGGAAGCTGTTGTTATGGTTTAGCCTGTATTTCTTTTTCTCAAGTGCATTGCTGCTTTGTTGTCCTTGTTTTGCTGTTATTACCTGTTCCCACATGTATTTTTCCTCGAACTCTGTCTCCACCTAGCAGGAGGCAGAGCTGCAGGTTTCTTCTGTCAGAGTCCAGCACTTTCTCAGCTGAGCAAGCCAGAAGGACTGATGATATTTTTATGCTTCTTTTTTGCCCTCTCCCTCTTGTCTCTGCACACCCTTCGCACACAGGGTCAGAAAGGGAACCCCAAAGGGCGGCAGAACGAGAGAACGGTCATTCAGTACCACTACACCCAGTGGCCCGACATGGGGGTGCCTGAGTACGCTCTGCCCGTGCTCACCTTCGTCAGGAGATCCTCGGCAGCCAGAACTCCAGACATGGGACCAGTGGTGGTGCACTGCAGGTATGATGGCTGTGACAAATCACCCACGGCAAGCACAGCTAGAGCACAGTGTGTGCTCTTCCATGCCAGCTAAGATAAACACTGTAGGTTAGTAACACAGGAGGAGCGTGTCAGCCCCATGGAGTGCAGGTAGACATGAGCTCTACTTTGCCATCGTTTGCTGTAAGGAGTTCTGCTTCCACAGGATTAGCCCCCTTTTATATCTTCCCATAGTGCTGGTACCACTTGCATTTCCAGCTCCACTGTGCAGCTTAAGCTTTACCTCAAGGCTGAAGCCAGCCAGGGCCATCTCACAGCCTGGAGTAACCTTGGCAATCCAGGATAGTAGCAGCTTGGCAAAGGATGGATCTCTGTATGGCTTCATCCAGCCAACGCCAGCAGCAGTGGAAACAGGAGCCAAGTGCGAACAGCCAAAGTGTGAAGTCCAAGACCGTGGCAGCCTCATCCTCATGCTGCTGGCACAGGTGTGGTGGTTTGTATTGTGTTCAGCCTCATCTTGAAGCACAAAAATACCCACAGAAAGGAGGAAATATATACCTTGTAATATTTCCAGAAAACCAAGATATTTTGCTGGGAAACTTTAATGGTTGAAGATAGGAGGAAAATGAAAGCCCATTAACAGGAATATTTGAATATTTTCTTAGTTCTGTTCTGCTTTTACTTCTGCATTTCCTTTCATCTGGCTTTATTTCATGAGTTTCTCTTATGTTCTCTGTAGTGCTGGTGTTGGCAGAACTGGTACCTACATTGTGATAGACAGTATGCTGCAGCAGATAAAAGACAAAAGCACAGTTAATGTCCTGGGTTTCCTGAAACATATCAGGACACAGCGCAACTACCTCGTCCAGACAGAGGTAAAAATTGCAGTGGGATTGAATTTAAAGCCTTATTCATTTTTGCTTTGTAATCTAAAAGAGAGTAGCTTTTTTCAATTACATCTCTGTAAAAACTGAATATATTACTGATATTTTTCTACACTGGAATATCTCTCTTTTTCTAGACCAGAAACTTCATATTTTGTTTTTGACTCATTCAGAATTGTATGTGCTACATTTATAAATATTTATTCTGAATTTGGCAGTATTTGCATGGGTGGCTTGTTTTGCACACGTTTTTCTTTAGTGTGCGCTACTCCTCAGACAAAGCCCGCTGTTTAGGTTATTCCAAATGTCTACCTGACATGCTGATGTTTTTCTAGGAGCAGTACATTTTCATTCATGATGCTTTGTTGGAAGCCGTCCTTGGGAAGGAGACTGAAGTGTCTGCAAACCAGCTGCATAGTTATGTTAACAGCATCCTCATACCTGGCTTAGGAGGGAAGACACGGCTAGAAAAACAGTTCAAGGTAAGTCTTAATTGCTGCCATCCAGAGGGACCTAATTTTCCTACCCTCTTCTATATGGCCTGTCTTCACTGTCAATTGTCATGGCTAAGGAACCAAACGAGAAAACTTGATCAGCACAGCACTGGATCTTGAGAAGTTCAGTCCTCTACAGTCTTAGCTTCACTGCTAGAAATCAATGCTCATGCTCTTCAGTCAGAGGTGAGAAGAGGGACATGGACTGGGTTGGACTGTGCTGCTGGTCTCCCTGTTCCCAGGGGGGTTGGATGTTCCCGTCTGTGGTTAGCTTGGCTAGAACTCTTCCTCCAAACTGTGGTTCTCATGCATATAGATATGGGGAAAGACACGAGATGAGGCACCATCTACTGTTTCATCGCTGTAGATAAAAGAATTACAAATGTTTTAAGACCAGGAAACATAATATGCTTTTCTCATTGCTAATCATGATGCTTGCTGCGTTTCCTGCTATGTCATATCTACTTTCCTCCTGGCCAAAGTAAATTTTTTTTCCCAGATCTCTTATTTGAAACCTAAGATTTTCTGATTGCACTTTATTGAATACATTGTGAAATATTTTGTAAGAGTTTATATCATAAGGAGATTATACATGACATCTGCTTTCACAGCTAAACTCACTCAGTTAATAACTACCCAGTAACCACCCAAGGAACTGAAGCTGTTAAATTACACCAGGTGCCAAAGTTATTCAAAA
Source organism: Platysteira castanea (assembly GCA_013397175.1). Taxonomy (NCBI): domain Eukaryota; kingdom Metazoa; phylum Chordata; class Aves; order Passeriformes; genus Platysteira; species Platysteira castanea. The sequence goes on from VYXC01006380.1 coordinate 35,733, forward strand.
AACAAACAGGCTCTTCACTGAATTCACTTATAAGAATCTCAGTATTTCTCCATCACTCAAGACATTCCAGATGCTTAATTACTAAATTAAAGAAACAAGTGCAAGTGCATGCACACCCACACAAAATGCAGTAGGAGACAAAGATTTGTTATTTTTAAAAGTGTTGCGCTTTTACAAACAATTCTAAATTATATGTATAAATTATATATTTTCTGATGACTTGTGACAAAGTTTGAAAACGCTAGGCACCATTTTCAGAAATTACTTTCTCTGACAACATTGTACAGTTATTTAGAAACCCCATAACTTCTAAAGGGGCTTATGCCAGTGCATAGATGAGTTGAGTGCTGTCTTGTTTAGAGTGCATTTCAAACTGACCAGCAACAATTATTAGATCTTTCTATTGTTTCTGCTGCTGCTACAGAGCTGGCAGAAAATAACTTGTGCAGTTACAGTACAGCAATCTACCTTCAACCATCTTAGAGTGAAATGATGTTGAGTAACAAGGTGTGAGTGCAGGAGATGTAAAAGCCACTTTTACTCTCTTTGCTCTAGCATAGTTTCCCCATGCACTGGGGGAGTATTCAAATACAAATCTGCCTTTCTTTGTGCCTCTAGGCAGCCCAGAACGAACATGGCAGACCAGAGAATGTAGCCCATGGCCTCAGATCTCAGATGCCAGTGTGGTGGATTCCCCAAAGGCCTGGCAGAAAAATGTATTCTGCAGGAATTTTCTGGCTTTTATTTGGGGGAAAAAAAAACAATATTAAAGTTTTGTTGTTCTATTTTGCTAGCTTTTATTCCTCAAGACCTGCTTCTGACTAAACATTTCTGAAAGTTTGTGAAATGTATTCTCAAAGATAACAAAATGTAGTGTTCTGTGAAAATACATTTTGATGGAACTTCATATTCAGGATGTTTCAAAGCTGGGAGCTGCAGAGATCTTTTTATCTATTAAATATGTTGTATGAAAAGGATGATTTCCATTGGAAACTTGAATATTTTAAACAAGTTTAACAATGAAGTTTATTCTTCTACTAACACATCTTCATCTTCGCAGGAGTTGGCAAAGAAACCTCCTCTCTTCATTTAGAGTGCTCTGAGGACTGACTTACTACTTTATTCTCTTTCAGCTGGTTACACAGTGTAATGCAAAATACGTGGAATGCTTCAGTGCTCAGAAAGACTGCAACAAGGAGAAGAACAGGAACTCATCAGTCGTGCCATGTAAGATCACATATTCGGTTTGATTACTGCCTAGCATAACTTTTTGTACCGAATTCTCCCGGCGTTATGCATGAAAAGGCATAGCTACTAGGAAGGGGAAATGTAATCTTTTGTTCAGCCCAAACTGTCTTGTGTTTCAGTATTACCCTGATGAAACTGAACAAAAGGAAATAGTTGCAGTGTCAGCCAGATATACTGTCGAAGTGAAATGTTAATTTGAAATGCTTAAGAATTTGAATAATTAGGTAGGGGATTAATCTATGGAATACTGAGAGATTACTTTGATACCAGCTCCCAGCTCTGGTGAGATCTCCCAGAGTGATGGGCATCATTTGTTTGTAATTCAGCTACCGCACTCTGTTTCTCTGTGTGAGCCGCCCCAGATTTGAGGATATTTAGTGCCCGAGGACACAGTTTCATAGTCATTAAAATGGAATCTGTGCATGGCTGTCAAGCAGTATGAACTTGCACCAGAGCAAGCATGGGCACAACGTCATCCCCATCACATAACCCAGAGTACAGGACACAGAGGACAGATGATAGCCAAGCTAGCACAAAGTAATAGTGGCACAGATACAGTCCATCATGAAGTTTGTCAGTAGAAAGGGAAGTCATCAGAATACATCTTAAAAACAGATGGGAACAGGCTAGAAGTAGTCTGTATGATTTGACCCTTTGTGTCATGCAGCTGCAGTGATTTCAGTTTGGCTTTTGGGGCCTGTCAGAGGTCCTGAGGATGATGTTGAACCCAGCCCTCAAACACAGAGAAGCATGGATCTGCAGAAGAGCACACACTTCCAGGAGGTTCCCCATTAGGGAAGAGATTTGTCTCTGGAAGTTCTCTCACCCTGTGGGAGATGGCAGTGCTACAGAGTGGTAGGGAAAACAAAATAAATCAGCTGGGTTTGTGTGCTGCTAGAGACAAATGGAACAATACAGACAAGAACTACCCGAAATCCCCTGTTATCACTGCATATACTGTTATTTGGTAATTCAGCCTGCTGTGAAAATCTTTGCTATAGTAAAATTTGATTCCTGAAATTACTTTGTCCTTGTGGGAATATTGTGCAACATTCTCTTTTATATCCTGTGTTAGCAGGCAGTGCTTTAACGCAGTTAAAGTACTGGCCTGCTCCTGTGGGAGATGGGAACTACACACTGTTTGCTTTGTTAACAGCTGAGAAATTCTTACTTTCTGCATTGTGCTGTGACCAGACTTTGATCTTTTCTTTTTCTCTGTGTTTTTTTTTTGTTTTTTTTTAATGTTATAGCTGAGCGTGCTAGAGTGGGCTTGGCACCACTGCCTGGAATGAAGGGAACAGATTACATTAATGCCTCTTATATCATGGTGAGGAAGCCAACACCTAATTACAAAGTAAAATCAATTCTAAGGTGCTAAATACCAGACGCCTATAATTGTCTTAATTCTGTATGTAATGGCTGTGTATTAACAGATGAGATTTTAACACCTTCCCCATAATGTAAAGCTATTACCCGTGTTTTATTAAAGATTCTTGCCTAAAAAAATTAATTATAAGATGCATTTAGATGGAATATGTATTTCTGTGAGATACAGTCAAATAGATACTGGGATTTAAAGTAAATTCAAGCAGTAGGGATTCTGTAGAATTGAAATGGAGTTAAAAAAATATAGTCTGTGTGAAAATATTGTGGAGTAAAATGAAATAGGGTCATTAGGTGTCCCCAGAAATTAAATTAATGCTTTAAAAGTATGGAAGGCAGTAAGTAACTGTGTGTTTGTTTTGCTGCAAAAGGGCTACTACAGGAGTAATGAGTTCATCATAACCCAACATCCACTGCCACATACAACTAAAGATTTCTGGCGAATGATCTGGGATCACAATGCACAAATCATTGTCATGCTGCCAGACAACCAGAGCCTGGTGAGTTGCCCGTGTCCCTCCCTGGATGGTGCCACTGTCACAGCCTAGCTGGGCACAGCACAGGGTCACTCAGTTGCCTGCTGGGGCTGTTTTCTGGCTGAAAACAAAGCCAGTTTTTGAGCCACCTACTCAAACTTTGCCATAAGCTGGTTACAAAAAGATAAGTTCCATGATGGGGGGGGCTGTTCTTTTGCTGTTGCCTTCTGCACTCACACCTGGACATCCAGGGCTGGAGGGACCACAGTGCTCAAACACAGCACAGCCCAGCACGCCAGTGCTGACATCTGCAAAGCTCCTGAGGGCTGCCTGGCAGGATGCAAGCACGGAGGGTACAGAGAGGCTGGGGTTCTGGGTAACCATAACCCCAGAGAGAGGAGCAGAAATGTAAGGCAGGGACAGGTGGATAATTGCTTGTTTGCCTGTGAGCTTAAGCCTCAGGCCGTGCAAGACTATGACTGTGCAAGGCTATACATGTCATTTTTAATGAAAGTAAAAAGCAAACAAGTATGTTAATTTAAGTGAAAATAATGAGTCAGACAGACAGAGAGAATAAGGAGACACAAGTGAAGTGCTAATCACCTTCTTCCAGATTTACTAGCACATCTCAGGAGGGCGTGTTGAAAAGAATTAAGAATTAAACGGTTCATTTTTTCATGCACACATCATGGAGGTGAATAGACAATTGTAGCTGAAAGCGGAAGAGAAACCACCTTCATTACAGCAGGAGAATAGCAGTCATGAGGGGCTACTAAAGAGGCAGCAGTCAATATGCTGCTTGTATGTAGGGATGAAAGGGAGTGCAGCACTGCAAGGAGTGCTCAGAGACATTTGATCGAATCAGAAAGTGCTAATGAAATGAAAGTATGTCAGGTGGAAATGAAGAGGCTGATGTTGTCTTCACATGTCCATGAAATAGCTCTGCAGAACAATAGTGATTAAAGGGTAAAGGAGGAATGTTGAGCTCAGCCGCAATGCTTTCACCTTCACCACACCCAGGGTGAAGGGTGGCCAGGAAGGCAGTGGCATCCTGGCCTCTGCTCAGTGGTCAGTGGGGTGTGTTGGGTGGCAAGGAGGGGTGGCACAGGATCCAGGCAGCATCAAGGTGCTGGATGTGCAGTGCCAAAGGACAAGACAATAATTCAAGGTACCTGCTGCATGAGGACCTGTCAGGTGGCAGGAGAGGCCCCTTCCCTGGCACTCAGTGATATTACTCTGCTTCCCAGTGCCTCTGCTTATATAGGGCAGAATTGTAAGGACTTAAGACCTTAAATCACATTTTCAGAATGAACACTGAACACCCCAGGTCTCAACAGTATCTTGCATGTCTTGTGCATCAGAGCTGCAGACCCACAGAAATACACCTGGTTTCAGAGGGATGCGCATGGCCACAGCAGGGTAACATCGTTTCATAGCTCCCGTTTGCTCATGAGTGAAAGATGAGGTGTCCAGAGAGACAGATTTGCTCTGTGCATGTGGCCAGGGCAACTTCTGTGCTCGTGCTGCAGGGACACAGACCTCTGAAGCCAGGAGAAGAAACAAACTTTGCGTGTATGTGGTGACAGACCATAATTTCCTTTCTCTGCAGCAAATTAGGAATTCACAGTTATTTTTGAAAGAACAGCTTTAACAGGATGTTACCTACATCCTGTCAGTCAGGCTACTTCAGCACTGAGCTTCTTCAATCCTTCCCAGTCTAACTGAAGTTTTAGTGTCCCTTCAGTAGAGGTGTTTTGCTGGAGAACTTGCATTAGGTTTAGCCAGTGTTTCTTTCAAGGCTAAGAATATTTGGGTTTTTCTCTTCCTCTTCACGCCTCCACTTGCTCCTAAAAATTCAAGCCCTACGTAAGGATCCATCAGTCTTCTACCTAGGCCTGATCCACAGACCTTCAGTTTTGGATTAGACCACAATTAACACAAATTAAAAGTAACACATCATTAATTTTTAAAGGTCAATGAGTTTTTTCCTAAACAAATATGTGACTTTCAAACAAAACTGTGTAGGCAGGAGGTCGTAAAGCCTGGGATACAATACAGAGGTTAAGTATGAGCAAGCTAAGACAACCATTTCCCTCTGAAACCAATTAAAAAGCAGATGTTATCTGTTTGAACACACAAAGGGAGGATCTGGCAGGTTTACTGCCTACTGTAATAGTAAATTTGTTTTAGACAGAAGTGGTTTTTAAAGGTCAGCTCCTGATCATCTCTATTTATCAAACCAGTTTTTTGATCCACTGGATTTTTCAAGGTATCTGAAAGGCTGCAGCAGTGTATTGTTTCATTTCTTCAGGCAGAAGATGAGTTTGTGTACTGGCCAAGTCGTGAGGAATCCATGAACTGTGAGTCCTTTACTGTGACCCTTATCAGCAAAGACAGACTGTGCCTCTCTAACGAAGAGCAAATTATCATCCATGACTTCATCCTTGAAGCTACCCAGGTAAAGTAAACCTTCAAATGTGGGTCTTTGCTTTTCACCAAAATTATATTTATGCTATTTAAATACAGAAGAAGAAGAGTTCAGAAAATTTTTGAAAAGGATTTACTTGTAAATGCATGTGGATGCATATTGCTCTCAGGGGAAAGGGATTCTCATCGGCTCCTTCTCCCTCTCATATCTGCTACTTTCAGGTAGATTCCTCTAGCTAGTAAGACTGGTACTAACTGTCTGTCTTACTTAAAAGTGAAGACATGTGATTTTACCAAGGTGTATTGTGTTATTTCTGCTTACAAAATTCAGCATTTATAGTTAATTTGTTTGGGGGTTCTTTACTAATCATAAAAATGTAAGCACAATTCTTTTGAACTATAAACTTGCTTCTAGTTTGCTATCTGGATTGCAGCTGGACTTTGCTGCAGGACATTAGTTTGCAAGCCCTTTTAGATTTGACTTGGTTGCTCTTGTTTGACTTTTGAGCCATAAGGTCTCTGAGAAAGGTTTGATATGACCCCTGAATTCAAATACAAAATCTTTTATTGATTAAACACTTTGCTAAACTTGCATTATTTTAGGGTGGTCACTGTTACAGAGATGCTGGAGCTGTTTGGAAGAAGAAAATTTCACTGCAGTTTGCAGTGAGGCTCTTCCCTCTCTGTCCCTGGAGTGTATGCCGGTGACGTGGAGGAAGCTAATGCCAGGCTGGTTTGTCATTGCAGGATGACTACGTTCTGGAAGTCCGCCACTTTCAGTGTCCCAAATGGCCAAACCCTGACGCTCCCATAAGCAGTACCTTTGAACTTATCAATGTAATCAAGGAAGAGGCCTTAACAAGGGATGGTCCCACCATAGTTCATGATGAGTATGTCATCACTTTTCTCCCATTTATGTGCAGATTGCACACTCAGCTAAAAGACACTTGCTAGGACTGATGTCCATTCGTGCATGGAGTAGGTGGGGTTTAGTAGTCCAGGGAATGGATTAAGAATATATAAACTTCCAAGGATGAGTTTTCAGTTGGCACCTGAGGCCAAATACATTTTGCTTAATGTAGTTTTTATGTTGGTTATAATCTTAGGTGGACTCAGGAGGTGAGGCTTTTTGCTGTGGAAGCATTTTGGGTTCTTCTGCTCCTGGAAGTATCTCAAGCAAATCCTACAAACTGTTTCAGAACCCAGCAGAGCTTTGGTTTAGATAAGGCTTTAAGCAGCCTAAAATGGGCTGATGGAAACAAACTTTCAAGACAGCCCAAGCTCCTGTCTAACAGCTCAGGTTTAATGTGCCATGCAAGACAGAACAAGCCAGGCTCGGCTGTGTCCCACAATTAGCAGCACAAGTGTCTTGTGACAAAGGGCCCAGGTCTTCTAAAAGCAGATTTATTCTTCCTCCTTCCTCTTCCCCAAAAACACTCCAAGGGGCCCATATAGTGCCAGGTGGGAGGGAGAGGGCCCACTAACACAGGGCCAGCATGCCCCAACACTTGCCTCTTTTGTAGCACAGTGGTGAGCATTGTCCCGCCAGCTATGCTTGAGCACCCAGTTATAAAGGGTTCTAAACACTGCATTGCATATTATGACTTGCACACAATATGCAGCTGCAAAATACCATTATAGTGAAGCTGGGGCCTAGGTCTGACCTGATCTCCTTGGAGGGACTGTTTCCTGGTTGGCAGAGCACTTCCTGGAGTCATTCTGTGCTTAAAATCCCAAGGAGGCCCAACTTCTGACAGTACTCATGTTGTCCTAAGAGCAAGCACTAAGCAGTGCAAAAGCCTGCTCTACCTGCAGCCCTCTGTACTGCAGCCCATTAGACTTTGTCACTACCACAAAACAGAATCAGTGGGAAGGTCTTGAGAATCTGCAGAACACATCCATCGTCAGTGGTCAGAGCAGGCACTGTGCTGGTGTCCTAGGAGGACACTTGTATCCACCGGTGCTGCCAGAGCTTTCCCTGCACATCCATGTGTCACTACTGCAACAGGTTTTTCCCAAATGACTTCTGCAAATGGTGCCTTGGGCTGAAGCAAGTAGTTTTTCTCCCACCACCTCCTCCTGTCTTGCTTATGCAGAGTTTAAACTTTGTTGCCTTTCACCAGCACTGATTAATTCCAGGCTGGTTTTAATATTCATGCTTTGGGTAGTCTGAAGTGAGGTTTCGCTACTCTTGCAGTATTTAAGATTATGTTTACAAAATTAGAAACATTATTGATTTGGGCATGTCATAGCTAGATTAAAAAAAGAAAGAAAATCAAAATTACAATGCTGACTCATTCTTTCTGTACATTGCTTTTTTGGTTTATCTGTGATATTCAGTGATTTTATTTTTATGCGTAATACGTAATGTGGATTCTGCTTTTCATTGGAGTCTAAGCAAATGTAGCTGAAAAGGAAGATTTCCCTTTGCTACACACAACTATATCACATAATCCACTAGTAAGTACAACTGCAGATTAATTCCAAATATATGAATTTTCAGATGACTAATTTCATGTGGTATTTAGGAAGTACATGGCAAGATGAACTTGGTAACATTTTTAAAAGTTCAGAAATTCCAACTTGAGACAGTTGTCAAGATTTTTAAATATGACTGCCCATGTGTAGGCAACTAGATAAAGATCTGCTGCATAATTTTCTGCAAGAAAAGTCTTCAGATTGTTGGGAACTGAAAATTGCCAGCCCAAGTGAAAGTGATTCAATTACACCCTCAGAGGGATTTAGTTCTCTCCTGTCAGGTACATGCACTGGGCACATTGTCCACCATCCCTGTAGATGATCAGTCACTGCCATCTGTATGGTGCTGCTGCTTCTTCTGTAGACTTTACATCTGATAGAGCACATCTATTGTGATCTGAGTTCTGTTTCCCATTTCTAGGTAAACTGAGTTTGAGTTTGCAAAAATCATATAAAATTAAGTCAGCATGTGTCTTGATTTCCACAGGAATGCTGTACAAATCCTAGTGGTAATCTTGCAATACAAGATGGTATTGCAGCAGTTGCTGATTATTTCAGTTTTCACATAAAGCTCTTCAAATGGCTTAGAGAGCAGGTCAGCACTGATGACCCCATTTACCAGTGGGAACATTTAGACACAGACCTTCTCAAAGTCACAGAGCAGACCCATAGCACAGCCAGGACAGAATTTCAGTCTCCTGAGTACCAGGAGAGCGGAGGCTCCTCAGAAGCTGTTGTGTAGGATCCTTCATGCTGTGCTTCCCACCTGCATCTACAGCTCAAGCACACCCCCATGCTTACTGCAACAAGGTTACCTGACCAGTATCTCAAGGATATCTCAAGGACTGAGTCAAGCTCCTGATGAATAACTGCTGCTTGGCTTTTTATTACATGACAACATGCTCTTCAAAATCTGCAGTGTTTCCTGGGTGCCTGGCTCAGGGATGTTGCCTTTACCAATGAATCAGACCTAGGGAAGACTTTGAGATGTGCCCCATTTACTTGTGAGCACCACACAGCCATGTTAGTTTTCTGCAATTGTCAGATGTGGAGGAAGAGGCAAAGTCTCATTTCTTTCTAATTGCTCATGTTTTGCTTGAGCTCCCACTAATGAATTTAAAATGCGTTCCACTGTAATGCAGATGCTCTCAGCCTATGTGGTGTGGGAGAACTGATTTCAGTGTTACAGTCTCCAGGCTGGGTATTTTGAAATGGCTCATGTTCTGCTGCTGATACAGTTCTTTGTGCTGTATAGTGCAGATAGCCTGAGATGATTGGTGTACCATCAAATTTCTTCTATAAATTAAAATGAAAAAATATTAGCAGCTATAAAACAGGCATTTTGTAGATAAAAAGATTAACTACAGTAATCAAATAAGACTATAACAACATTTTCATGACTCTGTGTCAGTGCCCGGGTGTGTTTCTGAGTAACTCCTCCTTTTGGTGTGGTTTTTCAGGTATGGAGCTGTGTCAGCAGGAACTCTCTGTGCCCTTACCACTCTGTCTCAGCAGCTGGAGAATGAAAATGCTGTCGATGTTTTCCAGGTGGCAAAGATGATAAATCTTATGCGGCCTGGAGTATTTACAGACATTGTAAGTCTTTAAATAGAATATAAATAGACAGTTTACAAAGGGTTTCATCCAAGACCAAAAGCATGGACTAAAACATGCGTTGTGCATGTTATCAAGCCCTACAGCATCTGCTACCAAGCAGAATTTGCATTAGAACTTTTTTTGCGTAGTTGTCATTTTTTATTAACCTCAAAGCCACACTGTACGTCTCTGATTTGCACTTAAACTTATTTCTCATACTTTAGAGGGGAGCACTATACAGGCAGTCTTAGTAGAGAAGGGTCTTTCAGCTTGTCACCATTTGCCTGCCAGCCCTGTGAGCTAAGCTGTGCTCTTTAAACCTGGCACGTTGTGGTCTGAGTGGATGCTCAGGGCAGGTGGAGCTGCAGGGAGATGAGGCTTTTCACTGAGTGTCCAGCAAGAGCAAACCCCTTGCCTCAGTGTGTGTGGTACAAGGTTCTGCCACCCCGGAAGTGACCTGCGGCTGAGCTGTGGCCTCAGGTTTTGTCCTGCCCTCCTGTAGTGTTTAATAGTATATCAGAAATAATATAATCTACCCAAAACTGGAGTTTGGGTTGACAAGGTTAAACTGGATGAACAGAGGTAATTGTTCTATTTCTTTGCTATATGTATGCTTCTGATAATGAATACCCATGACCTTCCCTGAAAAGGCCAAATTTAAGTGTCACTCATTTATGTACACTTAAAGAATTGAAATAAGTTGTTCTTTCTTTTCCAGGAACAGTACCAGTTTCTTTATAAGGCAATGCTAAGCTTGGTCAGCACTAAGGAAAATGGAAATGGTCCCATGACACTGGACAAAAATGGTGCTGTGATGGCCAGTGATGAATCTGATCCCGCAGAAAGCATGGAGTCTCTTGTCTAATTGGAAGCCTGAAAAGGCACTTAATTTGTAGAACTTCTGAAGACTGAGTGAACTTTTTTGAGGCCTTTTTTGCCAGACTCTAGGTTATACAATAACCCAATTACTTTTTTACACTGATAAAAGTTTTGATATTTATTTTTTGCCATTTTATGTCTTAATGGTATCCTACTGAGCATTTGCACCTCTGTTTATTTCACACAGTGAAACACAGTTTTATCTAGTTTGCACTATATGATCAGTGTTACTGCCTATAATATCCTAATACAAGACAAGCCCTAATGTGACATTCCATGACAACAAACATATGCTTTTCCTGTTTTGTTTAAATGCAGTGGAGTTTTGCTAACTACAGTGACCCTCTAATCTCAAATCTTGAATGCTAGGCCAGATGCATTCTTTCTACAGCAGATACTGTACCCCTTCATACCATATTTAATATTTAATGATCACATCACAGTTTTGGTAACAGTATTCGGGATTCCGGTGGAGTGGATGAGCAGTGTTCATCCTTTCTTGACAAAAGGTGGCAGGTAATTATTAGCTGCAGTGAAGGTGTAACAGCCTTGTGGAGCTGAAACAATTGTTTCTGTATTGTTTCAAATTGCTGTGTTGTACACTTACAGGCCTGAGACTTGCTTCACATGGAATAGATAAATTACGTGCAATATAATTATAAATTAGATGCAATTCATATGTGGGACTCCATGATAAGTTTTGAATTTACAGTTTCAAAGTTTCCTCATGTATTTAGGAAAATGTTGAGTTTGGTTTTTAACCAGCCCTGCAATGGGAAAATATTTTGGTTTTATGTTCATTGGAGCCAATACAGTGAGAAATCTACTGCAACCCAAAATCAGACCTGTTTTCAGGTATATTGAAGGTAGCAATATTTTACATTACTAAGCTATTTGATATTTTAAACACATCTAATTTCCTTACTATTTCTTGAATATGACTTCACACCTAATGGTATGTTACATGATGACAGGCATTTCTTAATTTCATAACTGTTAGATGCCATTTTTACAGGTGTGTAATTTTCATACTTTAGTGGTAAAACAAAGTACTGATCCATATTTACTGGTGAAGCAAACTAATAAAAAAACTACCTATAAAGTTACATTCTCCCTCTTTTTTTTTTTGCCAGACTAATTCTTTAGCACAAACCTAGCTTATTGTGTTTTCCCTCCCACGCCAATAAAATAGTTTCCCCCAGATTATGTAAATAATTATTGTTTGGAGCATTCAAATTTACATCCTCACTGGCTCCCTCTTCTTTTGTATTTGGTTGCAATTCAACACAGTCAGTCCCTGTAACAAAAGAAGTAAGCATATGCTTAATTCTCCTGAAGATTAAAATTAATTGTGCCCTTCATAGCTTGGCTGAGTAGGGAGGGGTTATTGAATCTGCCTGGAAAAGGAAATACTTGATTTCAGCCATCCTAACCCTTGGTGTACAGTTAAAGGCACTATCCCTTATATGCGGCATTAGTTTCTTCGCTTCTAAACTGCAGAAGACATGAATTGTAATTTTTCAGGACTTGTCAAAATATTACAGCATACTTTTTTCATTTAAATGTAAACCTACTGATTTCTGCCAGTCCAGTCTTGCTGAAATACAGACATTTGGCAGGATTCTGTGTATTTTCACTCACAAGGAAGCTGAATGCAAACTGCTTAAAAGAATATTAAGAGTAGGTGTTTTGGTTCAGAACCTCTCAAAGTGCAAACTGATACCGTCTCACTGAGAGTGGAGGAGCTGTGCAAACTGGTATGTGCTAACATTTGGCCTTTTAATATTAGTAAGAGAAAGATTCAAAGTATTCAAGGATTCATCAGCAACTTCTTACACAGTCATTTTCTCAGTTTGTTGAATCCCTCCATATAAGCTATCCCAATAATTGCTGATGCCAAACAATATAATAAACTCATGGTTTCAGTAAGGAAATCCCTTGTCCAGCAACAGCTAGTCCAAATAAAATATGTGCAGAATGTTTCAAAAGATTGTAGTTTGCATGCCCTTTGCACTGCATGGAGATGGGAGTCAGTAGGAGTTAGGACTGGCTCTCCAGTCAATACACCCCAGTAACAGAATGGTTTAAGTAAGTTTTCAGGTGCTGGTCCCTACAAGGGCTGGAAGGTTTTGCTGAGTGGTTTTCTGGCCAGCCTGCATCAGTCTCAGAGGCTGCTGAGCCCCTCTGTGCCCCCAGTTCTGAACCTGGCCCCGGCCAGTGCCAGCTGGTAGCACAAAGGGACTCATGAGTTGGATCAGTTCAATCTAGAAGTATTTAAGTTCCTGGGGAGGTTTAGGGAGAAGTTAGGAATTCAAGCCCCAACAACTAAGTGACACAAAGATTACTGCAGGCATCAAGAGGGTTGGATTCGTTCAGTACTCTCAGTTGCTCCCTTTTCATTTCACTGGCATGATGGAAGATAACTGTGGTTTCTGACATACTGCCTGAACACCCTTGTTTTAATCCCTTACCTTCTCACAAGTTTTAAACATCAATGAATGAAGGCTGCGGGGGTTGAACTTTGGTAGATGCTTTAGAAACCCTTGCATTTGCATTGGCATTTTCCAACACCTGAAATACTTGCTCAGGGTTTAATCCATGGGGAAATAATGTACACTGATGTTCTATGAGTTCTTCATGGATTATTTCGTAAGGGAGCTCGAGCTGTATGTCAAGTGCTGTGCTGACAGCCAGGCAGCCAGTAGATGGTAGTGATGCATGAGGCTTGAAGGGGTGAAGCTAGAAATTGCTTGTGAAGGTCAGAATTAAGCACGCAGAAGAGCCAAACCTATTGTCCTGTAAGCAGCTGCAGTTCTGGTCTCTTACAGTGGTTTGCACCCTTTCCTTGGGACTGAGTGGCAGAAGGAGCAATATCTGCTCAGAGATGGGCACTGATGAGGTCTCCTGATGCTCCCATGAGTGTCTGGCCAAAGTCCTGCTCTGAAAATCACCACCTTGCTTTTGGCAGCCCAAGCATCCGCGTTGTACCCAGCTCCTGGCATTCAGTCAGGATGTCTTTCAAACATCAAAGGTTCCCAAACAACGTGCACGTCTGCAAATTAAGAGAACCTGAGAACATTCCTGTATCACTGCAGAGTGCGGTCCTCAGCACAAGCCCTGAGAAATAAGAAACAGAAGGACTGAAGCACATGTGTGTGTCTACATTTGGAAAATACCATTTCTCCATATCTTGCATGTGTCCTGCACCCGCAGACCCTGTGAAAGACAGGAACTGTGTCTTGAGCCCATAAGAGCAGCCAAGCCTTCCAAGTGGGAATGCTTGGAAAGTTTCAGTGTCATCTTAACATCTGAAATAGGTAGCAGGCGGAGAATATCCTATCCTCCAAACACTCCTGTATGTGAGCTTGGCTTTGGTAGGAAGGTCTGGGGGAGCTGGTGGGACCACTCAGGTGTGCAGGGTAAGCACCCAATCTTCTGCTGGATCAATGTCTACAGAACATTAATTTTAAACAGCATTTGTCTTTAGTCAGTGTCTGTTTCCCAGTGCTAATTTAGAAACAGGGGAAAAAAAATCCAAACCCCTAAACTTTTTCCCTGTAAGTGGTTGTTTCTGTACTGTGGGTCTATTCTAGGTTAGTGGCATCATTTACAGGATCTGCAAAATTTCCGTTGTTTTTCCAGTTTCTGATTGCTTGAATTGCTTGAACACAGACTGATACATTGGAACATTAGGAGAAGAATCTTTATGATACAGCACAACTGCCTTCTCGTTAATCTTTTTTAAAGCTGATGTATTTTATTTAAAAGCTAAAAAATATAGATATTTATTCTACCAAAGATACATGCTACTAATTCTCAGCAAAACAAAACCAACTTAATTTAAAAAAAAAATCTTGTTGTCTTGAAGATTTAGCAGTCTTTCTCAAATTCATGTCTTTTGACATCAGATCTTGTATTCCGACATTTATGTTCAAATGGTGCCAGTGAGTTTTTACATGAAGGGAAAATGCCTATCAATCTACTGCATTGCTTTTCTTCTTTTTCTTTTTCTCTTTTTTTTTCAGATGTAATTTGCTGTTACCCCTTTGCTCTTCTTCTCTTTGTTGCCATTCTAACAATGTGAACTACACTGGCTTTACTTATCAAAGAAGAAGGAATGCAAAAATAAGGAAAGAGAGGAACTGTAATAAAGAGATTTGGCCTCTACTTTGTCTTAGGTGTTAAACTGTTTTTAGTGGTTTTGTTAACTATTTGCAAAGGGAAGCATTTTCTACAGAGGATAATTAATTTCAAGAAAAATGTCTTGAGTTTTAAGAATAAACGTCTCCAAAAGAGGAGATAGTCAATTTTATACAATGTCACAACTCTCCAACATTTGGGGTAGTGACTTTTTTTGATTTGTTAGAACACTTGAGACTAGCAAGCAGCCATTGTTTCTAAAGACCGAAGCATTCATGTGTACTCTTATTTTATTTTACTTCATTTTTAAAATAGCAAAGTCATTAAAACTGTAAATATTTTGTTGCTTGGATGAGCATCTTCTGGGAACTTTGTATCTATGGTATATAATCATAGAATTTTATATTTTCATATGAAGCTAATTTTTTTCTAGTTTCACCTCCTTCCTAGTTATGTGGTGGCCATGTGAATACAAACCCTCTGTGTTTCAAGGTAGTGCGACACCATCATCACACTCCAAAAAAGACTTCCACACATGTCATTTCTTTGGGGCAGTGGTTGTGAAAGTCGGATTTTTTTTTTTATTCCATTGTCAATGTGTGCAATAGGAATTAGATTTAGCCAGTCACTGGATAACGTTTGTCTCACTGATCCATTCAGAAAAAAAACTAAAATGTGGTGTTTGGTTTGGGGAAAGGGTGGGAGGGAGTATTTTGAAGGAAAGTTTTTGTTCATTTTTGGTTTTTATTTGGGGTTTTTTTGTAACTTGAAGAATCTTTTTGTTATGTTAAACTATATCAAATCATTCTATTATAGTGTTATTTAATATGTAAATTGTATTGCTATACATAAAATAAAGTATGGTTTTTGACGTATTTACAGACTTCTTCCTTATTTGCAGTAGGTATACATAAGGAACAGATGCAGGAGTCAGTATTTCATTGTCCCAGGCGTGCAAGAAGACTGATGAGATCCAAAGCCTGCTTTAATTAGATCTCAAATTTCCAAGCAGTACTCAGCTGGGAACTGTCAGTGACAGTGGAGTTCACTCTTCCCTTCTTAATTGTCTCCAACTATTAGAGAGCTGCCAGTAAATAACCCTGTCTCTCTCCACCAGTGCTCCTCCCCAGTCAATTGTGACCCATCAAAATCTCTTTTGGAAGGGGGTCTGTCTCCATTCTAAACAGGACCTCAGATCCTGAGCTTTCTTGCCTGGTGCCCCTCCTTCAATCTCCTTACCAGCCTGGAGGAGCAGGGCCTTCCATCCACCAGCCACCATCACCTGATTTACTGTGGTAAATGGCATTGCTCACTAACCCCAGCACTGTGGCAGGAAAAGCAAAAGTACTCATTCCTATCTCAGATGGACTGGGAGGATACAGATGTTCCAAATCCTAGAGACGAGGCAGCAAATATTCCCCATGGAGTGCATTAGTAGTCGCACGTCCTTGCTGCTCTAGCCAGGAGCTGTCACTGAGGTGGGCACACATGATGCCACGGATGCTGTCAGTGTTTTGCAATAAAACCTCAGCAGCTTCACACACCACCTCCCGTTCTGGTTCTGTGCTCAGGACTGTTACTTTTTTGTTTTTCCTGGGGGGGAAACCGCTCGGTTGGACAGATTCTTGTTGCAATCTGCTGCTGGCACAGTAGCTGCCCAGGCTGGCAGAGCCTTCAGCAACACTGCAGCACTCAGCTTCCAGAGCAGTACCTGTGCAGGGACAAAAACAACAATAACTCAAGCCACTTGTTGATGTAAATGTTGATGCTGGTTGAAATCAGTACACTACGTCTGCTGCCTTTTGTGTTGCTGTATTCTCACCTGTAAGGTCTGTGTTGTGGTTGACTGGTAGGACGAGGGATTCTGGAACACTGGATGGGGTCTGTCATCAGTGGAACACCACACAACAGCCTGATGACCCTTGCCAAGCACCCCACCTTGTAGCATACTCCCTCCAGCCCCTGCTCCAGGGCGCTGCCTCATGTTGCACGCCAGTAGCACCTCAACACCATCCCACCAGAAGGTCCTGCTGCCTCATGGATGAGTGGCAGGGAGCTGCTTCTCAGCCTGCCACACCTGCTCTGGGGGATGCTCCAGCACCTCCAGTGCACCCATTAACTTTTCCAGGCCAGAAGCAGGCACCCAGGGGAAGGTTCCTCTGCCCAGCTTGGCTGCTTCACCTCTGTGGAGAAGATGGCAGCCCCTGCATGCACAGGTGGGTGGGTACATGACACTTCACAGCATTAACATGGGGAAAGAGTTGTGTAAATCCTGCTTGTCTCGGAAGTGCCTGAAGGATGGAGCGGATGGCAAGCTGAACATGAACCAACCCCACCTGCTGCAAAGTAGACACGTTTCCAGGCCTGGCAGGTCTACACTGGGACCAGGTAAGGACCCCTACCAGTCTGCTCACAGCAGGGTTAAAACCATCTCATTTTGGGAAGGGAGAACCACACAGGCAAAAAAAATGTAACCCCACTGAAGACGGGCAAAAGGAAAGCACCAAGAATGGTCAGTGAGTTGGAAATCCTCTGAGCAAAGACAGGATGAACTGGGACATTGCCTAGTGAAATGATGGAGAGAGAGGGCCTGGAAGAGGCAGAAGCAGAGAGGCTATGGGGCTTGTCTCCTGGTACTTAAATCACCACTCCTGAAGAAAGGGTATAACTCTTCCTTACACCTTTGATGGATATGACAAAAACCAGAGTTTGACTAGCCACAAGGAAGGTAGGGGTCAGGCAGTGGGAACATGACCTGGGGCAGCAATGGAACAAGAAAAACAGCTCTGTAATAGCTACAGAAATCAGGCCGCTCCTTAAATGAAAAAACCAGCATTTTCATTAGACAGTAGGAGCTCTGAGAGGAGCTCCCAGCTGCTGCCAACCAAGTCATCAGTGCACAGACAACAAACGGGGCAGAGCTCCCTGCACTGCCAAGGCCATGCAGCATTTGCTCCAGGAGGTCCTTGCTCCTCCTGGGACCTCCTGGTGAGCAACACTGGCAGGAGTGGAGGACAAGAGAAAAGGCAAAGCCTTGCAGAAAGTATTTGGATTCCATGCTTGGGAATGCACAAGGAAGAAGCCTGGCTGAGGCCTGTGTGAAGTGGACAGATGTAGTAAGTCGTTCATTAATACTTTGGCAACAAAGATATGATTTACCAATATGCCTGAATTAATTGGTGATGTCAGGAGATCCCAACTTCTTCTGTGATAAATAGCTTCCAGAGGCAGCTAGCAGTCATCCTACACAGGCACACATAATAGCAGCATTTTTATTAAATAGATTCAAATGCCAGGTGTATTTTCAAGACATTTTATAACATAAAAATAATTTTGATCAATGGCTTGGTCCCAGTCCTATTACTTAGCCTCTTGAAGCGCCACAAAGTGCCTCTTGCACTGACACATCACCCCCACCTGCTGGCAGCCACCTTATTGATCACTGGTGATTTCTGTTCCCCTCTGCTGCCAATCAATGTTTTTGATGTCTGACTTTGTAATACTTTAAGAAGCAACACTTCACAAAGCAGTGTTTTCTGACACTGTGTTCAATTAATCTGACAGTCACTGGGCTTGCTTTTCTTTTCTAAAGTTGTTATCTTCCTTAGGTCTTGAAATCCTTGTATAGGAGTCAACGCCCTCTTCATTCATGTTTTATGTATGCTGTGGTTTTGAATATTGAAAAGATTCTGCATTTCAGTTCCATGTCTCTTATGGGAGCCATTACCAATATTTCACTTTTCCCTACCTCTATGTCTGTGAGCCATGCTTTCTCCACAGCTCATCATGTCTCTCACTCCCCAGTTCAAACCCCGTTGGTCCTGTGTCCCATATCATAGGATATCCTTGCACTAAATCTAGTCATAAATGCTTTGTTCCTTTGTCTAACAAGCTGCTGAAAGGGAGAGAGTTTTTGGGTCAACATCTGATGAAAGGCAGAAGGTATGTGTCTTTTGTCTTGGGAGAAGGCATTATGCGCTGGAAGCCCAAGGCTCAATATAGGGAACATGGCACAGCCTCCCATCAGCTGTTTCGGTGGGGTTTTTGTTCTAAAATGATGCCCTGTGTGCAAGATGAGAGTAGCAGACTGACTGCTCAGGCAAGGGAATGAGACACTGAGACAACAGCCTCCAAATAAAGCCCAAATAATAAATCTAGTACAGAATCTTTAAAAATATTTTCACATCATAATAAAGAAACAGTGACTTCTCAGCCATGCATTGCACAGACCCCTAAAGTCTCCTAACATGAGGTTCTGTCAGTCAGTCTAGAGTTCTGAGATGCTGCAAGTCCCTTCCATGAGAGGGAAGGCTGTGATCCTCTCCAGTTTCTTTGCTGAGAAGGAAAAGCAAAGGGAGAGCTGATGAGCTTGATTGCAGGATAAAATGAGATCTTTAGTCTTCTCTCAGCCAGTGCATGATCCCTTAAGGAAAGCTTGGCTGTTTTTTCTCTGCTAAGGGATTCCTATAGGGTGCAAAAGAGGGATGGAATAGGGGTGTCCTGCATGTACTACATAAATGAGCATTTTTCTGTAACAAGGTGCTTATCGTGTTTCATCAGCACACAATCAAGAAGAACAGACAACCATAGAAAAACAATAAATCGAAGTCTTCATTACATGCAGCCTAATGGGACCATCAGCCGCACACTGCTTCATTCTCCTAACAGGTTCAAAGCATTATCTTCAATGATACTGGCTCACTGTCAGAACTGTTGGACAAACTCTGAGTCTAATCATCAGATGAACATTTTAATTTACAATATCACTTAATGTCATTTAAAATAAATATAATTGTGTTCATGAATCTGAATACACTGTGACTGTGACCAAAAGAGTTTGTTGGCTTGTAGCTGTAATATATGTAGCTGTATAAAAATGGTGACACAGAATAAAAGGTGATACTTTATTTATCTAGGTACAGAAAGGTTATCACACTTTGCAACTGGCAAGGAAAGTCCTTAGTGCTGCTTAATACTAGACTTCAAGCTGAAAAACACCATTATTGGACTAGGATGTAATCGTAAAAACTCTTAAAGGTTCAGTACCGTAGGTTATGAAAGGTTCTGCCTTCTGAATTTTAGTGCTTTTAACAAGCTTCCTTATAACTTAAATCAAATTTTCTAGATAGCCTCTTACTTTGAGCCTGTCAGACGTATGTTATGCCTTTGCCTGAAAGTCTCACAGTGACCTGTAAATTGATTGCAGCCTGTGAAATGGGCCATAAGTAAATCTGCACCTTGTTTTTTTTCTCCCCTATATTCTGAAATAAAAAGGATGCAGATGGCTTGTTTACTCTCAGGCTATAGATGCTATACAGATTTCAGAAGTACTATTGACCTCCTAGCAGTGTGTATTAGGAAGAATAACTGATTCAAGCTAACCTGGTCAGATGAGCAGAGCACTGTCACAACACAGTTTTCTCTATTTGTCAGAATTCTCCTCCAGTTTCTCCAGCCTGAGCCATGGGTGCCTGATCAGCAAGGGCTCAGCACCTTCCAGTACCCAGTGAAGACCAATGACCGGTCTTTGATTCATCAGCTTCAGTAGTTTCTGAAACAACATGTTGTGCTGGTATCCACCATGAAGATAAGGTATGTAACTGCCAAAAAAATATTAAGCTGGAATTTTTGTCACATAAAAGGTAGGACAAAAATAAGTAGAAATAAACTCCAAAATGACAAGCAAGAAGAACATGGTGATGTAATATACATGACATAAAGTTGCTCAAATTACACTGAAGTTCTTAAATAAGGAATACTAGTACACCCCCACTTTTTATGCCCTTATTTCTTTCTGGTTTTATGCCCCTGTCACTGCATGTATCTGGGTAAAAAAACAGTGCACAAGATGATAAAGACAATTTTGCAAATTGCCACAAAGTCACGTACACGTGGCACAAATTGCTGACCCAGTCTAACGCCCTCATGGTGCTTTCCAGTTTGTTCACAAAATTGTTTGGGGGCTGCTGCATCCCCATAGACTTTGAGCAAGATCAGGAAAGTCTATGCTCTCACAAATGGCCTAGAACCCACCAGTTCAGGTGTTTTGAGCAGATATTTGTTATTGCCAGGCATTTAATGACAGCCTCAGCAATGAACAGCCCTGAGCAGGGCTGATGTCTTCTGAGCACACAGCTACCCCTGCCCAAATTTTCTGCTTGAATCATGTCTCACCCTCTTTTCTACCTCGGACCATACAGTGGTCCCTACCCAAAATAGAGAGTAAAGTCCCATTATGTAATTTCCTTCTGAGTAAGTCCAAAAAGCATGTCCCAAAAAGGTAATACTGACATTGGATTCTTTGCCTTTTAGAGCTGTTATTCCACACTTTGCCTGCAGTTCAATTTTTATTGATTTTCCTGCGCCACCTCTCAGGATCCTTCCTAGGCAGTATGATGCATTAACTTTCCATATAATGAATTTTCCCATTTGGTTCTGTACTCTGAAATACACCCACCTCTGAATGAGATTTCAACACTCTGCATTGCTGATTTTCAGCTGCATGCCATAGCCCTCATTTTTCATAGGCTGGGAACACCAAAAAAAGCCCTCTAGACCCAGAGGTCTTGCTTTTAACACAATCACTGCTGTATTGAGGGGGAGGAGAGCTTTTATATTTTTATACTAGTTCCAACAATGAAGTTATTAAAGCTATTTTCCACCCTGCAAGAAAGCTACCTGATGATGATATTGTTGCTGCCTTTTAAACTAATTTTATTTTAGTATGGTGCATTTGCAGGCATCATAATCCTATTGGTGCATGTTATTTCCACTTAATGACTGAAAATGCTATTGTTTGGGGAATGGGTTTTTTCTGGGTTTTGTGAGTTTGGAAATTTCTCTGTTTAATTTTATCTACTGCCATAATATCAGAAGATAAGCCAATTTATTCACTAAAATCCTTCTTATCCATTGCTTTGTTGACTTCAGTTTCCTGAGAAGGATACAAAGTACCTTCGCAAAGCAATATGGAGAAAAAACTACAGTTATTCCAGGTAGGATGCATCCACACAACTAAGGGTCTGTCCCAGCCATGGTACAGAGCAGGAAGTATCTTTGTAGTTCAGCTTCTCATAGGAAAGGAATATATATATTTATATAGTCCGGTCTTCCACAATGGGTTTGGAAAATTGTGTCACTCTATATCCACGTCTCCGCTAGGGTGGCACCTCTGCAGCAGTGGGGACATCACAATCTTCCTGACCTGAATGGCAGCAGACCTCCAAATAAAGGATCCCCAGATCTTTTATTTTCACTCTCAACTACTTACTGGATTTCAAAAAATTTGTTTCACCTTGTGTGAAGCAGGACGGGGACTGGTTTCACACCATATCATTACAGCTACTACAGCTCACACTATAGCCCAAAAGCACTATTTTGAATCCCAGACTTGAGGCATTTTAGAAAGTAACAAGCTTCAGCAGAGCGGAATTTTAGCCTTCCTGCAATTATGATATCTGTGTTAAGCACACAAACCCTAAAGTCTTTTTCAGACACTCACAGGAACCTGAGATTCAAGGTGGGTACGAGGTAGTTAGTGACCAGGCTGGCACAGGAGGACGTTGTCTCCCTTAGATGTCCAGCTCTGCACCTACAGCTGGGGGATGCCACTTGATTGATATGGAATAGCTGCTGCCAGGGGTGACTTCAGAGGACATCACATCACTCAAATGGCTTGCACAGCTGTTCCAAGCTGTGTGGAAACAGACCATTTCTCCCTGAAACCATCACTGACTCTGCCCAGCTCAAAACCTGAACTTCCCAATAATGCAACAGCAGAGGAGAAATACATCTCCCTCTCCTCACCGGTGAGTTACAGCTGACACATTTCCTATTCACAGAAGGATTTTGGTGGGCATAAGCAAGAGCTTAAAGACAAAAAAGTATTGGAAAAGGGATCTCGTATTATATGTATACCTATTATGGCCAGGTTTTGTGTTGCCCTGGTTCTTTTCTTAGCCTTCTGATTTACATTCTTTGGAGTCACAATTCTCACTGTCTTTATGTAAATAATAGCCAATGTTTACTTAACTGGTTTGGGTTTTTTTTCATTCTTTTACAATGGGAGAAATTATGATGAACAATTCCTTTTCCAGTGGGGTTGGAGAGTAAGTGACACCATCCTTCCAGTCCCTTGTCAAATTGAGAAATGTATAAATATCGGGACAAATAAAGTTCCTCCCTCTTCTTGCCCTTCTCAGCTCAGTGTGCAAGTCCAGTTATTTCATGTCCTATAGCGACAGTTTTGTATTAAACTTCCTTTTATATTTAATAGGAATTAATAGGTATTTTCACAAATAGGTCTCAATTGTTATAGGTGATTACAGAGTTCAGCAGGTGGATTATTACTGCAATACAGCATTATCTGCTGATGAGCTTGTAACCCATGTTATCCTTATCTGCTAGATGATCATATTATCTATTAATAATTCGAGGGGGTTTTTACCCCCAGAGGGTTCGTGCAGTTTTTTGTGGCTAGCTTTTAATCTTAAAAGTCCTGTGCCAGAGCCAGAAAAGACGAAGAAGTCTGCAAGGTTCACCTTCAAAAGTTGTTTATTTTTCTCTTATCTCATAGTGTCTGGAGCTAACAGCCACAGAGACCAAAAGCTCGCTGAACCACCGAACAGGGACATCCCATGCTCTTTATACCCATTCTGTGACTCAATCATCTTTCACAACATATTATTATTTATCAGTTTTTACCAATTAATTTCTATCTACTTTAGACATGTCATTTCTACCTCAGTTTCCCTCCACCAATTATTTTTACCATCATCACAGCAGGAAATGGAGGAGAGAGAAGGAAGAAGAAGGAGAAGGGACAACGCCCTAAGCCCTCCATCTTGTCCCCTCAGATATACCTCCAAAAACCTAAATTCTACATTTTCACCCTGTGATAAACTAAACTATCTATTTCACATTCTTTTGGCTTTGCAGTTCCTCCTGTAATGTTGGCAGTTTTTTCCATGGACAAAGATCCAGGATAGAATCCTGGGCTTCCTGCCAGAGTCCTAAGTCTGCCTGGCAGGGTTCCAAACCCCCCTGGACAGCCAGAGGAATGCTCTGGACTCCCACAATAATTCATAAACTAACCTCATTATAAGACTGTAGTATCAACTGCAACAGATTACAGCAAAAACAGGCAGGACTCAGGCACTGAAAAGTTTCTCTGTGCAGCTAACCCTGGCTTCATTATGCATTCCTTGTAGAATTTTATCATATGCTCTTGATATTCTGGAAAGCTCTACTTCTTCCTAGGATGTGGTTATTAATAATCTATATGCTGCATTTTCCCACATGGGATCTGATGCCTGTAGCAGAAGCTGAGCTCTGGCCGTTGTATTGGTACAGACAAGTTTGGGAACAGGACCAAGAGTTTGCTAACAATCTTCAGAGTGAGCAGAGCTCTACACAAGCTTGTGGGTCTGAGTGCAGCAGTGAGGTCACCACAATGCCCATCCCTGGGTTGTTGCCTTCAATCTTCCTCTCACAGGAGTTCTATCTAGTGTCTGAGGATACAGCTTCACCAGTGCACTAAACTGTGCTTCCCTTCTAGGCCATGCTCTTCACAGATTTATTTCACTAAAGTGGTCACAACACAAAGTACTAACCCTACAAGCAGAAGCATTTGCTGTAAAATGGATTAAGAGATTCTCAAAGGACAGAGAGTGGTTCTTTTCCTGATTTGTGTGTACAGCAGAGGGAAAAGCTTGGAGAAAAAAAGTGGTGTATGCTCAAGTCTTCAATTTTTCACAACAGTCACTTTCCAGTGCTATCTAAATAGCAAGTCAACCTCTTTTTTTACAAAATCCTCTGCACTTCAGTGTTTTCTGCCAGTCCTCCCTCACAAGGTGGCATGAGAACACTGACAGCCACAAGTGCTCAGCTGCAGGATCTGGCTTTGTGACAATGAATAGCAAAGCTGGAAAGAGTAGGTTATTCACAAAAAAGAGTAGTACAGTCATCCACACTACATACATGCTTGTTAAAATCCATTGTTCTGAATTCACGACAGCACACCTTTCCTTGGAGCCCCTTTAGGCAAGAGACACTCTCAGGACATCCAGGAAGAGCAGCTGGTCTGGGCAGACTGTCAAGGTAAAAATTTGGGCTTTGCAGAAGCTATGGGCAAAGCTCATTTTGACTTCAGCGGAGCCAAGATTTTTCTGTCACCTTATCACTACATTTCTTGGCTTTCAACATTACTGCATATTTTCCTGAGCAGTTTTAGGCAAACCTATTTCAGTATTCTAACAAAGATATTCATGATGAATAGTAATTATTCTGTTGTAGTAATATACTGGGACCTTAGATGTGGACCCACATGCATCCACAGCAGCAGTGCGTGGATGCATAATAAAGAGGCAGGTTGGGTCTTTATTTACGTATAGTGCTCTTTACCTTATCCTCAGACATTTACTTGAAGGAGTTTAAACTGAGAAATAAACACAAAGATGTGGATACAATCTCTGGTTCAGGATGTGCCTGGTCTACAGACTGCAAAAGCCTGGTAAGAATTAATGTCTGCTGCTCTTTGTCACCTTCCCTGGGTTTTCTCTATTGTCCCTTAAAAACAGGACACACTCTGAATTTTCCTATACTCTCAGTAATACCGATTTTTCAGCCTGTGTTATGTGGGGAAAATCTGTCTGGAATATCACTGGTGTAGTGGCAAACAGATCACAGTCTTGCACCCTGACAGCAAATGCTCTGCACACCTACATAGCACTGGTGTCAACATAAGTGGGCTGGCTTGGCAGGCAGAGCCAAGCTGACTGCACGAGTTGTGCATTGCGTAGTTTATGACAGGTTTTCCTTCTGCAATACTATCTATAGCCAGAGACACAGAGCAGCCAGTGACTCAGAGATTTAATTTCCAAGTATTCTCTCGATGAAGACCAGCAGCTGATAACAATATTGACGCTGGTGATGGGATTCTGGTATTTCACCAGCACGGCTCAACTGAACAGGTCTGCTATGAAAAACTTGCTCTTGGAAAGGCTCTGCAAGTCAGGTTCCCCTCCAAAGGTCACCAGAAAGGCAGAAAGGCACGGCTCAGACTCCCAACCACAGATAGGTGAAGGTCCATGTTAAAATGACCCCATTCTCCCTCCCTCTCTATTCTGTCTAGAAGTTCACCTGTCTGATGCTTAAGCACTTCCCTAAAACTTCTCTGTTCAGTGGAAGGTTTATTCATTACAGAATCAGAGTGATTTGGATTGGAAGGGACCTCAAAAATCACCTAGTTCCACCCTTCTAGCCATGCACAGGGACACAAATGGATTACACCCATTTGTTCTTTGGGTAACACTATAATTTTGTTTAAAAGGCTCTTTTCCACCAATATTATTATTATCATTCTATTGTTAGTAGAAAACAATCAGATACTCTTCCTGCTTCTGTTTTGATAAATAAGCCAAATATTTTAATCTTTTATCACAAAACAAATTTGCTTCACTCTCTTGATCGTCCTAAAAGCTTTTTCTACACCTCTTCATTTCTCTTGAACTCAAATGACCAGAAACACACCAGAAGCATCACAGCTGGTCAAATAAGTAGAATGACCCATAACAGGCTTGCAAGAAGCTCAGCTGAACAATTCTATCAAAAGTAAAGAAGGGTGAGATAACTCATCTTTTCCTTCGTTTCCTGATTATGGATAAACCTGAGAGAAGGGGGTTAAATTGAAGTATAGAGTATGACCTGTAATTTGGGATTGTGTCCCTTGGAAATATTCGTTAATTATGCTTTTATATTATTTGGATAACCCTTGCGTCTCTCTCCTTCCCATTCATTCATACAATGGAAATATGATATATTGACATTTATAGTTCACACAGTGTTATAAACCAAAGCTGATTCTTTTTATAACACAAGGTTTGAGCTATATAGATGCTGTTTGCTTTTCTTAGATTTATGTGATCATGCTCCTTGTTTCTCTGCTTTTGGGATGGATTTTAGTATTCTAAAGGTTTTGTTATATTCTCCCGCACTTTAAGACATTTCCTGAGGAGAATTGTTTATCAAATGAGTATTCTGTGTTTCTAAAAAATGTAACTTCTCTCCTAAGAAGAAAAAGGAAAACCACAACCAACAACCAAATTTCATAGAAACAAAATAGAGGAAAGATATTAGCAAAAAAAAAAAAAAAAGTTATTTGCATATCTTTTAAAATCTCCTCTAACAGCTTCTTCTGAGGCTTTTCATTTCTGGTTACCAAACAAGATACTCTTAGACTTTTTAAAAAACCTTTTTAGCAGTGCTAAAGGCACTGCTCAAAATTACTGAAATTCCAGGTCTGAGCACTCACCTACTCTAAAAATCCCTGGGTGGATCAAGTTGGTCTTTTCCTCTGAATGAATACTTAAGAAAATGTTGGCTTTCAGCGAGTTGGTTCAGACTATGAATCCACTCTGGCAGACTTGGGAACAGAACTCAGATTTTCTGACTGACTGATCAAATAGCTTGACTGTGCTATCATCAAGAAAGAGAGTTTAAAGAATGACTCTGAAGGGTTCTTTTCGTTGAATTGGTGAGTACATAAAAGGTGTTGAAAGAAAGGGTAAAACTTCTTAAAAGGGTTTAGAAATGGTTATATTTCTAATCTGTTGTGGTAGGACTTTCAACTCCAGTGTTCAGCGAAGCTAGACTGACAAATTTATTACAGTTATAAGGCTGAGAAACCTATTAGAAGAAATATAGTAGAAGGTACATTTTTGTGAAGCTTTAATAGGAATGGAAACAATTCAACAAAAGACTAAATTCTGTAAGATGGGAAAAGTCATTTATTAAATCTTTCTAAAAAGATTGACTGACCTTTCTCTTAAAAGTGGGCCTTTTTTTGTAAAAAATGAAAAGCTCAAGCTTCGTAACAACAACCCAGTAAAAAGGTTTATTAGAAACTGGTTTCTTGTGCAAGTTCAGTTATTTTGTCAGTAAATGTTGGTGTTATGCAATAAGAGAAGCATTGCCGCCTCTCTAATTTCTCTCTGGAATTGAAGAAACTCATAATAAAAGCAGTCTAGCAATCTAAACTGAAATAAAAAAAAAATAGAACATTGCTGCTCGGATTTGTATGGCAAAAACTAGAAACGATGGGCTGAGAATTCAGCTCATAAGGAACTGTGCCACAACTGTGAAGGTGGTGTTATTTCTTCTACCTCTGCTTACAGTAAAAGTCAAGCTATTAATATCGCGTCTTGACAGTCATATAAATGCAGGTATTAAAATTCAAAGTACTTTTTGCTGCTGTAGATGTATCATCATTACAGAGTAAGACAATTTTAATGTACAACCAGATGGTAATAGCATTACTTATAGTGGCTGAAAGTCATAGGGTGACTTGTACATCCAATGCAAATGGCCTGAAACTGAAGATGGTGTCCATCATCATCCTGGAGCACAAAGCTGAACAGTCCAGTTTGTTCAAAGCATTGTGTGAATGCAGTTGGAAGAGTGTTTAAATAACTAGCAGTACCTGCATGTGATCGAATTCACATGAAATAAGCAGGCACTGACCTGCTCCTCAGTAAACTTGCTATGGTTTCAAACAGGAATCTCAAAGCAGGCCAAAGCTGACAGACTTTCTGTCTTTGCAGCAGGCCAAGTCAGTCTTGAGGAATTCCAATGAACCTCCACTAGGGTGTGAAAGACATAAGCTGTGGATGGTTTTGAAGCAGATGATCAGACACTGATCAGGTACATAATTGCAGGCACCAATCTGAGGAAAGCAGTTTCTCAAAGCTCCCTCCATAGCCTGTAAAGAACAATACCTCTGGTCCTTCCCAGCAGCTCCAAACGCTCAGCCTCGGGCCTACATTGTGGTCACAGAGAGCTGAGCTCTCTGCACTGATTAGGGAGGGAGCCTGGGAAAATCAGCCTTCCCTTGTATAAACCATCTGACATGACTCTCTCACTTAGGAGCCAAAAAGTGTATTTCTGTCCCTCTTTTTCACGTGCACCTCTTTTGCTCTCAGCAGGAGCTTGCTCTCCATGCTGGGGAAGAAATATCCAGTCTACATGGGTAAGTGGAATGCTGGTTGTAAGATCAAAGCTCTGCACCTCCATTCAAAGTACTCCAAACAGGAACAGAGAATGGTGGTTCTCCAAGAGGGTTTTTTAATTGGGTTTCCTATGTGCAGTTTAGGGAAAACAGACAACAGGAGTTGTTTGAAATAAAGTTTTAATTTACTATCCTAACATGCTGAGACGCAATTAGATTCAAGCTAATTACTGTAAATAGTTATTATAATTACTTGTAAAACATTCAACTACCAGTACATCTGTTAAAGTCAGAAGAGACCTGTACATTTTATTTTTAAGAGAAGGCTTAATGTTATTACTTAAGGGCCAAACTATTTTCATGAACTCTTCAAAAAGAACTAGCTATACCACAGACACTACTGATGGAGAGCACCTGTTAGGGCATGCATCCCCCTGATACATCCTGAGTGGATGTATCAGCAAACTGTCTGAAGAATTGTCTAGGCTAGTTTTAGATTATATTTACAGAACCCTTAAGGATTTTTCTCAAAAGAAAAAAAGATAAGAAAAAAAATTTGCAGCTGAATACTGATTTTCTTCATTTGTTCTCTTTATCAAGTTTCTATCCCTACCTGAAGCATGAAAAAAATATTGTCTTGTTAACATCTTTTTATCAAAAACATAATTTTTTTCTTTGACACTGGACAGTCTGACCTGGCCTGATGCCCAGTTTTATACCACACTTTGACAGGCACACAAATGAGCTGGAATTCCACCGCTTCTGCACCCTCACACACACAACTCTCAATTCTTCCTCTTCACACAGATCTTCCAACTCTTTTTCTGAACTTGGCCCAGTTGTCTCTAGTTTGGACTATTTTTGCACCAGCTGATGGGTGCTGAGCCCATCCTGGCCTGCTGTTTGGTTTCTGGTTCACCTGAAACAGGTCTCCTGATGTCTGAGGGCAATTCCAACAAGCACAGGCAGATTACATCAGTTTGTCTAAGCATACAGTAATGTGTTGGAAATTTTTTTCAACACGTGACTTCCACAAGTGTACCAGAGTTTCCCACACCAAATATACACCTTTAGCTACCAAAAAACCCAAAACACAAATACAGGAATGTGTTGTAGAGTTGTCCTACCATTATAGAGCTGAGCTTCATCTCAGCTGTAATATTACTACTACAGAGAAGACAACAATTTGTAACGCAGGACAGGGAATGGTGGAGGACCTACCAAAAGAAAGGTTGAGAGCTAGTCTCTGAATATTGGAATGTGAGGGCAGAGAGGAATTAGAAGCCCATTTTTTACCCTCCTAAGTCTGATAGTTCATTAGCTCACTCCTGCTCTGGGAGGGCATTTCCTTACACACCTTTGCCTTTTACCTTGTAGCTTAAAGCAGCTTCGCACAGGGCTTGTGCAATTGATCGAAATGCTGTTGACAGACTCTGCAGCTATAGAAAAACTGCCAGAAGCCAAGGTGATGGCCACAAGCTGCGCTCTCTGATGGGATTTCATGGCTTTCAGACTGTCCCGTAGGCCTGCTGCATTTTACCAGTGATATCACTCAAAAAATGTTAACAGATAGACCTCAGACCTCAACGTGGATATTAAGCTACTCTACCAACACACGTGTACCTCCAAAAGGTAAGAGAAGGAAGAAATAGAAAGTAAAGCCAAAATACCCTAAAATATGTGCATGTCTTTTAAAAAGTTTTGAAGTGGTTTCATACAAGAAAACTCCTTTCTTAGAGTTTTCCCTGCGAAATACTGATGTCTTGCAATTCCAATATATAAAAATATTTCCTTTTTTAAAAACTGACATATGGTAAAAATTGGTAGCAGTAAATAAATGCACATAAATCTAAATCGTGCCATCCTAAATGTTAGTAAAAATGACAAAACAAAATACTATCTATATAAACTATGCACAGGTGTGTAGCATATTACAAGCAAAAAAACATATCTTGCAATTATAAGCCCACAATATTTATTTCACTTGTCTGTAATTACATTTTATACAAGTTTGTTTAGTAATATCAATCCAAGACATCATTTTGAGGATATAATTAACTACGTGTTAGAACAGAATGTGTTTGACTGTTTTTGTGTGTTGAAAGAGACAAAAATCTTTGTTAGCTGTATTTAAGTGCCACCTAGTGTCACAATTCACCAATTTCACTCAGAAAACCCTCTGAATTTTTTAGAGCAAAATCAAATTGCAGAGTTAAAAAAGACCTAGGGTCACAATGCTCCCATTTCAGTGCTAACATTAAGTCCTTAATCCATACAGACAGTAAATGCAGATCTCAGGGTCCCACTGGCAGGTATCTGTTTTTCAAATTTTTATAGCAGTGATTCAACAGTAGACTTATATAACGATAGCAGTATCTAATGAAGACAGAATCTGGGTGGAAAAAAGGCTTTTTATAAAATTATTAAATGTGGGGGTCTTTTCTGAAAGATGCACATCATAAGTGGAAGCTAAGGCAGGGGCACACCTGATGTGACACACATGTAACAGCAGGACACACTACAGTGAGGTGCCAGTGCATTCAGATAAGCAGGAGAGAGCCTTTCCCCATGTACACGACTTCCTCCCCCAGCTCTGTATGCTGACCATGACACCTTATGGTCTGGAATATCACCTGGATCGGTTAGGATCAGCTGTCCTGGCTGTGGCCCTCTCATCTCCTTGTGCTCTCCCACAAGATGGGGTTGAAGCAGAAAAGGCCTTGACTCTGTGTAAGCCCTGACCAGCAGAAATAAAAACATCCCTGAATTATCAGCACTGTTTCCAGCACAAATTCAAAACACAGCCCCAGATCAGATACTGTGAAGAAAATTAATTCCACCCCAGCTCAAACCAGCATGTGGGGATTTCTGGCCGTTGCCAGCATTATATTTTTTTCGAATAAGTTTAAAGCTTATATTCTTGACTGTTGTCCTGCTTTTTGCTAAGCCTTCTGTTATAACCTTGGAGTCAGAGAATTTTCACACAGTTTCATGTAAACAATAGTCAATGTTTACTTAACCGTATTTTCTGTTTTTCATTCCTATTGTGATAAGAGAAAGTTTGATGAGCATCCTTTTTCTCCAGTGAGATTGGAGAGGAAGTGACATGTCCTCCAATCTCTTGTGGAATTGAGAACCCTATAAAGTATCAGAAATGTAAATAAAGTCTCTCTTTTCTCTCTTTTCTGATGAACCTAGCAGGTGTGAGAGGCTCCTTTATTGTGCCTTTACCAGCACACTTGACAACTTCAGAACCGGTCTAGGTTAAAATAAGAGTTTATAACTCAGTAGCTATGAACTTCATTCACTCTCACATAAGACAGCCATTAGAAAATGATGGCTTCCATCCTGTCTCTGTTTCCACAACACTGAACGATTGATAGTATCTGTAACTTAACTAAAATGCTCTTTGTATTCTCGTCAAAAATGGCATCTATAATGGTCTATGTAAACCAAACTTCAGTTTGTCTCTTTTCTTCCTGAAATTCACTAAATGCTACAAGGAACGAAAGATCGCAGCCATTACAGAGAGCTGGTGTAGCTTAAAGTAGAATATGCAAAACACTTGGACTTTCTGTTACATTTAGTGAGACTGTAACAATTAGCTTTTCACACCAAATGAGGACTGACTCCTACACCTCCCTGACACTTAGTGGAAAGTCTTGTCTTGAAATCACAACGATTTTTAAAAAAGGTAAGTTTTTAAGTAGTATTTATCCTGACTGCTACAATAAGGAAGGGTAAATTGACAAGTACAGTAAAGAACTTCTACTTATGTCAAGAAGTGAATTAATGTGAATTTGTTGCAGAAGTATAAAATCAGAGAATGGGGGGAAAATGGAAAATATAAAGAGATGAAAAATCACAAGAGACCCCTTCTAATCAGCAGTAAGAAAGGCTTGTGATGAGGTGTCTTAAACTAGGATGAGAGAATGTTTAGATAGAAAACATTCAGGCAAGACAAGCACTTTCAGAGCAGCCTTTAGAAATCTGCAGGTGCACATGTGCATAAAACTATTGGGCACCAATGAAATGGAGAAAAAAATATTTTTCCGCTTTATCTAGCTTGGAATTTTTTGGTTTGTGTTTTCTGTGAAGGACAAAACATTTACGAGGGAAAAAGAAGTGGATTAATTGTGCTTTTTTATTTGAAGTATATTTTGATGTAAGTTTGCCTATAAAGGACCAGACTCGCCTCAGCAACTCTTCAGCTTTGAGGCCGGGAAGGAACTCAGCTCTGACATACGGGCAGAATGACACCAGAGGGTTTAGAAACCATGTGGAGAACCAGGCTGGCGCTGCAGGAGCTCTCCCGGGTCGGACATGGAAGGCTGCGCCTTGCAAAGAGGAAGGAACACTTGTTTTAAATAGCGGCTGCGCCCCTGGGGGCTCCGCGGAGCGAACTCTGCGAGGCTGAGCGTGGGCACGCACCACCCACTCCCCCCGGCCGCGCTCCCGCCCCGGGCTGTGATTGGCCCCGTGCGCTCCCGCTCCTCCAATCCCAGGGGCAGGATCCGATCCCGCCCCCGCCCGATCCCGCCCACCAAAGCGACGGCTCGGCTCCACCTTTCCGGCCGTCTCCATGGCAGAGTGGGCAGGGGGTGTTTTAATACGTCCCGGAGACCATGGAGGGTGGTTGCTTTCCTTTTCGAAGCCGGCGAGGCTAAAGGTAAACCAGCAAGTGTATTTGGTATTTTTTATTCTCATTTCCCGGCTTATTCTCCCGCAATCATACGGGATGGTACATTTCAACGAAATCGTAAATCCTTCCCCCCCCTTCCCAATGGTAGGGCTCAGGCGGTGCGTGGCCCCGCTGCGGCCGTGCCGCTCCCGCCCTGTCAGGTGCAGTCCTCGGCCCGAGATCCGGGGGCTGCTCGCGGAGGTTCATCCCGGGCTGCCCCAGGCCTTGGCATCCGCCCAAGGCAGCAGCGAATGGAGCGGTTGCCCCACGGTGCAGCGGGATGCTAAGACTGGTGCCGTTTTGTCACTCACGCTGGTACTGGTTTATTGCTCCTGTTGTAAACTACAGGCGTCCCTAAAGACAAGAGGTGCGTGCGGCGGGGTGCTCTGGCTTCTCCTGTCACCGGTAAAGGTGTGTCGCAAAGAGCACGAAGTGCACCGGCTGAGGGAAGGAGCACTAAAGGGATGTGCTCCGTGTTAAACGAGATGAAACGTTAGCAACAGGCCAGGTGGATAGAAGTGTTTTCAGAGTGTGGTAAAACATGCATCCCTAGAAGATGCAGCCCAGCTTCACCAGAGGCCACGTGTAAATCCCTGGTTTCAGAGTTGGGTGTGACACGTGATAGTGAGAAGGCCTTAACTGATGTTATCTTGAAGTGCTCTTTTAGTTCTTCGACCCTTTGACATTATGGACATATGACAAGTTATTTATTTTACTTGACAACAACACAGTCACCTCTGAGGTGAAAAAAA
The DNA here is from genome assembly GCA_013397175.1 of Platysteira castanea. Taxonomy (NCBI): domain Eukaryota; kingdom Metazoa; phylum Chordata; class Aves; order Passeriformes; genus Platysteira; species Platysteira castanea. The sequence goes on from VYXC01006380.1 coordinate 69,795, forward strand.
ATAGGCAAAAAACATTTTCAGCCTTCTGAAAAGTGCTGTAGGATCTTTATTTGCATCAGTTGTCAGTTGATCTCCTTAATAGCTCAGAAAAAAAGTCAGTAAGTTCTAAACAATTGAAACTGTGTATTCCCTTGTGTACTGAGTTACAGTGCTGAAAAGCTGAGCTCAAGAAGTTATCAAGCATTTGGACATTAAACTTTAGTAGCTTGAGTTTCCTTTAGTAGCTTAAATTATTTAGTTTAATCAAGTTGCTTAGTTTAATTGTGCCTGTACTTAAGCATAGTTTCCTGGGAACAGGTCCCTGTATCTGTGAGAAGTAGTTTGCAAGTATAACTTTGCATTCAGTGTAACGTGATAAAAGCCAGAAATCAGTGATGTAAACAGTAATAGATTATTTATGCAAGCACAGAATGTGTGTGTGATTGTAAGCATCTGAAACTCGAGAAAACTCAATGCTAAATCTGAAACTGAAAAAAAATTGGTTCAAAAGAGATTTATTAGAATACAGTAGCATTTTCCTAAAACATATTGTGAACATTAGTAGCGTGAATGTATTCGCAGCATAATGTAGCAATGTCTTGTGGCAGGTTTTGTGTAGATAGCTGACATATAGATACAATGTGTACAGCTTTTTAACCAGAATTGTTTAATACTGGAAAGTGTATGTTAATATACATCTTTAGATTTTAATTTCACTTGGTTTTCCTTTTATAGAATGCAAAACTGGGGCAAACAACTGAAGATGTCATCCTGTTTGGCTCAGGAGGTTCGCCTTGCTAGAAGACATGAGGAAATGTGAGTAGTTGTTTGTGTTGAGTCTTGTGAGATTCTCCCTGCACACGACCTTAGGTGCCTGTGAATCTGAGCTCTGCACAGCACAGTGGTGCTTCAGCAAGGGGCTGGAGTTCCAGGAGGTGGCAGTCTTCCTTCAGGAACCATGGGAATTAGCATCCTTGCCTGCTGTTCAGGGTATTTACTTGATGAGGTTTTTGACTTCCAATGGTGGTACTGGTTTAAGATCTCCATTGTTAACCTGTCACCGTTAAATTCCTATTTGGGGAAGGTAATTGGATTCTCTCACTCAATACCTCAATAATAGAATTGCTTCTTTGTTGCCCTGTAAACTCAAATTCTGAGGCAAATACAGTAGTGATTCAGAAAAATTTGCTTTTCTTGTAACAACTAGTACGTGCCAATGAGCAAATGTAGTACTGATCAAGTCACCCCAACCCACCCTGTCTTTCCCTCTTCTGGGAGATGCACTGTTTCTACGCACCACAGCATTTGAGGGCTGCTGGTTGCAACATTGTAGCTTTGTACAAGCACAGCAGGTGATGCCTGCCTGTACCTTTTCCCTCCCCCAGCACACCCACCCTGCAGCCGGCTTAATTAGCCCCATAGTTTTGAGAAAACTGGGTAAGGTAAAAAGGTTATTTTCTAGCTCCTGAGCAAAATGTTCTACCCACTTAGCAAAATGTTTTCCTTTGTAGACTGTCTCAGAGATCAGAGCTGCTACAGCAGATGGAGACTTATCTAAGAGACAAAAAGACTAAAGAGACATGGCAAACTCAAGCAGCTAATGCAGCTCATAAAAGGAATGCAGCACTTTTAAATGTAAGTTTCTGCAACTACCAATAACTGCATCAAAATGTCATGGTTAAGTAGCTTAGATAATTTAAAAAAAAAAAAAAAGAGAAGTGTTTGTTCTATAGTTGTCATTTGAATTCTCTTTTATATGGTTCTGTCTTCTGGAACTTGACCAAGAAATATTAAATGACAAGTCTTTATTATCCGGTGGCATCACTACCTGTTTCCCATGCCCTTCTTACAAAAGCCTTATGGTGGCAGCTGCTACTATGTATTTTTATTTTTTTTAAGTACATGTAGAGATGTAACACATACTAGTACATGTCTGCCTGAACTTGGGGGTCTGTCAGGACTCACAGCTCCCCTATGCTTTGATTCAAGACATGGGGGTATGTTTGAAAATGGGCTGACCAGGCTACAGTGCTTTGGGCCAAGGGTAGGAACTGTTCTCCCACTGTGGTTGTGTTAACTTGTGGAAGAGGTTCTCAGTTTAATATTTTTCTCTAAAGAGGTGTAGAGTGACTTCAAGCATTTTACTTTCAAGTCTGTAAAAGCAGTGTTTGGTGTTTCTGGCTCTTTGTAGGGTTGACACCATTAATAATGTTCATAGCTGTTCTATATACCAGTTGTCATATTTAGGTAAGGTATTTTTCCTGGGTAAATCCAACAGACATTGGAGAATGGGCAATTTGAAAGATCTAAGTCTGATGGCAGGGACTGGAATACTAAAAGGTTACTCTGGAACCCCTAGCTCAGGCGTCTGAGTTTGGAGAGATGCACTTGACCACTGACATGATACATTTGAAAAATGCGTGTCAGGTTTTTCAGGAGACAGCAGCAAAATGAACCTCCCGTGCCTTTTCTTTAAGCTTCTACTTATTAGGGGTCCATAATGCATGTATTGTGTTTATTGAAAAAGTAAGTTTTACTCTAGAAAATTACAAGATTAATTTGTGTCACCAGAATTTCTTTGGTTTTTTTTTTTCATGCAGAGCCTGGTTCAGATTTAAAATGTTCACATTTTGGGTGGGTATAATTCTATTGCATTAGAGTTTGTATTTAAATGTTAGTTATATTTAGAGAGGGGCAGACAAGGCAGAACAGTTAGCCAGGAATGCCTTCTTAACTATTCCGTGACAAAGAAAATTTTTCGACTTGGACTGGTGAACTGATGCATTCTGGACAGGGGCAACCAACCCCCCCTTTATTTGGTACAGTAAGTTTAGGTGCTTCAGTGAGGGGCTGGGGACAAATGGATGGTTTGGTTATTTTTTCCATAGCTTCTACTCTGTTGATTTAGTAATTTCAGCCATTATGACTCCCATTTTCCATATGCATTTTAGGTTAGATTTTTACTTTGTAAATACAGAGTTTTATAAATTATTTGTGTTAATGAATGCATTCTCGGTTTACGTATGCAGGCAAAGACAATAAATGCAAGAGTATATTTCTCTGTCTTGAAAGTTTTATTGTATTGGAAATGGTAACAATAGCTCAGACATATACAGAGTGTAAATATTTCTGCAGTTAAACAGATATTTGCTATCTTCTGTCACATCCTCAAAATTGTTCCTTTCAAGTGTCAAAAATGTTGGTGTTTGTACAGAAAAAAGCAAAAACATATGTATGAAAACAAATTCTGTTGCAGGATAAAGTAGCATAAATCAATTTAAATCTATTAATTTTATCCTAGTTTTAACAAGCATGCACTGCTGCAGATACTTTTTGATAACAGAAGAAAACAGGGGAAAAAAAAGTCTATGCAGCATAATATATGAGAAGCTTGAAAACAAGACTGATTAATGTGCCAGCTTCAGAATATTGTTCCTGATACCAGGCACTGTACATTTCACAGTTACCATGTGGAGAGTTGTTGATTTGGCCTACTCAAAAATACATGGACATGACGAAGTGTTATTTTTTTATTTGCATTACTGGTTTTCTGCATGTAAGCAAAATCAGCTGTTTTCAGTAATAGATCATAGCAAAAGCCATTTTTCTTTCTCTGTGCTAGTTGGAATTTATGCACAAGAAAGATTTCAAAATTAATTTAAATTCTAATCAGTAGGAAGCAAGAAACTAACCTTTTTTTTTTTAATTGAAATTTTGACATTATAAGCATTTGTTCAGCATTTGAACATAATTATCAGAGTATTTTCCTCAATGTCTTTCAAGGGAGACTGCAGATTAGGGAAATCTGTATCATTTGGTGCTTATATAATGTTGTCGTAATAAAAGCAGAAATTAGACTAGTATTTGTAATCTAATTTATGATATTTGTTTCTCAGTGATATTTCTTGTGTTTAGAAATATGTATTACTGTGTAACAGCTTGTAACATGAAATAGAAAAGAGTATGCTATATAGTAATTAGTACTGGAAAGGTAATTTAGAACAAATTTGCTTTCCTTCCCAGGCATGCAATTCCAGAATTATTTAAGTGGGATTCTGCCAGACTGTTATCAGTACAAGTGACAGCTGATTTTGGTCCCCTAAAAGCAATGTGTGTGTCATGCATTCCATATTACCTCTGGGGAAGGGTCTTGAATTGTTTTTGCTCCAGTCCTTGTGGTTTTAGGGGAAGCATTGTAAGATGCTCTCTTTTTTTTCAGTACTGTGACATATTAGATTAGCTGTTTTTTTCACAAAGAAGTTTATACTGCTGATGTATTTATTTTATATTGATGACAGGGATTTATTTTTCCTACAAAGTTTACCAGATGTGTAGACACACAAAAAGTGCCATCTAATCTTTCAGTAGTTCAAGTTATTTTCTAAAGCATACTAGACCTTCCAGCAAAAATTTCTTTCCCTGTCTGTCATTAAATCAGTATTCTGAATGACAATAGACTGCACAACACAAACTGGAGTGATCAACAAAAAGACGTGTCCAATATCTAGGCTATGCTAAAATGACCTTCTCTACTAAACATACATGCACAACTGCTATCTCCTTTCTTGCCTGAAAGACACTCATTTCCTGTCACCATAAACATTCCAATTACTTGGCTGAGTCTATAAAGAAATAATGATTGATATTCTTCTTCCTTCCTTTTAAAATTCCCACAGTAATTAGGAAGAAGGAATCAGAAAGGAGGAAAATCCTGGGGAAGGATATGAGGTGAACATTACTGAATGATCCTTTATTCAGTATGGTTCATTATGGTGGTAACTTCTCCAGACTTGGCCTGAGACATTCTGATACGAGCTTCATTTGGTGCTGTTTGTGTGTGTCTGTTCTAAGTATGTGCAACAGAGAATTCCTTGTTTGAGTGACTTAAATCTATGTTGGCCTCTGTTATTTTGACATCATGATTTCAAATGGCTTATGTCCTTTTTCCTGTTCCCTCTTTATGTTTATCATATTAGTCTTTTCTTACCTAGGAAGAGGCAGCCATTTGCTGCTTCTGAGAACTTGGATAAATCTGAGACTTAGTTTACTCTTTCTCAGACATCCTTTAGCTTGCCACAGTGGTATGGATTTTGCTGTAGAAAAGGGAGGAACAGTTTTGCTTGGATTAGGTTTGCAATTATGTACTTGAATATTGTAAAAGAAAAATTGAAATTGAATATTGTAAAAGAAATTAATGAAAAAAAATAAGATGAATGCTAAATTGAACAATCAGACTGTATCTGTGTCACTAAGTTGGTCTTCAGCTGACAGTAAGGCTGGGTTTTTGCTTTAATGAATCATACTCTACTGAACTCAAGTTGAGTTGAACACTGTTTACTTATTGATGTATTCAGACTGGCTATTATTCAATACGAGTAATCATGTTTGGTCTCTCTTGAGGATATGCTCCTCCAGAATCTCACTCTTCTTTTCAGCAGCAGTGGTGGTGAATATTTGGGAAGTCCCTTCGGGGAATTTCCTCTCCCATTTAGTTTTTCTGTTGTACTCTTCACACCCGCTCTCTGCTCCCAACTCTGCCATCTGCTATACTTTCTTTCCCCCTCCACTCTGCTCAGCTTTGGCTTCTTCACACCCCACTCCCACGTCCCTTTCTGTGTCTCTTCATCTGCCCACCACTCAATCTCTTCAATGTTTGGGTATGGAACTAAGCCCATAAGAATGGGTCAGAACTTTAAAGGGGGAGGGTGGTTAGTTTGGGGGCATGCTTTGCTTTGTTTGTTGCTGTTCATTTTTTTGGTTGTTTCTTTTTAAAAAGATGTATTTGGGCCTCTGTGAATCCAGCACACATCCACTGGACAAGCAGAAACCCAAATACTGATTCTTTTTGTAAGAAAACTGTGTGAGGTGCATTGTCATCCAAGTTTGTCTGGTGAACAGCTTGCTGCAGCTCTACATTTTTGTGCACATGTTATGCATGCATATTAGCAAGTCATCTTTGTCTTGAGAAGTAAAGATCTTGCACATAATTTGCCTAGTTACTTTATAGTTACAGTAACTAGAACTACACACTTCAGTTTTATGCAGCACAGAAAATGATGTTCCGTTCCCCTTTATTTCCTTAAGTTTTATAAAACAGAATTTAACTGATTTACCCTGGTGTCCAGAGAGAATAGCGGTGTTTTACAGGAAAAGTCTTACTTGGTTGTGAAATGTGCTCTTGTATGAAAAAGGTGCAGCAAACATATTTAGTAGATGTAAGGTGTTAGTCTAAGTAGTACAAGGTGTATTTCAGAATGACTAAACAAAGATTTGAACTTCGATGTTACTATTCGAATGCTGTTTAGCTGTAATAGGTTTATTTAGTTAATTTAAATGTCGTTATATGTGTATTTTCCTTTTAAAATTTCCAGTGCTTGTTTTTAAAATGTACTTTGCCTGTGTTTTAGGATATAGAAGCAGCAGAAAAAAGGCTGCAAGAAAGAATGTATTTACTTCCACATCCCAATACTGTTAACTTAGAAGTAAGTCCTAGAACTCTGTCTTTTCATTTGTTTTCATTTGCTCTTTAACAAATATTTTGCTTTTTTTTCCCCCGAGGCATGTTCTTAAAGTGAAAATAATTGATTTTAAAATCCAGTGACTGGTATAGCCAAAGGCCTGTGTACTGTGTAGCATGCTGAACCTAAATTCTGGGACAAGGTCCCTAGATTGTGGAGCATTCTGGTGGAAATATTTAGCAGCTTTCAGATCTATACAAACTTCTGTTTAAAAATTAAGTCAAATATAAGAAATTAATATTGTGAATATCAGAAAATTACTGTGTTTACTATGTCGGAGCTATTTAGTTTGTTTTATATGGTCATCCCATTCTCAGTTTACCACAGATTGTCATCTTTACATTTCAGGGTCAACAGTGTATCAGCATGAACAGAGAAAATTTCACATCAATTATTTAGAGTTGTATGGAAGCTTATGAGAAGTACTGCAGCAGGAACAGTTAATTATTTTTTTTTTCTTCTCAACCTGCAGTCCCTAAAACGTTACTTAAAATTTTTGAGCAGTCAGACTCCCATTTGTTTCTTGCCCCAGTGGTTTGTGTGTTCTGTGCTGTGTGGTGGCTTGGTTCCCACAGGCACAGGAGCAGAGTGTTCCATGCTGGTTTGGGTGCCGGGGCCCTGTCAGAGCAGGGCGAAGGGCCGGGTTTCAGCACTGTCAGCTGCGAAGAGAGGTGTCTTGTACCTCAGCTTCCCACCTGCTGGGCAAGTGTTGTCATTCTTAGGCTGTTGCTTGAAGGAGAGGCATCACTTCTAGTTCTGGTTACTGTTCGAAGTTTTCATCTGTCATTGCATTTTGTAAATAGCCTACTGTGACTGTGACAGGGTGCACACTGGGTATGCCCCTTCAGTGGCTTTTTAGGCAAAAGGGTACACTTTTTCCTGAATACTGGTACATTTTGAATGATGGTAAGAAAGATGACAACCTACTAATATTAAACATTAAACCTATTTTGACTGTGTTCAGAAGTAGTTTTAGATTCTTCAAGGACTTATGAGACACCTCTAGAGTTGTTTGGGTCAGTTAGTCCCATGGTAGGTGTTAAGCTGCCTGTGGCATGTTGAGCGAAGTCCGCACAAATTGGAGGCTGCAGAGCGATTGCCCATAGCTGTCGAATGTCTGTGCTCTGTAGCAGTGGTGAAATTTTGGAGAGAACAGAGTTACTATTTGAAGGAGAAGATCCTATTTCAGGGGGGTTTTTTATGCTTCTAGAGAAGAGTGTTATAAATAGTGAAAAAAGAAAACTTTCTTTCATAGTACAAAATTCTTGTGCATGCTTTGTTCCAAAACACTTCTGAGCATATTTCACTCAGCCATATATGTGTCTGTATTAATATACTCTGAAAGTTATGGCTATAATGGATCCCCAGCTTGCTGAGTCGGAGTAGTTTTGTGTGACAGCACATATGCTTGTCAAAAAAGATTCTTTGAGTAAATCTGTTGAAGAAAATATTTTTGTAAACCTGCAAGAGCCATAGTTATATCTGAGTTACATGTAAGGATCAAAATGATTAGCCAGGAATCTAATACTTTGCAGGGAGATCTTCATTTTATGCTACACTTCTCCTTCATAATATACTTAAGTAAAGAAAAAAGGTTCACTACATATGTTTCATCATAACTGTTTTCTACTGCAGAATTACATTTTTCTGAATGGACGTCAATGGCAAAAAATATATGTGTGAATTGATTAAAGTGTTATCTTAGCACGGTTCTTAGATCACATCATTTTGTGGGAAAAAATTATACCTGGCACTTAAAATTTTCCTGAAAATACTGCAAACAACAAAGTTATCCTTAGGATACCAACACAAGAATGATGAGTAACATAGATAAATAATATGTTAAATTTATTACTCAGAAGCACAGTGTAAAGCAAGAGGAAGGGTTAAATGATCCACAGTGGTTCTCCTAGACCACAGCACTTTTTAATTATTATTTTTATTTGTGATCCAAATACTGGAGATGATTACTTCATCAGTGAGTTATCAAGTCTAAAATTTTACTCAAATATTTTGAACTATAGTTCTATATAGAACTGTAAACTGTTCTAGGATAATCAGTTTACATTGGTAAATGTGCAGCTTTCATTTCTGACATTTTTTTCCACTGCAGAATTAAATTCCAGTAACATACATACTTAAATATAAAAGGTGCTTTTGGAAAAGTATATAATAATGGAAAATAGTTTATTGAAGGTACCGTAGGGTCTAAACTGATACGTTGCTTACCACAAGAGGGCACATTCAGTCACTTCACAGTTTGTCCTGCAGAATGAAATCTTTCCAAGCTGATATTTTGTATCACACAAGAGATTAAAAATTTCATATGTTAAGTTGTTCTTTTCTGAATTGCTTTACTCTTAAAGTAAGATTTAATAATGCATTGCATATATATATTGTTTTAAACTGGCTGACAGATTTTGAAATTAAGTTTATTTTTTCTATATCTTTCTCAGGCTCTCTATTGGGCATCAATAAAAGAATCTCTTCCCAAGTGGGAAGAGTTTCTTTTAGGAAGAGCAGAAGTTCCTATTGGCTTTAAGAAAATGAAAGCTACAAAGCAGAGCATAAACTACCCTGAAGAAGATTCACAAAAACAAACATTTTAGTTTCATTTTCTTTTGTAATTTATCCCTCTAAGCAGAGAAGATCATCCAGATCAGGCAACAGAATATCATGACATTAAACTGAAATGTAAATAATTTAAATGAAAATTAATTATATAGGATAATTTGATTCCATTGTTGCACTGTGTACAATTCCTTATTTTTATTCTGTACGAGAGAAGCAATCCTCAAACAGGCTTTAGGATCAAGAATGAGAAACATTAATGTATAGATTTCTACCAAGGCAACTGGGTTTTCAGTATGAGAAGAGTTTTATGTTATTTTTAATCCCCTGCTTCTACATATAAGTGCGATAAGTAAAGAACCTTGCATTATCTCTCTTCGCTTCAGTCATCTGTGCTAACTGCCTGCTCAGGGATGAGGGAGAAAGGAAGAATTTACTGTTAGCAGAAAAAGCAGACTATGCATCAGAGTAGCCTTGGTTTAGCACCAGGAATCTGTGGAAGAACCTTAATGAGAGCAGTTGTAGAAGGAACGGACTTGAATTTCTGCATCTTGTTTTCCCTGATTTTTGTCATTGCCGCTTTCATCACTTCTACACCTCACTCCAGGCAGCTTTTCCCAACCTCCTTTTGCCTTCATTGTATTTCTTGTCCAGTGGCTGGGCAAACTAATCTCTAGGGCGTTTTTGCTACTTCTAGGCTGCTCTTAATGTTATTTTCTTTCTGCTGATATAATCTACAAGTGAGAACTTTTTCTGAGACGTGATAAGTTTGAAAGACACAAACTGAAAGGTAACTGGCAGTGGCTGTCCAAGAACAAAGCATATACAGAAGCTGAGGATATAATATTTTCATTTTCAGCCATTGAACAGGTTCTCAGCTTTCACCTACAGAGGTACAGTATCAGTGAATTTTAATTATACTGAGCTAAAGAACTTCTAAGTGTCAGCTCAGTAGAAGATCCTTCCTGGTGTGTGACATGGCCTGCAGAAATTTAATCTTTGCTAAGCAAAAGAAGCTTAGGAAATATTAATTTCTTTTATTGTTAAGAATGTGGACTTGAGTCAATATACTGTTAAAATTTAATCTCCTGCAACAACATCATTCCACCCCCTAACCTGGAAGTAGTAGGAAAAAAAAAGTACCTCTGCCAGTGTCTGAGGATATGTAAATGTAATGATTGCAAATATTGCTAGGCTGCTAGTCATCTGAGCTATGCATCTTCATACTACATAGAGAGAGACTCCACTATTCAAAAAAAATTATATCCCTGTGTAGCATGAAGAATCGCTGGCACAATAAAATCAAAAGCTTAGGTGCAATATAAAATTGTTGTATATTTTCTACAGGAATATTAAGAGTTCGTTTTAAACTTTTTCTATTGAAGTGTCCATTAAACGTAACTTTTTACAGAAACTGCCATCTTAGAATTATCCTGTTGAGTGGGTGTTGGTGTTTGTAACAATAACGTTGTTTTCATAATATGTGATGGCAGATTAGCACGCTTCTCTGCAGTGTTGTTAACAGTTGTAATTAAGGAATAAACAGTAAAGGGTGTCAGTCCGATGACAATTTCATCTATAGTGTCACAATACAAAATGTCACAAAATATTAGAACTGTTATATAACTACAAAAATATCAAATTAGGCTTTCATCTTACAAGCTGAGAGCTTAAAAAAAACTTGGCATAGAGACCATTGCAATTTTATACCTACTCAGTGTTCTGTCACAAAGACAACTTGGTTATATTTTCTTCTGTGAACTCACAATGTGATTCTCAGTCTGATTTAGTGGAAATGTGTATGATCTTACAGTTGTAGAGCTCACATTTAAAAAGCAAATAATTGGAACCGGTTGAGCACACAAGAAGGGAAAACCTGTTATACATGGTGCTCAGAATGAAGGGATGGATGAGCAGTTGCTAACAAAGAATGGGACTCATCCTGTTTGCATGCAAAGGGAAATCACTTAAACTAAAATCTGGGGCCCTAAGTACTTTATACATTCGAATAATCTGGGTCTTTATCTCTTTCGACTCCACCTAACCATGGGACACAATGCAGATGCTCACTATCTCCTTGCCCTTGTGATCTCCCCTGGAAGGAGATCTAAGTGTGTGGACATTGAGGGCTCGATGGGTGAAAATTTGGCAACATGCATGAAAGGCACCTGCAAGCAGGGTTAGAGTAGTCACCATGCCACACTTAGGTGCTCACATAGCATGTCTAAGAGTAAAATGAAATTATCTTCAAAGAAGGAATTTAACTTTCTTTACTGCAGCATAACTTTAGAAGCAATAGGACAACTAGTTCAAGGAAGACTATGTAGGAACATGTCCAGAAAAGGAAAAACTGAATTAAGAGGAACATTTAAAGCCGTAATGTGTCTGGGTGACTGCTCTCAGAGACAAGGGCCTTCATGTTGGCCTGTGGTTTGAAACAAATAAATGCAACTGCCTATGACTCTGAAATAGCACAGCAGTAGGGGCAGGGGCAACACAGCAGGGCCACTAAGGTACAGGAGCAAGTGTCTCCTGAGCTGAGGCATGCAGTGGCGGGGAACATAATTATATGGTATCTCCTGTTCTACTTAGATTTGTTAAGTATAATTTACCATGGCTGGGCTAGCTTGATACTTGCCTTTTTATAGATAAAGCTATGAGAAAGCAAATGTTAAACTTTTGTGTGCTTAAAAAAAAAATTAAGAATCCCCCAAAGTGATTTCTACTGATATGATTTAGTATTGGTCTCCAGTGAGATCTTGAATGGGTATTCTTCACCAGCTCAAGGCAGTTACCTGAAACATATAGTTATAACCCATCTTATACCAAGCTTTTATATAGATCAAAAAATATAAAATATAGCTGTTACATCATATATATATTCTGTAATTTCCTACCCATCCTGAGTAAGTGTTTTTTTCTCTCAAAAAAACCCACCACACCCCCCCCAAAAAAACCCAAAACAAAAATACCCCAACACAAACAAACAAACCAAAAACAAACTAAACTTGTTACTCTATAGTCTTGACTTGCTGCTTGCCCTTTTGTGTTACAATACATGTATACATAAGGTGCAGTGGTCCAAGGGGCCTGTTGCTTCTTGTGCTTGTCTGGTAGATGGGGGACAGCAATTAAGTGAAGAACAGTGAGGAAACCCAAAGGTTTTTCCTGTTTGTAAGTTAATCTTGGAATATCTTGCAAGAAGAAATAATTAGTCATAGTTTTCTAGGTTAATGCACAGATGAGTAACCCCAGTACTAACCCAGGAGCACAGCCTGTTCACCCATCTTGTCACCTCTACCATCACATTCCCAAGCTTTATACTTTCTCAGTTATTCTGACTGTGGGGTCAGAAGGCAAGGCATGTTACTTTTCCCTAGCATAAGAAATTTCTTAATCTGCAGAATCGTTTACAAGCCTATTAATTTAATTTGAGAGTACATTTGAAATAGTAAGTTGGTTTAGACACATGATATTTGACACTATGGTATCCTCTTGATTGTATTTATTCAGGGTCATGTTTTCATAGAAGTTGGGAGCTAATCTTTAAGATGAGCTTATAGTTTTTCATTTCTATCTTCTTCATTCACATAGAACAGGTTGGGGATATAGATGCTCAGTTTGAGCTTGTTCGTACTGAAAAATAAGAAAACCAAATTTAAAATAGAGTGTACTTTCAGAGGTTATATCTGAAAGAAAACATTATTTACTCCATAATGGCAATTTTCATAATATTTTAATAGTTGTGTTCAGATACAACTTGACCTTAAATATCACTCCAAATGCAAGCTGTTTTAACATATTTGTAATGCTAAGGTCTTCATTACTGTGATATTCGGTTTGCTCAAGGATTATAATCCATGGATATACTGTGTTATACTTGAAATAAAGATTTGATCCTGTAGTCACTGCCTCTTGGATCTCAGAGTTGCATTGCATGTATGAGTTGGATATAAGTTGGTGCCTGCTGGAGCCAAGTGTGAACAGCGAGTAGGCCAGTGATAAATACTTTGCTCTAGGTGTGGTGTTTATTTTCCTCTGATTCTGATATGAAATATTAATCTACTGAGTGAAGATTAAAATCTCAGAAGTTTACTGCTGAAAAATCCAAGTGTAATGAATCCCAGATCGATTATTTGCACTCTTCCTATTGTTTCATAAGTGTGAGCTAAATTACTTCTGATATGCGATTACTAGGAAGATGTAGCTAGAGATACTTAAACCCTTGTTAAGGAAACAGGTGGGGGAAAATGGTTCTTTAGTACATCCTCCCGCTGTGTGAAACTCTTTGTCTTTGCTATAAATAGGGTGATTTAATTTGGGGATTTGCTACTCCTTTTAAACGCAGCTGAAACAGCTCTTTAAAATGCGCGAAGTTGTACCCGCTGTGTATGTAGCCTTCCAGTTTGTAGCTTTTACATCTGACTTACTTTGGATACGTCTGGTTTTTAACGCATACAGATAGAAAGTATGCTCACTTCTTCCCATAAGTTTTATCGCTACGATTATGATCTTAAAAATAAATGTGTGTTGTTCTTTCCCCTCACTCTCAGTCGTATCACCTACCAGAAAACCCTAATAGGCAACAAAATAGTGTGAGACAGTATTTACATCACACTTTTGAAACAGATTCAAGCGGAGCCAGCTGCTGTAAGATTATTTTACGAATCTATTGCAAATTAATAAAAGGACAAAAATTGCCTTCCTTTAGGTAAATTACAGTCTCCTTTACTAATTACGTAGCTTGAAGCCGCAGTAAATAAGTACCTGCCTCACTGCAGTGAATGGGAAATGGGAAATGAAATTTTGGTAACCAGGCTTGCCTTTCTTTACCCATTTAGTTCGTAAGCGTTCCAATAGCTTCATTCACGGAGCTCTGACTGTTGCTCAATAAAAGCTTCCGGAGGATAATGCGCTCAAAGTGAAGCACATGCCGGCAGCTTTGTTCAGCTCGGGCGAACCTGGGCGCTGTGCTCTGCGGCCGTGCTCGCCCCGCGCCCTGCCGGTACGGGCTCTGCCCGAGGGGCAACGCTGCTTCGAGCCGGGGAAACGCCGAGCCAAGCGACTGCGGGAAAGGGAGAAAGGAGGGGACAAAAAAACTCCAAACAAACCAGACCCCATTTCTCGGTGGTTGCTCGGTGTGAAATGAGCTCGCTGTGGCACGGGGGAGGACAGACGGGTGGCAGTCGGTCGTGATCGGGGCGCGGGGACTGCGCGTCGCCGGGAACGGTGTGCTGGGAGAGGGAACGGGAAGGGTATTGTGTGTGTCCTCCTTCACTCAACGGCGCCGAGATTCCCAGGAAAGCTCTGGGCAGCGGGTTTGATTCCTTGGAAACGCTCGTGATAATGTTAACGGTAAAAAACGTTTCCGTAAATCCCTAGGAGAAAGGTTTGTCTATGTGACCCAATGTGTCGCAGTTCCCAGTCAACCAGAAGCGATGTTTAGAGGGCGGTTAAACTACTGCAGCCGCTTTGGTCTATTTCTCGGACGTTTCTTTGTATTAAGTTTTCGGGTACACTTGTCTTTTTTCCTCTATAATTAGATTTCTTTTACTGCATTCATTGATAGGTACGATAATCCAGCGTTGGTAATATCTCAATTCATTAACATCATGAATCAGAAGGAAGAAGCTGATAATAAAGTAGCTTCTATTTGTGTGAAATATCTTGGCAACTGGTAGCAGTGAGGAAAACAGTAGAAGGAGTATCAGACAGTTAACGGGACCTCGGGAAGGCGGCTGCAAGAGGTCTCAGGTGCTCTCTGCGGTTTAAACGCCTGAGTCCTTCACAGGATGATCGTGTCCATTGCAGTGGGGCAGCGGCCGCTGATGTGGGAAAATACATGGCTCCCGCGGCCTCGGTCTCCCAAGTGGTTCAAAGCCCACATCCCCGTTGTTTGGGCTCCCCGCCACCGCTGGCAGAGCAGCCCCATGGGCTGGAACGGGGGCTACCGCTGCTCTCCCACCACTGCTGTGGCCCCGTTTGTGCGCCTTGCCCGCGGGCTGGGGCGGCCCGGAGGGGGCTCCGAGGGACTCGGCAAGGAGCTGGGAGAGGCGAAGCGGGTCCAACGAGGTCCCCACTCCTTGTCCCATCGGTTGGGAGTACTTTTGCCCCCGGATTGGATCTCTTTTAAAATTTGTCATCAGCCTGCTTCTTCTGCAAATGCAGAAGACGTCAAAGATGGAAATATTTCCAGAAGTCCAGTTTTGTGTTGTTGCAGGCTTACACACACAGAATTTTGGGAGCGGACCTTTTCTGTGGTCTGTGTCTGACAGCATTTTGTCCCCTTCGGGGACAATAAGGTGCTTCGGTGACTAAACATGCTCTTACCGGAGTCACTTTAAAGCAGAGTTTAAGGTCACTGGGGACTTGACGCACCCGCACTGAACGGCTGTTTGGGCTCCCTGGGGAGCACACCCGAGGCTCCCTGAGGGCTGAGCCACATGGCTCAGCTGCAGTTTAAACACCTTATGAGGAGAGGCAGCCCGTAAAACAGAGAGCACAGAAGTCTAAATGTACCCTTTTCCTTTTTTTCTTTTTTAAAATTTTTTTAATTTAGGGCACGTGTTGGCCATGATTCAGTCAATTAGCAATTGCAGTAAATCAGTGAGATAAATAAAAATAACACGAGGCTATGGCTTTGGGCTAGGCAGGGTTAGCAGTAAGAGTAGGCTAGGAGTGGGGTTAAAAGCTGGGACAGCGTCACCTGTAGAATCAGAATGTGTGGTAGAAGCCAGCTGATAAGAGCCTTTCCCCCTCCCCCTTATGTGTCTTCACTAAGGCCCCTTTGTGATGGTGTTGGTCAGCACAGCACCGTACCTCTGAGAGGGCTGGTGAGAAGGTGGGAAGGATGGCAGCAAGGGAGAGGTGGGAGGGTGATTGCTTAGGGCAAAGCTGGTCGTCGTGTGAGGTCTCTGTGCATGAATCTTCAGGAGAGGGAGGGCATGGGGTGACCGTGTTCCCAAGCAGTAACCCCCCCAGCACCACAGTCCGAGGGGTGGGCGCCTTTCCCTGCTGGTGGCCCCCGCTGCCTGCACAGCCCCAGGGTCTACCTGTCCCTTGCCATCCCATCTGCATGTGGCTCTCAGTGAATCTAAAGTAGCTGAGCAGGCGGCCGGTAGCCCTCGCTGTGGCCGCTGTCAGTGCTGGCTGAAGGGCAATGCCTCCGCTGAGACCTGCCGTGCCGTCTTTTCCCTCGGTGTCAGGAGCAGCTGCCTCTGGCCCCATACTCTCTCCACAGAGCTCGGGTGTGGATGCCAGTGCAGACTTGGCTTTCTGGGGGGTATCCAGGGTACAAATTTGAAGGGGTTAGAGAGGACCTGAGGACGGAGGCAGGAGGTGTTAGGGAGTGGGCAGGAGCCACACCATGAAGGCTGGGGAAGGACCGCAAGGGCTGGCAGCAAGAGCCCAAAGAACGGAAGTACCCTGATCTCAACCCTGGGAGGGTGAGGCCCGTGAAACCCGTCCCTGGAGGGGGCCATCGTGGATGACACGCAGGAGTGGGCTGGCACAGTTGCGGCCCAGCAAATTTACTTTAAAATCATGCAAATACTTCCGTAAAACGGCTTCAAGCGGTAGAAGAACAAGTCCTGCGGGCACCTGGGCGTCCTGGGGGACACAGCGGTTTGGGAAAGGCATGTGTCAATTTAGCTCTGGTGTTGACTTAAGCGAAAGTGCTTAGCCTTTCCTAAACCTAAGTCAATACAGACTTAAGCCAAATTTGTTATTAACGAGCTCTAATCTGATTTAAGAGCCTCCGAGTGAGCCGTGTCTACACGACGCGCGTTGCCTTGCGCTGCGCTCCGCAGTGCCTGGTCCCCCGCGGAGGCGGGGGGTGCTGCAGCCGGGGCAGCGGGAGGGGCCGGGTGAATGCAGCCCCGGGGAGGAGGAAGGGGGATTTCGAGGAGAGCCAGGCCGCCGTGATGTGGGATGACCGGCGATCTCCCTCCGCCGGATAACTTCTTTAAACTGTACCCAGCTCGGCTGTCCTGGGGCGATTCGGGTCTGTGCAAGCACCTCCGGGCCGGGGCTGCCGGCCCCCCTCTGTCGTGCCCACCCGAGGGGTAGAGAGGGCCAGCAGCTCCTCTCGCTCGAAGAGGGACATGCGAGTGCATTTTTTTCCCCCCTCCCAATGGGGCAGTTGAGCCCTCCACTCCACCTCTCACTGGGGGCCTTTCTTTTCTTCCCCACCAGCTTTGAGCAGCCCTGTTTCAGATTGGCCTTTTTATGTTTGATATAAAGAATAGTTGTTGGCCAATTCTATCTTTTCATCGCTGCTCTCCAGGCCCAGGTCCAAGCGGCTTGTCAGATGCTCATTAACTCCCCCTTTGGCTCTTTCCAGTGTGTCTCCTAAGCTCATTGTGCCAAGAACTAGCGCTTCTTTCTCTGTACATGGCTCCCTTTCTCTGCTCCATCAGGGAGACAAATTACTTTCCAAAAGGGATCGCCAGGGATGGTTTAATGAGAATTTCTCCAGCGCTGGCCGTGGAAATCAATGTAGTTAACATTCGGTGCACTTAATTGGACTTTTCTCTTCTGCCTCCTTCAAAAAAACTCTGAAGCTATCCTGTTAATCTCTCATTTGTAATCAATTGTGTTGACTAAACAAAAGTCTAGGTCGTCCTTTCTTCCTGTCCCAGACAATCCTTTGTTGCCTCTAAATGCCTCATTCTTGAGTGCTCCTGGTCGTGTAGATGGGTCCGATTTTTGACAGTTCATTATTGCGCTTTTGTCCATTTAATCTCCCTCGCTGTGTTTTGCATGTGCATGCCTTAATGAGCTCCGTTGGCAATTAACATGTTTCTAGCAGCAAACTGGTTGCTCAGACGTTTGGAGAGCGGAGTGCAGGGAAAAGGGCAACGCAGCTGTCTATAGGTTGGTCGCTTCCCGGTGCCCGGCGCGGTGCCGGGGCGCACCTGGGAGCCGCCCGGTCTGGGGGGAGCGCCGGGCCGGGCCGGCCGGGCCGAGCGGGGAAGCACAGCGGCGCTGGCACGTCGCTCGCTGCGCGGAGGCACCTCTAACCCTCCCCCTGAGGCACCGGCACCGCTCAATCTGTTGTGTGCGCGGCTGCGGCGCCGGGAGAAGGGTTTTTGTGCGGTTTTTGTGTTATTGAGGCTTGCTGGCAAGAGTGCCGAAGTGTGAGCAGTCGTGGACAGCAGAAACATCTTGTCAGGGAGAAGATAATTGGAGTCTTTGGCGTGTGTGTGTCTGGCAGAGCTGCCCCTCCCCCGCGATCTGCGGCTTGTGTGTGCTGGGATGCGGGCGAGATCCGGGGGGGGTCCAGGGCTGGCCGGTGGCGAGCGCGCTGCCGCGGCCCCTTCCCAGTGCGTCCGAGATCGGGGGAAGCCGGAGCGACAGCCGGTCCAGGGAGGGCTGCCCACCGCCCCCCAGGAGGGGCCAGGTGACCAAGCCTACCAGCGACGGCCGTGTCGGCACTTCAGGGTGCCCCGAAGATGCCCTTAGCCGTGACGGGGATGCCGCCTTCCACCCCCCAGCCGGCTCGTAAACAACGCCGCTTTTTATAAAAATGCGATAAGAACGCGCTTCCTTAGTTCTCTTCCTGGGAGTGGGTTTCGCACTGCTCTCGCCCATCAGGAGAGCTGAGGAAGCAGCCTGCGCGCTGTCTGTGGGGCCCGCAGCCGCGCCTGGCTCCCACTTTCGGCTCCCGGCTGGCAGCCCAGACCTCTTCCCGGCGCCCGAGGTGCGGAGAAAGCGGCCCTTCCCCCGGACCTGGCAGCGGGACCGGCTCCATGGGCACCACTCGGGATGCGCACGCCCCGCTCCCGTCCTCCGGGACCTTGTCCTGCCATAGCATCCCCCCGCACAATGTCCTCACGAAGAGAGGGGTCCCTCCCGCTGTCCCCGGCCCGTGGGTTGTCCCGCCCCGTCTGTCGTGGCGGCGGGAGAGCCAGGCTCGGCTCCTGTCTGCCGAGGGTTGAGCCGCAGCCCCTTCACTTGCGGGACCGTCTCCCCCCGACAGAGTTTCCGGAGCAGTGACTTACCGGTGATGGGGTTTGCATTTTTTTCCTTTTTTAAAATTTCCTTTTAACCAAAAACGCTCTGAATTTTTTTCTAACAAATTCGGTCATGATCTTTCCCCGCTGCCAGGATTACTGGACATTCTTTTCCGCTCCTCAAACAGTCAAAATACTTTTTCAGAAACTGGAAAATGCAAACCCCAAAAACTCTAAAATCGCCTCGTCCCTACAGCGGGAGCGCGGGGCCCGCAGCCCCGGCCCCAGCCCCAAGCGCGCTCCTTGGAGGGCGCAGAATGTCGGAGCCTAATAATGAATCCAGAAACCTGGAGCAAGGGGCCGACTCCCGTTCCTGCGCTCGGCGGCGAGCTGTGCTCGTCCTCGCCTCCCTCTATTTAACCACTCAATTAAGAGGAGAAAGGTGAGCTCCCCATTACGCCGTCCCCAGGCATTTCGGTGCCTCTCTCGTTCCCCTCTTCATTGGCAAGCCCGGCCCGAGCAGCACGCACACGCCCGGCTGCCTCAATCTCCTTTCTCCGCTAGAATAATATTGTTCCTAACGACGTGGCCGGAATAGACACTTGCGTATTAAAAGTGAGGGAGGGGGGAGATGAGAAGGGAATATTTAGTGTAATCCAAGTGCTTGATTATCCATATTCTGATCAAAAAGAGTTTCTGAGGCCTGCTGGGAGTGATTAGATTAGTGTAATGCGGTTTGAAGGGTCTGTGTTTTCTCTCTTAATTTGGGTCATTACTCGGAATGCAAGCGTGAGATCGTTTTATCAGCATGCAAGGAAAGATAGTCATTCAGGAACGGTTTAAACACGCCGTAATGAACCGACCCCGAAAAGCGGCGCTGGGAAACTCCGAGCCACCCTTCGCGCTGTCGGTCGGGGCCGCGCAGCCCCATCAGGGGTCCTGCCAGGGCTCTGCCCCCGTTCCGGGGGGCGGCAGCAGCCCTCTGAAGCCGCCCGGCTCCCTCCCGCCCTCGTTTTGCTCCTCTGGTGCTCGCGGTGCTCGGCGGACCCTGAAGCGGCGGGGCCCGGCTCCCGCAGCTCCCGCAAGCCGCGTTCACACGGGGGATAGCGCCATGCAGCCTGGTCCCCGCTCGGGCCGGGGCCCAGGTGGGAAATGAGACACCTGGGAAGGGCCGGTTTATTGTCCCATGATAGATATAGATATATTCCTCACTTATTCGAGCGTACATTTAAAATGGAGATTTACAGACACGTATAAAGAGCGCTGTCCTGGCGCCGGGCGAGGGGCGGCCAGCCCGGCCCGCTCCGGCGGCGCAACGCGCCATTAAATAAGATTCCTCTTATATACAACTGCGGCTCGGGGTCGCTTGCTACCGGCGGCTGAGCTCGCTGGGGAAAAGACAGAGAAGCGAAGGCTCGTTTGGATAAATAGTGCTGGCCTGGTGGAGCAGGTCCGAGTGTGGAGGCACGCCGGGCCCTTAGCTCTGCCCGCTGCGCCCAGAGTCCCGCGGCGGAGGAGCGCTGGAGACGCTGTCGTGCAACTTTCGGACGTGCTTCTTTAAATCAAAGTTTCTGCAAAATCCTTTCCCGCAAGTGACACACGTAAAGGGCTTCTTGTCATTGTGGGTGTGCATGTGGAAAGTCAAGTTATAGATCTGGTGGAAGGCTTTGTTGCAAATGGTGCACTTGTACTGCTTCTCTCCGCTGTGGGTCAGCTTGTGGTTCTTGTAGTTGCCTGCGACAGAGGAAAAAGATGGAAAAGGGGGTTACCCGAGGGTTCCCGGGCCGCACGGTGCACAGGTAAGGGGGGCATTAGGAAGTGTCTTTCCCCGCACCCCCGTCCCACTTGTCAAACTCGGTCCACGTCAGCGCGGAGCAGCGCGCAACTGGCATGGCACAAATGAAAGGCAGGGTCAAACCGGTGACCCGCGGCAAACGGAGGGCTCTGGATTAGGACCAAGGCCTGGTACCTTTCATTTAAAGAGCATTTAGGGGGAACCGTCAGCAGTGCCCGGCAGTGCGGCCCGGCTTAGAGGGAAAGTAATTGGGAGCGGCGGCGGCTCTGCCTGCGCCTCTCGCTTCCCCAGCCGGGCAGAGCTCACCGCGTTTGTTCCCCGCTAATGATGGGCGAGGGCCCCGACACGTCCCGGCTCAGCTCACCTTTCTGGTGGAAGCCCTTGCCGCAGAACTCGCAGACGAAGGGCTTGTAGCCGGCGTGGATGCGGATGTGAGTGTTGAGCGTGGAGCTCCTGTTGAACGCCTTTCCGCACTGGTTGCACTTGTGGGGTTTCTCCTGCACCGGGGTGCGAGAGGCCCGTCAGTGGGGGCTGCGCGGAGAGCAGGGGCGGCCGCCGCCTCCTGCACCCCGGCTGCCCCCCACCTACCTGGGTGTGGATGATTTTGTGCCGGCACAGGGTGCTGGCCTGGCGGAAACCCTTCCCGCAGACCTTGCAGACGAAAGGCCGGGCCCCCGTGTGCACCGGCATGTGGCGGGTGAGGTTGTAGTGCGCGTTGAACACCTGCAGGAAAGCGCCGGGAAGGGGAGGTCAGGCACGGCCCCGCCGCCGCCTCCGCCCCCCCCAACCTATGCCGGCGCCCCCTTACCTTGCCGCAGACCTCGCAGGTAAAGTTTTTGGGCTTGCCCTCCGCCGCCCCGCTGCCGCCGCCTCCCATCTTGGCGTGGCCCTTGGGGTGGCCGCCGCGCTCCGCCGCCGCCACCTCCTTCATCACCTGATCCAGGTGTCCCGGCAGCCGCTCCTTGTGGGCGAAGGGAGGCGGCGGCGGCAGCTTCTCGGCCGCCAGCCCCGCCAGCTTGGCATTCTCCAGCAGGAAAAGCTTCTGGTGGGCCGAGAGCCCCCCCGGCTGCGGAGCGCCGAGCAGGCCGGCCGGGAAGAGCTGTCCGTGCAGGAGCTCGGCCGGGTGGTACGCGGCGTCCAGGTAGTTGAAGTAGTAGAGGGAGCGGGGGGCTGCCGGAACGGCCCCTGCCTGGTGGATGACCTGCGGCTTGATGAGCCGGCCGCTGGGCTGGCCCAGGGCGAGCTCTGCCTTGCAGCAAACGCCACAGTTGGCTTTGCAGAGCCCCGCACCGCCCCGCAGGCTGCTCTTCCACAGCTCCGAGTAGCTGAGAGTCTTGGAGGGCAACTCGTAGCCCAGCGGCGGGATAGGGATCACGCAGGGCAGGGGCGAGCACAAGCTCAGCGGCTTCTTGCCTGGCTCCGGCCCCGGCCCGCCGTGCCGCTCCTCGAAGGTCGGCTTGGGCTCCGACGTCTTTGCCATGATCCGCTCGATGGAGAAGGCCAGGGTCTTTGAGGGGTTAGCGGTGGCGGCCCTGCCGTCGTGCCGGGGGCAGGAGGAAGGCATGACCGTTTCCAGCGACCCCGGGCTCGCCATGTCGCTCCGCCGTGCGGAAACTTGGTGTGAGCAGCGACTCTGTCCCGCTCTTGGCTCTGCATTCCAGAAAAGCCAGGAGACAAATCAATTTAATAAGCACCTTGTTCTCCCCCCCCCCCCCCCCCC
>VYXC01006380.1:95427-163388 GCA_013397175.1 Platysteira castanea
GCAGCACTCTCCGGGCTCTGATTAGCCGCCCCGTCCCTCGCCGGGGCTATTCAGCCGAACCAATTTTCCCCCGGCGATTCAGGGCGCTCAATTCTCTTTCACTTGTAGCCACTATAGCGCTGCGTGGAACCTGGTTTTGTGTGTTTCTAAAATAAAGGGGAGGATTATCCGGGGGAGAGGGAGGGAGCGAAGGGTTTAGATTGAGCCTGGCCAGAGGTAAAGCAAGCAATGAAAAGGCTCCTATATTTTTTTTTTCCGCCTCCCTCGCGCGCCTAAGAAAGTTTAGAGGAATTCGGGGGTTTTGTGCGGCGCTGACAAAGCCGCGCCTCCTCTCCCCGCAGGGGCAGCTCGCCGGCGGCTGTTTGCAGACAGGCTTTTTCACCTGCGAACCACAACACGCTCCAGAAACAAACTTTAAAGCGGCGGCCGCCCCGGGCTGCCTGCGGGCAGAGGGGAGCGCCCGGGGACTCCCCGCCTGGAGCATCAGGTGTTGGCGTCCGCCCAGCCATGCCCGCCCGGGTCTGACGGGTCAGCGTGCAAGGGAGCGAGGGAACTGTCCCACTTCTGGGAGAGAGACTGGGACGGGACCACGGAGAACCACAGAAGCCGTGCTCGGTGTCTGGGGTGTGGGAGAGCCCGGCTAAGCCCCGGGGAGGTGCGCCGAGCTTGAGCTGCTCTGCTCGCCCAGCCCGTGCCTCCTCCGGGCAGCGGGAGCGGGCAGGCGGCGGCTGGGCTGGGGTCTGCTCGCTCCCAGGGCTCGCTGGCTTTAGCGAAGTATTTAATTAGCCTCCACAAACTTCTTTTCCTCGCCTGCAGATTATACTGAGTGGAGGGTTGGGAACTATTTTACACCTTGCCACTCACATGTTAATTAATCTCTATCTAACCCTAATTGCAGTTTATTCAAGCACCGCTCAAACAGCTCACCCACACAATAAACACTGGGGCTGCTTTTATCCATATTACGCCCCGCTCACACGTTGAGTAATTAACTCCAGTACCAACTAATAGTGCAAACAAATATTTTCTGTAAACGAGATGATTTCGGGCAGGATAAAAGAAGGGCTGCGGAGCCGGGGCCGGGAGCTCGCTGCCAGCTTCCCCGAGCCGTTCTCGTTCTTGCTGGGATGTTTGCTGGACCGAGTCTCTCCCTCTTTCCCTCCCTCTCTGGCCGAGGGGACGACTGCCGGCTCGCTGCTCCGCACCCACCGCCCTGCTCGGAGCAGCGGGTCCTGCAGGCCTCGAGGCTCCCGGGGGCGAGGGGGGCGGGGGGGGCTTGCGGAGCCCCGGGGCTCCCTCTTTCCCTCCCGCCGTGCATCCCGCGGCCGGGTACCGGCTCGGGCCGTGCCGCTGCCTCCCGGCCGGCTCGACACCGAGTGCCGCACGCCTTACGCATCAGGACGTTGAGATCCCAGCTAAGACCCAGGCATCAGAGCTCAGTATTTTAATTTAAATCGCAGGTTTAGGCACAGCTGGAGGCCGTCTCTATCGATTCGACTTCTGCTGTTCCGGCGAGCATATTACAACTGACTGACTTTGAGACAGCTGCCCCAGCCCCGCCGCCTGCCCACCACCGAGCCCGAGCCCGAGCCCGAGCCCGAGCCCCTCTGCTCCCGGAGTGCCAAGCGGGGCGGGGGGTAGGTCTGGGAGGCCGAGCGGCCCAGCCCGGCTTTGGGAGGCAGGAGCGTCTGCACATCGGTCGCGCAGCGAGCTCCCGGCTCGGCCCCGCGTTTCGCCTCTCCCGTGAAGGCAGTTCTCCCGTGGGATTTTAATCCTTCGCCCCGACATTTGGAGGGAGAAATGGTTTGCCTATTTTTCCCAAGAAAGCGCACTCCGCAAAGACGTTCCCATTGCGGACGCGATCGGTCCTACGGTTACTTTTACGCCGCTGCCTCCTCAGAAAAACGAGTGCGATGCCCGGGCAGGCCAGGCTGGCCCCATGCGGGACACGTCGGGTCACCTGAGGCTTCTCTAGCGCCCGCTTCCCTCGGGGGTCCCGTACGCTCCTGGCAGCCCCAGCCTCAAACGCTCCCCGGCCGCTGACATCGAAAACCGGCGGAGGTTCCCCTTTCGCTCCTCGACGGCCAGACCCACTTGGTGAGGAAGTCCCGGGAACGCGTCCCGGCTGGGTCCCAGACGGGCGAGAGCGCAGGGCCCCGCAGGCCCGACCCGGCTCCCCGCGTCCGTCGGGCCGCCTCCGCCCGGGCAGTCGGCACTGGACATTTCTGGTCTACTGAAAGATAACTTAGGATCCTCCTAGTTATTTAACTTGGCAGCTGCTTAAAGTCCACAGTAGAAACTGCCGAAGGTTATTAGCATTATGCTTCAATCTCCCCGAAATGGTGGCTTTGATTTCCATGCTGCTTTGCTTTCTATAGGTATTTTTCTAAATACCTTTTTCCCATTTTTTTTCCCCTATTATTTTTTAATAGAAGCTGATTGACTGCCGGGTGAGCCACCAGCCCAGGCAATTAGGGTGGGGCTATTTTTGTGAGCCAGGGTGGAGGAGCAGCTTTTCCTGTGGCTTTGCAGCTTTGTGCAAAGGTGCGCTGAAGGGGCCCAGGGTTGGGCTGGGAGGAGGGCTGGGCTGTGGAGCTGCCCGGCCCTGGCCCCACCGTGCTGGATTTGGGTCTGTCTCCATGCAAGGCAACAATGACGACCTCGAAGGGTTAGCCCAGGGATGCTCCCAAGGTGTTTGACCGCAGGTCAGTTTGCAGTGGCCAGAGACAGACTGTTTGGACAACTTAACGAGCAACGAACAGAGAAGTCAGGGTACCAAAGTTTGGGGCAGAGGTGAAGCGAGGGTTGTTACCCAGGTGAATGTTTCCCATTATTCCTTTGAAACTGTGATACTTCGTACAACAGGAGCAGTACCTGTTCAGTACTGTATGCCTCACTCCCTGTGGACAGTCCATCTTATCCTGCAGGGCCCATAGCATCGGTGGGGTGACCCTGCTGCCCTGTCACCCAAGAGAGACTGCCAGACTTGGACAGGGGTAGTGCCTGGCAAGGCCACCTTGGATGGAGCTGAGGCTTTGAGACCCTCTGGAACATTTTTTCATCCCTTTTACTGAGTTATATATGTTACTGCCTATCTATAGACAGTAGATAATTTTAGATAGATGATTTTATTTTATATTTTTAGATTTTTTTTTTTTTTTTTTATTAGAGAGCTAAGTTTTTGGAGCACTGTACAGGTCCCAGAAAAAGTGTAGTTAGTGAAAGTTTGGAAGGACTCTGGCTCAGAGTTCTTACATCGCTGTGCTGGTCTGCTTTGTCAGTGATGGCAGGAGTAACATCGACATTTTCAACCCGAATTCAATTTTAAAAGCTGGTATCTGACCTGCTTCTAAAGCTGTTTGAAATCTAGTCCCACTGCAGAGCAACTGGCAGGGCACCGTGGCAGGAGCTGCACAGAGTGCCTTGATGGCAATCAGATGGGCTTATGTAATTCTAAAAATGGCAACTCCTTACTTGCCACATCTCTTTCTGTCTATGCGGAGAGTCCTGCAGAGCTGCCAAACAGAAGCAATTGAATGAACTCTTTTCCCGGCTCATTTCTCCTTCCGCAGCTCAGAGAAAGTGAGCCAGAGCCTATTCTAGTTTGCCTGTCAACAGGAATGGTAACTAACAGCTCGATCCCAGCCAGGCTTTATGCCCCAAAAACGCTGCCTGCCTGCCTGTGAGGAGTGGAGAGAGACATCATGAGGGAAGTCTAGTTCCTGGCGTGAGACTGGTCTAGCCCAGGAGGCAGGCGAGGAGTCGGTGGAATCCACACCACATCCAAAGCCAACCTGGCCACTAAGGCAGGGAAGAAATTGTTGAAAGGGTGAGCTGCTATTCTTCGTCTTTATTGTTGGAAATAGTCATCCTTCATGTTGCAGTAATGGAGCAATGCTGCGTTTCATTTCTGAATGCTGAAACTGAAAGGTGTTGCTTCCTAATGTTTTAAATGTTGTACTTTTTTGTTTTGAAAGAGTGAGAGCTTTTAAGTTTTTTTTGGGTTTGTAGGGTTTTTTTCCCCTTATTTTCTATTTAGAAGAAAAGGTGGGAGGAAGTAGAGAAGGAGAATATAATGGGGGGATGGCCTTGTTCTCACTTTCCTACTAAAAACATTTCAGGAAAGGGAGCAAAAAGCAGTGAAAATGGGTAGAAGCCCACTTCAGTTTCATGTTCCTATTCCTTCCCTTCTTTTTCTTGAAAGAAGGATGGCCAAAAAAGTAAGTGGGACAAACTCCACGTGTTTTGAATTATTCTCCCCTTAATGAGATAAAAAAACATATCATTTACAAAATGACTTGCTTTTTCAATGAAGAAAACCAAATAGAGAGAGAATCTTTCCAAAACCTATCTTTTCACTGTCGATTTGCCATTCACTCCTCACTCGGTGTTGTCCAGACTTTCTAGCTATGTCACGTTAGGTTGTTTGAGATTTGTTTTTGCCATTATTTGAACTGTTGTCACAGGTGTCCCCATCTGTGGCAGAGCTGGACTCCAAGGGCTGTATGGTATGGAGTTGGCAGTGGATGGCAGGACCTTGACCCCTTCCACAGGGGTGTGTGGGACCAGCTGGACTGCAGCATCCCTGACCCTCATGGTGGCTAAGTCAGAGAGAGCCTGGCAAGACTCCCAGACTGACGAGTGAAAGTGCTGCTGTGCTGCTTGGGCACAAGAAAAGGGCTGATTTCATTCCAGAAGATCTAGAAGAACCACAAAAAATCCCCTCAACAATGAGAGCCCAAACTAAAAATCCAGATCTTGTTATGGAGGAAAAAACTTCAATGCACAACCCAAGTATTTCCTGAATGTTCAAGAACACCCACAAATTATGTAAAAATAGATGATAATTTATTGATTTGATTTAATTATGAGCCTAGCTTGTGATTTTGGGGTGGGGGTGGGTCTGGAGGTAGTGATATTGAAAAACCAGTTGTGAGAAAAGCCCGGGTAAATCATCAGCCCTGCGGCACAGAGGAGCTGCTTCAGCTCTTCCTCACAAAACACGGAGCACTGCAGAACCCACCAGGAGCTCTGAGACATCTTGGGTGTGGAGGACTTTACCAGGGTAACTGTTTCTCCATGGTGAGCTCTAGGCCTTTGGTTCCACAGTCCATGGATAAGGCTGGTGTTCCATGGCCATGGCCAGTTTGTGTTGGAGGGATTGGCTCATCAATTTCTACTTATACACCAAGCAGATGACCAAGGGTAGATCTGTCATGGTGAGCATTAGCTGTCCCTGGTTGGTCATCCTGCCTGTCTCCATTGGGCTGTGCTACTGGTTGACTCCCAGAACTGCTGAACATAGCTATGGGACACGTTCCTGTCCCTAATGTGAGGGTCCAAATGGGCTTAGAGGCTGCCACGTGCTCTGCCTCTGATGTAAAACCAAACCTGCAATCTGCCTGTTGAGCTAGATAGAAAAATACCTTCCTTGTTATCAGAGTTCATCACCACGTTCACTTCTAGTCTTTGAGCTATTTATCTCCTCCTGCCTCCCTTCCAGTGCATGCTTCTCCTCTCCAGCTGACAGCCTGGGACAGCTCCTGACATCAGCTGCTTGTGGAGCTCTCTATGCAGAAAGTCAGTCCTAAACGGTGTGGCCTTTGTTCCCCCCAGCTGTCGAATCCTCCAGGATCTGCAACAAGTCCTCATTTTACAGACCCCATCTTGACAGTCCCCAATCTGATCTGACCACCTGGTTTGTTTTTGAATCAAGCACTTGAGTCATAACATTTCTGTTTATTTCAACAACTGTATTCCTTGCATAGGAAATGAGCCAAGATGATCTAAGGCGGGGATATCGAAGCATGTCATGGTTGTAATTGCTTTTGCTCTTCCAATATAAAATTTGACAGTATAATCAAAACCTTATTTTTGTAGTACTGGACTCTGCTACTGACCTAATCTTCTTAAGTGCTCCTATTATTTCAGTGATTTCATCGTTGTATGTTGATTTTAATCTTTTGATCTCCATATTAGCTACTGCCTGCAACTAATTTGTTGCTTAGTGTTTTTCTTTGTTTTGACCTGTGAGGCATTTTCCTCATGGCACACAACTCTGCTGGCAGATTGCGTATAATCTCTGCACTTTTTTCTTTCATATTTTGCCTAGTTACAACAAATGCGGATTTACAACTTGAAATGGAATATGTATCTTTTAGAAGGGCTGAGGAAAAATATTACTTCAGGTTTAGCTTGAGAACCTAAACGTATTTGATTAAGCGAAATATCATGGAATACAGCTTAGCAGAGAGAGGTGTCACACAGACTTTTTTTTAGTCCAGAAAGTTCCTGATGGGTGAAAACTTCAATAGTTATATGCAGTCGGGATCAAAGAGGTCTGAAAGCAGTGCTAGATCTGAGATGAAGAGTGCTGGGTTTTGTGAATGGCTCAAAGGACTCCCCTAGCTGAGCTTGATTTGATACAATGGTGGCTCTGTTGAATCCTGGCAGCATGGAGAAGGTTTTTGAACAAATACCGGTGATGGAAGCGCAGAGTTGTGAACTTCACAGCCAAAGTGCGGAGGTTGACATATGGCTGAGCTGCATTTTGGTTGACCATTGGACGGCAGCTTTTCCCCTTGGTAGTTGATGGTTTAACCTGTGCTGATTTACCACATGCTTTGTTTGCATTAGCTTTTTCTTTTAAAGCTTGGAGAAATAATTTTTGCCTTAGGTTTGCTGTGACTTTTTAAAAAAGAACACAGCCTGAATGTTGGCAAAATCATCTTTGCTTTGTTGCATGCCTGTTTATGCTTCTGAACACAAATTGTCTTCTAACATTTTTGATGTTTTGGTCACTAGAAAGGCAGAAAAGCAATTTTTAAGATGCCTATGGGCCAGAAGACATTACAGCAGAGGGGAAAGAATCTGTTGGTTGCTGAAATATAAAACAAATTGGATGAACAGCTGCTGACACTTGTCAGTCAAATAGTTGATAGCATTTTCAGTCTCCATGCCACATGCTTTAAGTAAGTCTGTCAAAAAAAGGATATTTTCACTGGACTTCCCTGTAAATATGAGAGAAGTTTTGGCCTGACTTATCATTTAAAATTTTGCTGGCAGAAGAGTTAAATTTTCCTCTTTTCCCAAAATGGATTGACATAACTGTACTGGCAGATTCGTCACCTAGGTGCAGTTGTACTGGCAGGAAGTCCTTTGACTGTTGGAGCTCATTCTATCACAGCGACGAGTTGAAGGGAACTAGCGGCAGATCTTTGCATTCCTTGGCCATGTTTGCCAGTGCTCCCATCTATCCACAAGCCCTTTTAGGTGCTGCCAAAGGTGTAGCTTTGCTCTGTAGGAGCTGACTGTGTCCAGACTGTAATCTGTGGCCAGGAGGTATTTGAACCCAGACTGATATTTTTCAGGCAAAACCAAACAATTTTGGATTTGATGTTTCTGCAGGATTGACCCGAGGACTCTTCCCACTCCTGGTACCACAGTGCAACACCCATTTAGGAAAGGGTTGGGCTGCCAGCACCCCCCTAGCCACGTGCAGGGTTAAAGGCAGTGGGGATCAGGGTGCAGTGCACTCCTTTGCTCAGCCACAGGCTGCAGGTGCTGGAGTGGGAGGTTAAATGCTGCCTTGCAGCAATGCTTGAGAGATCTTCTCCCTGCTTACACTAAAGTACTTAACCTGAAGCTCATCTTTTGGGTCCAAATGCCTTAAAAAGAGTGAGTTGGCTAATGTTTCCCTTTTCTGTGGTCAAGCCTCAGGGCTCTGGAGTCACTGGGATGTTTTATTGGGGTTTGAGGACACAAAAAGCTGTCACAGGCCGTAAGGTCACTGCTCATGACAGAGGCACTCAGTCGAGAGTGTCCAATCGCTGCTGTTTCAGGGAGGTACCGACATGCATTAGCAATGCATAGCCAAGGAGCATCTCCTGGAGGCTGCACCCACACTCTCTCATTCAAAAAACTGAGCAGGGCTCACTATTTTGAAAGGTTGCAGGTGGAAGTGGGCTGTGTTTTTACCCAATAAANTTTCCAGAGCAGAATCAAGCTGTTTCTCCAGCTCTGCTCTGCCTGACTGGGAGAAGAGCTATAAATTTGGGTGTCCTTCAGTACTCTTTGCTACCAGCCTTGTGACCATCCCAGTAAGGCTTTCCCAGGGCTTCCTCTTGGAGCTGTTGTCCTTCACATAAATATTTGGGACAGCTGAGGGAGAGGATAAAGAGGGCATGAACACACGTGTGCATCAGTATGTGTATGGGTCTCAAGTGGGTCTCAACCACCTAGAAAGAAGGAACCAGGTGGTGCTTGCAGTTTGTTCCTTGCTTTGTATCTTGTGAAACTTGCTTTGTCAGGGAAGTCCTGGGAGGGCTTCAGGCTGGGATTGAAGGCTCCAAGCATAATGAGGTCAAGGAATAAATGTTTTTTTTTGTGTGCATCCCAGTGACAGACCCACAGAGGCATCTTAACTGGTTTTGATACGCTCTGTATGACTTGAACACTCAACTACTACCCCAGTTCCTCTGTGGACTCAGAGCCAAGTAGTTGCACATATGAAGGGTGAGTAAGAAGAGGGAAAAGCTTCCCATGTCAGTGGTCACAAAGCCATATTCCTGCCTAAGCCCTCAGAAGCAGCTTTTTCTGGCAATGCTTCCCTCTTACCAGCAGCACAGAGCAAGACAAAAATAAGTCTGCTGGGCTACAGTCAGGGCTCAAAATTTGTCTATTCTGGTGCATCAGATGGCTTCTCAACATGTAAGTGGTGCTAAATGTGCATGTCCACTGCCCACTTCTAAAGTGAAGCCCCTGCTAATGCCCCTGTTCCAAGGGGATGGTATATGTAGGACACCTGGGAAAGGTGGATGCTGAATATGAAGGGTGTGGCCATCCAGGTGGGGTTGCACAGCACCTCCACAGCCAGATGCTAAACTCTGACACAGAGAGTAGGGACCCAAAAATCCAGCACTGCAGGTGAATATGCTCCAGGCTCCACAATTATCCCAGCCCCGTCTGGGAATCAACACCCTCTTCACAGGCAGTTCCAGAGGTCTCAATCTCCTCCCATATGTCCAGGGCGGGTCTCATGTCTTCTGGGCTCTGGAAGATGGTTTAGTTTAATTGTTCATTATGTCAGGAAGGCTCACCTAGGTAGGATGTTTTTCCATTTGCCCATCTTTTATTTGTGAGGGATGAACATCTGTCCTGGTTCCCCAAGCTGGCAACAGGTTTTTGTGTTTGGGGGTAAAGCACACCAGTTCTTCTGCTGCTCTCTCAAATGACTGAGACCCAGGCTAGCAGGAATCAGTTCTGATGTGAATCAGCTGATGGAAGGGAGGGACTGCTAAACCTCTCAGAAAACTCTCAGCCTAACAGAGAATCACAGAATGGACTCGATTGGACCTTAAAGAGGATCTAGTTCCAACCCCCCTGCCATGGGCAGGGACACCTTCCACTAGACCAGGTTGCTCAGTGCTCCATCCAGCCTGGCCTTGAACACTTTCAGGGATGGGGCATCCATGACCTCTGTGGGCATCCACTTCAACTGTGCTTCCATTAGACATGTTTTCCATCAAACCAGACTTTTATTTAATTTCAACTCACGGTTTGCCTCTGCCCTGTGTGTCTAATTGCTACTGCAGCTGGCTGCTTTGAGAGAAGTTAAAATACAAACTGGGGCCTTTTGAAGGAAGGTAAGTGTTGGGTAAGGCTGATGGCCATATAGTAACAGGTGCTGAACTAGGGCAGACATCAGTTAGATGTCCAGGGACAAATCATAGTACATAGAATGCAGATAATGGTGCAAACAACTGTGGCAGTCATAGCAGAAATGCTCTTGTACCTGGGGAACAGACTGTGCTCCCAATCCTAACCTTGGGGAGCAAATCAGGAAAGCATCTTCTTAATAAACTAAAGAACACCCATGAGAAAAGAAAATGCCTTTATTCTGAGAGGTGGGGGCTCTTACATCTCAGCTTGGTTTGGTTTTTTTTCTAAGGCAGACATAAAAAGACTCTGTAATTTATTATTAGGACATCTGAATAGTTATTTATTGAGAAGCCACAGTTCTCACACTTTTACAACTGTCGGCTTGTATAAGGCAAAAAAAGCAAGATGGATCACTATTTTACACAGAAAGTAAAAGCTCTGGAGAAGGAACTGATGGACATGCAGTTACTGGTCTAAATGCAATGTACATGACATATATAAAAACCTTTTTGAAACAGAGGAATTGTAAATTATGGTTACAATCTACCCTAATAAATATTCAATATATTATTATAAACACATTTGTAGAGTCTAAGATTGTAATTAAAGTTGTCTTTGTACATACACAGCTATTTGAAATTTAAACAAAAATGTAACATTTAGAGGAGCAAACATCAACATAAAACAACTGCTTTGGACTTGTAATGTGGCATAATATATCCATAATGATAGGATTAATCTGGTGTGGCAATTAGAATGACTAATCTTTTGGGATGAAATCTCGATGGAGTTAACTGCATATTGAAGGGAAGAGCCTGGTACACTAACAAGGATGCAGAATGATTCAAACGGCTGTCTGGGTTTGTTTGTTTTCTGGTTTTTAAATGAACAGAGAGAACAAAAAAATCATTTGTAATTGCCTGGTTTTTCTTTTAAAAACAAAGCTGATTTTTTAATTAATTTTAAGCAGTTGGCATCCACAGAAGAGAAACAAAGAAATGAAAGGACTTGAGTCACTCATCTTCACAACAATTTACCATCAATGTATATACAGTACATTAATGAAGCATTATTTAAACTTTAATAACAGGGACACACCTAGCATGTTTTCTATGTAGTTTTTCCATTAACAGTATTAAACAATGGTGCTCCATATTGCTTATGAACATATAGATATGAAATTAGGAAACTGATGAATCAAAGAGAGGTGCTAATCTTATTACCACACAGCTAACATGGCAATTGTATTGGTAAACTTCTCATGGGCATTTAGAGCTGACATAAAAATTCCTAATGTGGCTAACTGAGTTTCAGATGAGGTACATGCACGGATACCAGGCGACCCTCAACCAGTATTCCAGTTTCCCTAGTCATCTTCTTCATCTTCCTCATCACTGTCCTTCATAGTGATCCCCTGGAGCCCCCCACCCTCGCTAACCGATGCCGTGGCCTCCTCTACCGTCAGCCGGTTCCGGATGGTCTCGTAGGTTTTGCTGTTCAAGGTGGAGTCCAGCACGCCTTGCAATCGGAAATCCCGGTACGTTTTCTAAAGCAGAGACAGGCATGGAGGAAGGAGACAGGGAGAGGTCAGGGCCAGCACTGGCTCCCCTGCTTTGCTGCAGGAGTCAACCTGTGCCTATGAGATGTGGGT
This sequence comes from Platysteira castanea, assembly GCA_013397175.1. Classification (NCBI taxonomy): domain Eukaryota; kingdom Metazoa; phylum Chordata; class Aves; order Passeriformes; genus Platysteira; species Platysteira castanea. The sequence goes on from VYXC01006380.1 coordinate 106,739, forward strand.
TTAGGGCCACTAATGGGAGAGGCTGGGGTACCAGGGAAATCCCAGCCCTGGGGACATTTTGCATCACCTGGGAAGTGCAGAGGCCACAGAAGCATCTCTGCTGGCCACCACTCTGGCATGGCCCTTTAGGGTGCCTTGGGCAACAAATTACAGGTCTGTGACTCCAGCCCTGCCTTTGTGGGCTGGGCTGGGCAGCTTCAAAGCAGGGATGTGTAAGGCTGCCCAGGGGAGCTTTGCATGGGGTGGGCTGGGGTCTAAAAAGACATCAAAGCAATATAAGGGCTCTGCTCCAACTAACTTCCCTTGCTCCTGGATGTATTCATCCTGCCTCTAATATTAGTTATTTCTCTTCAAGCAGCAGGACGCTTATCGCCTCTACCCACAGACATGATTACACATTCCTGGAATGCTGCACATTAAACAATCCTACCTACAGTATAGGGATTAAATAAACTAAGTCCAGGATACTGGAGGAAATTATTGATGTATAAATATAAGCACGGGGCACATACTTCATAAATCTCCCTTTCTTCACCTCAAACTGGAGTTGTATTTCCATGGTTCCCATATTTCCCTTGTTATTACAATTAACATCTCTTATTTGAATTTATGTTTTAAAACTTCTTGACTCTGTGAGATAAAATTCTGGTCTTGTTCATTTAATTCTGCTCTGTGCTCTCCATAGAAACTATTTACTGTTCTGCTATTTCAGAAAGTCCTTGGGTTTCTTGTAGCTGCTTCTGAATGTAATATTGGTATAAATAAAGCACAAGGAAAAAAGCTTTCCTCAGCTAGCTGACAAGTAGGAATAATCTGTCTCTGCCTGTTGTTTTCAGTTATGAAAAGCACATTTAATACATTTCAGTTTTAATTTATTCATGCCTTCAATGTGTTCACTGTACACAAGACCATAAACATTATAAAATACTAGACCAAAAAGCATTAGATAGAACCTAAAATGATCAAAAATATATTTACCCCCTTCTGTGATCTTATTATTTCATGTAAACCACTGTGATTTCACACTGAAATAATTATCATTAGTCCAAGGCATGCACACACACATATACACATACACGTGCACTTAAGGAAAAAAAATGCTACTTTCAGGGTATGTTATCTCACCTTTCTGATCTCTTAGAGTTGATTATATACACCCATTGTAAAAGAAACAACGTCAATTAACTATGAGAACAATCTTACTTGCATTCTGACAGTAACAACAAGCCATAGCTGGGCTTAAATGTTTCTAGCAAAACAGCATTAAAAACTTTTGGGTTGACTTAACCCATTTTAACAGCAGAGTTCACTGATGTGATCAGGTAATTTGTCCACAAAAAAAGCTAAGTTTGGTGCACTTACTGTACAGGTAAAGTCAAATACCAAGAAAGTTTGGTTTTTGTTTTTAATGCAAGGAGTTACTTTGTTCTTATTTGCACACTCGTATTTTACATCTCTATGCATTTGAAGTTCCTGTTTATCCAGTGCTACCTGCCATAGACACAGCTATCTTAATTCTTTTAAAGAATTTTAACATAAACCTTAATTTATCTGCCAGTGATAATTTGCCTAAGAGCATGTGCCACACACATGCAGGCACATACACATGCTCCTCCCAACAGCAAGGGGTACTGAGAACACCTCGGGTGCTTACCTTTACTATCCTAATCAGAGTTTTCAGTTGGTAGATGTGGAGCTGCAGGTCCATGCGGTCTGTCAGCCAAGTGCATACGACACCCATGGAGCTGGTATACCATTGCTGCAAGAGAGACACGACTTCTCTAGCAACCACGCCAGGGCTGTGTGCGATGTCCCGACTGACACTGGTGCCCCCAGCACCCCCTCACACTCACCTTTCCCACCTGCCAGCCCGCTCATGGGGGGCCACAAACTGAGAGGGGAGACAGGCATCTGGCTCTTACACAGAATTTCCATGCATGACCTTTTAAATTTTAGTAACAACAACAATAAACTTATTAGGAGGGTAATGGCCACCAGTAGTGCCGCAAGATCTTGTAATCTGATTTTGCCATTGATGGCACTTGCTAGAAGTGATGTGTGTTTGGCTCAAGCCATGTTTTAACCTGTTTCCCCCACAGTGAGAGCACAGTCCTGCCTTTAAGGGTGTCAGTCCGACACTCAGGTTACTTACCATCTTCAAATTCAATCATAAACAGCCACAGGATGAGTCTGCATCCCTGAGGGTGAATGGAGGGGAGGCTCTTGCGGGGCAAGGTTTGGCTGGGGGAAGCATGCTCGTGTAAGCACCTACGGGTGCCTGCCCAGGCTGCATGGGAAATGCTCTGGTTTCACCCTCACAATTATGAAAGATGGAAAAGCAACAAAGAAATCAGCTTGTTTCAAGCCACTGAATTCACAGGGCCCCTCCAGGAGCTGAAATTGTGCTGCTTGTCTGTGAAAAAGGCTCGCAGCGGTGTGGCAGCAGCTTGCCATTCCCGCAGTGCAGGAAGGTTCTGATGGGCTGTGGATCAGCGCCCTGCTCACGCAGGGCTGACATGGCACGTCTGATGCCACACAGATGAGCAGCGAGCTCTCGAGAGGAGGAAAAGTAGGGGCTGGGAGGTGGGTGAGGAACCACAAAACCTCCCCACAGCGCTCAGCACAAAGAGTAGTTACAAAGCAGGCAAAACCCCACCACACCTCTGTATGCACAGTTGCATCCTTCTTGTGATCTCTCTTACACTCAGAGATCAAATCACATACTGCAGACAAGATGCAATTAATCTAGAACCAGCTAAAATACTAAAGAAACCCGACCAGACCAGTTTATGAAAATCCTGATAGAGCACCATCCAAGCTAGTCTGGGATGCAGCTGCCTCCCAATGAGCCTGAAACCTTGCAGCAGACCAACTCAGTTCTTGCTGCCCACCTCACTGCCCCCTCAGTTTGGGGGTCTCTGACACAGAACGTGCCTTCTTCTCACTCGCTGCAGAAGCTGCCAGTGCAGCAGGGGAATGGAGACAACTGAACATTCTGTAATTGCAAAACTGAGGCCAGTGATTTGTTACCCTCCATCCTTCGACACTGGCACCCACAAGCTAGCATGAGGCTCACCAAAGCACACAAACGAGTCAAAGCTAAACCAGCCCTACACCACAAAAATGTGTGCTCAACACACATCTCCGCACTGTATGGCAGTACACCTGGGAGCTGCATGGGGAAGGGTTTTCCCCCCAAGTCCAATGATGTTCCTCTACTTTAATTTCTACACCACCTCTTTATAAAATGGAGGAAGTAAGGAGATGAAAGAGTCACCAAAGAAATGGCATGTGGTGACCTCACGCTCAATGCTTACACTTTGTGCATCTTGTGGCAGAGATTCTCCTGACCCTTCATCTCCAGGATGGAAAGCTGGCAAGAGCTTGGATGAGACTTAATTGAGACTGGCAAGTAGGAGCTCTCAGCTGTCACCTGAGGTCCTGGTATCAGACTGGGGTTGAACAGTGAGTGAAGCAACCTGGGTAGCTGGTGTGGACCTGACAAGCATAGGAAACATGAAGGCCTGGTGGAGCTCCATACCTTCCAGTCCCTCAGACTAGTCTGAGAAGTCAGAGCATCCCTGGATATCCCCTGAGGATCCCAGGTACCTTGACCCAGGACAGCCAGCAGCCAGCTGGTGGTGGGGTGGAAGAGAGCAACTGCTGTCACTGGGGAATCTGCCTGGGTTCCCATGAAATGCTGCAGATCCGTGCAAGCAAGACAGAGAAATTGTTAATGTGCATAACGCTGCTTTTCTGCAATCAGTGTTTAACTGAGTCATGCTCTTGGGTGACCATTAGCTGTGATCCAGGGCTGCGCTGGCACACAGATGCCCAGGTCAGCCAAACACCTCCTTTCCCTTCTGCCACCTCTTCGAATCGGAACCCCCAGAGGAAGGGTGCAACTGAACCGTGTGTTACACACATATACCCTCTCCCTTCCCCTGCTGCCTTCCATCTTCCACAGAACAATCTGCTGGGTGTTTGTGTCAACTCTACATGAGATGAGAAGTTCCTGACAAGGGCAGGTCCTGCCATTTCTGTCTGTCCCACGCCACACACACCCACACGGCTGTGTGATCCCAAACAGAAATTACAACCTCTGCCCAGGTTATTGGCAAGGTGACTTTGCTGCTGCGAGACCTTCAAAGTAAGCAAAATGAAATGTTTTTCTGTGTTTCTGGAGGGCACTCAACACTCTGGGTTCTGGGGAGATGCAAATTCCTTAGAACCAAATGTGAATTGCATTTCTCCCCTGTTGAGCACCGGCTGACGAGGGCTCAGCCAGGCGTAGTGCTTAGCTGCATGAAAGGAGCTCTCTTTCTCAAAGCCAACTTACTCCAAAGACTTTCTGCTTTATGAGAAAAAGACAAAGTCTAATTCATTGATCTTGATACACAAAACCGTCACGTCACTTCATAGAGCACACACCAACTGCTGAATTTAAGCCCTGCATATTCATAAAAATAAGTTAGCCCATAAATTACATGTTCCCTTTAGCTATCGCTAGTGTTGATGTGCTATAAGACGCACAGGCCCTCTGATTCATGACTAACCTACCAAAGAAGATAACATTTGCATATGACTATATTATTAAAAAAACAACAACAAAGCCAAATGCTCCTAAACAGAAACGTGATCCTCTCAGACAAAAGAGAACAGAGTGGTCCTGTGGGGACACTGGCCACCTTGCTTTCCCCAAGGGGGTCTGCCATTCCCTCAGGGGCAGTGGGGTCCATGCTTGGGACACAGGGTCCCCCTGGGGATCCAGCTCCAGCCTTGTGGCTCATCCCCAAAGACAAGGTGCAGAGGTCACAGCACAAATACTGAACTTTGGGGCTTTGCCAAGGGGCTTGCAACACATTTCAAGCATATTTCTGGAGACGCAGCAGAGCTGTGGCAGGGGCACACCAAAGTAAATACCATAAATATATTTTCTGAAAGAAATTCCTCACGTCTGGTTGTAAAGAATGAATAGACTTCAGTGATGGTCCAGGCCCATAGACAAAACCCCACATGTAACTCACTGTAGTACACACACATTACTGGTGCTGCTGGAATTCCTGTCCCTCAGCTAGGGGATAATTTACACTCAGTCTGGGGGCACAGGGTGAGGACAGGCTGTGGAGGCTGCATCCTTATGGATGCATGGTGGATACCATTCATCCAGCAGGATGTCAGCAGAGAAGGGAGCAGGGCTGTGTCAGAGGCAAAACACAGCCTCAGGCTGCACACCATGACCCAGCCTCCAGCAGAGGAAATGCAGACATTCTTTGGGTGCTCTCAGAGCCCAGTCACTGCAAGCAGATACTGTATTTGTACAGACAGGAAGTCAATCCCTCTTTCAGGTTAGTTTTCCTATTCTCCTGTCTTTCACAGCAATCCTCACTGCTGGGTGCTAGGCTGGGTAGATGAGGTGGGCCATGGGCTGGCTGGGATGCACCAGGATAGGTATTAGAGGAGCTGGAGCATTACAAGAGGTGCACTTCCATGGCTGCCCATCCAACACCCCAACCAGCTTGAGCAATAAGCTTCCTTGTTCCTCGGCCCTCTGCCTTCTTCTTCTTCTTTTTTTTTTTTTTTTTTTTTTCTTTTTGCTTTTTCACAGTCCTTTTTNTTTTTTTTTTTAATGCAAAAACATGATCTATAAGTTCCTGAAATAGCAAGTTTGTCTCTGAATACACAAATTGTAAAAATTGGTATGAATAAATCTGCAAGTAGCACACTGAATGCGGCACATTTCATCAAAACGCAGCCCTGTGCTGGGTTCCTGCACTTTCCGGGAGGTGGTGTCATTACACATACCCAGGAACATCTGCAAACCCCCATCTTCTTTAGCGTGAGCTGAATGGAAACATGACCTCCTGTTCCTTGCCGTGAACCTTGAGTTCACACTCATATTTTACATGTTACAGGAAGCCACAGCTCCCCGCAGGGGTGCTGCAAACAGAATCTTGTAAGCCAGATGCAACACTGCTTCGTAAGGCACCTGAAGGAGCTGTATTCTTCATTCAAAAGCTTACATACTACTAGTAGCTTAAGGTCACTTCAGCTTTTGTAAAGAGTGGGACAAAACCAGGAATGCTTATACGGCTGGGTTGTCAGCAGGGTAGCAGAGGGATTACAAGGAACCTGTGACTCTGCCTCTTTCTGCCTTTACTGGTAGTTTTTTTGTGTGTGAACAAGTGCCATACAACAGATTGAGGCTGGTATAAAGGCCTGGGACTGTGCAAGAGCACCCTGCTGAGCCTCAGCTGTGCTTGCAATTAGCAATAGGCATGAAATGATTATTGTTGTGGTGGCTGATGGCAATCTGAAGTGACAAGTTTTATGGGGGAAGTTGTAGTAGTGATGTTCAGCAAGTTTCTGCAAACCATTAATCGAAGGCTGCAGCACAGTTTAGTCAAAGCTATTTTATGTCATTCCAAAGGTCTCACAAGGATGCTGAAAGAATATTTTTCTGCTCTCAGTGCCTTGGAATGGAGTTTTTCTAGGTCAGGGATTCTTTACTGCCCTATTTAGTGTCAAAAATACCCATTTGCCTCAAATTAGCAGAAAGCTTGTAGTTAAGGGCTAGAGATTAGGCATACAAAATTACTCAGCAGGTGACTGCTGGGTGGATTTGGAGTTGAGAAGTCTTTAAAACTGACAACAAGACATTATATACTTCTGACAAAAGAACATAGTAATCCTACCTGCTTGCTTTAACCACTGTTGTTTGTCTATTATTATGTGTTTTAATGCTCATAAGAGCAAAACTACTGGTGATACTACTCAATTACCATAGTAACTCTCCCCTATGACCTCTCATTTCAGTACTCGCTTTCCAACCAGAACCAATCCAAGCAGGGCAAATCTATTTAAAACTGTGACACACATTGCACAAAGAGGCTCCAAATGCTGGCTGGCTCCCTCTCTTTGTCCGGGACATGGGCTTGTTTTGAAATGCTGAAAGGCACCTTTGAAATGAACCCTTGAATTCAAGGTGTTTCAAAGATCAGGGACTGGATGCTGGGCGGACGCCTCCACAGCATCCCTGAGCCAGCCAGCACAAAGTGAGGGGACCACAGAGGCGGGAAGGGAGAGAGGAAGATGCTGACTGTGAGTCTTATTTCCCAAAGGAAAACTGAACCTGCTTTCAGGCAACAACTCAAAGTAATTTCATCAGCCAGGAAAAAAAAAGAGATAAAATTAGCAACTCTTTGTTTCTGGCATTTGCATCCCTGTCCAGTGGGCTAGAAGCTCAGCTGGTGGAAGGCACAGTGGGGCTGTGCTGATTTTAAACTGCTCACAGTAGGTGACAGCTGACAGAGTCATGTCCATCCCAGTCCTGGGTGGCCCTGAGATCAAATCGGGTATTTGGTGTTGCCATGTGTATTCACGGCAGCCACCTCCCCTGAGCGGGTGTCATCTCCACAGGGAAGGCAGGGATGCAGCCACAGCAGCAAAGGAACACACTGTCTGGGGACCAGCCCTGTGCCCATAGCTGCCAGTGTTGGAGGAGGACTTGCCTGGAGACTGGGAGCAGGAACTCTTCAGGAGCAGCCTGCCAGCCCCAGGCACTGCATTCCTTCCTTCGCTGCCAGTGTGCCCAGTAGCACAGCCAGGTTTGTACACCAGAACTGGCTGCAGCCCTGCAACCCAAAGCCCAGACTGCCCGATGGCAGTCATGAAAGGACCCTTCTTGTCCCTTCAGTCTTCTGTGGCCACCAAAGTGTTCCTCTCCACTTTCCCTCAATGTTTCTTTCGCTGTTGGTCCCAGGCAGTCACTGCTGTTCCAAAAACTTGGTAAAGATGGCAAGCCTGAAGCACAGTGTCTCACAGCCAATGCAGTTTCTACTCTTGTCTTTCAGAAATAAAGAGATGTTCCCAGCATGAACGTACACAGCAGCTTATGCAACCCCTTTTCCAAAGGCCAGCTCTGCTGGGATGCTGGATGTGGATAAGTGCAGTGGTGGGCTGGAGCGTGACTCTTGCCCTGCTCCCAACCAGTGCTAGTAAGGTCTCAGCCAGGCTGCCAGAGCTGAGCCCAGCTGTTTTCCAGGCTGTTCTGGAAATCCAGGTTTTGTCTTGCTGCAGAAGATGTTCTGTGCACCAGGTTGGAAGAGTGGGGATAGAGCAGGTACAGGGCCTTAGTGACAGAAGTGTGTCTGAAATGTTTGAGTGGCAGTGGTCCTGGAGGAGGAGGTGGCAGAGCCAATGTGAGTGAAGAGCCACAGGCACTCAGGCACAAACATCATTCTGGTCCCCAGTGTTGATGAGGACTGATATGGACCTTCTGCCACACAATGAAGAAGGAAGAGGCACATCTCTCCCCTGCAAGCATACATTTTCTGGATGGCAAGACCTGTCCATGCAACAAACCCCATCCCATCTGTTCATCAGCTTTTTTTGCCACTACTCAACAAAATCGATACTGTGCTCTGGGTATTACTCCACAGAGCCCTGCTGATGGGCTCCCCTGCCCTGCCTTTCCCTGGGGACCAAAGAGCCACCCTAAGGCAGCTCAGCATCTGGAGCTACAAAACCTCCTCCAGCACAGAGGGCCTGTAGTGGGCTCAGGGCTGAACCCCCAGGCAAAGAGCATCTGTCTCAGTCGTGTCCTGGTTGCAGCCATGGGTGGCACCAATAATGACCCAGTGACTCTTTCGATTTACACCTGCCAAGGATTTGGACCATTCCCCCAAGCCAAGCAGGGGACAAGGCTCAGGGCACTGAGAACAACATTGCCGTCACTACCTGGGTTTTCCAGAAGCAGAGAAATTGGTGTGACATTGCCCACATTACAGAAATAAGTTTAGCGGCTGCGGCTCTCGGAGAACACAGCTAACCATAAAATAAGCAATGAGTTAATATTGCAGGCATTGATCAGCTAGTCTTACAATTAATGCTTCCAATAAATAAAAAAGCTCCCCTTTTATTCAACAGAATAAGAAATTAAACACTTGTGGGCTCATTCTAAAGAATGAATGAAATTGAATAAGCTACCTAGCACTTGAGATTCCCAGCAAGTGCTTGAATAGAGCAAACCTCCTGAGTTGAATGGATTGCCTTTTGGGACCAATTTGTCTCTTTTCACTCTTTATTCCTCCTTTTTTGCTGACAGATGTACAAAGGCGGAACTGCGCTGTGCAGCTTAGCTACATGCACCCACAGCAGCTGTCACTTTTGTCGAGCAAGTTAATCAAGCAAATGCCACCATATCCCACTTTCTATAAGGAACAACATGTTATAGACAGTAGTCTTGGGAGACAGGGAGGGAGGGAGAGAGACTTTATTTTAACTTTGAGTAGCTGGTATTTTTTTTTCCCCTCTGTGTGTAAAAAAAAAAGGAGAAAAAAAGAAACAGCTAAACCTGGTAGCACAAGCTGATACTTTTGTTTTCCCATAGAACAAATATTTAATATGACTTTAACTCTAATTTGTACTAGAAGGAGAGTTGTCTGATTTTAATTAAATTTAAGGGACTTAGGGGAATACAGTTAAAAAAATAATTAGAAGCTTTTTGTTTGTGTTAATGCTTGTTGATAATAATATATTGATTGCCAATTGCTAAGGCCAAAAGATTAGTGTAGTAAATACTATTATCTGAATGCCACAAGTGAAGTGCTAGCTTCCCGTCCCTGCTTTTCCCTTTGTGAGGCACTTTGAATCACTGGTTGTTATTTATACATTTCCTTTGATAAAACCAACTTGTGTGGCTGATTTTTTTTTTAACCCTGCCTCATTAAGCGTATAATAGCATTTAGGTGTGGGGCTTTCTGCTTTTTAGCCTTTTAAGTATAAGCTTATATTCATCTCTGACAACCATGTTTCAAAACTTGGGATATTCACAAACAATTGGATACACACCAATATTGTATATATGAGATGCTCTCTTGCTATTGGCAAAGACTAGAACAGAACATTACCCACAAAGAGTAAATAAATAGTTATTGTCCTGCTATGCTGCCACATGCCAGATAATAAAAAAATGCTGTCCAGTCATCAGGCAGCTTTTCTATGGCACATAATTCTTTATGTTAGGTATGAAAAGCCAACATCAGAAGTAGGTCTGTCGGTGTAGCTCCACAGAGCACACAGCAGAGAACCGGGAGGGCTTCAGACAGCCCTCGGGTTGCTGGTAGAAAGGTGATTCACCCCCAAATTCACACCCTTTGGAAAGTATCTTTCAGAAAATAAATCTAAGTTTCGGTGACAGATTATGCTAATTTAACTTCTCTGCAGGGTCTTTGCCTTGGTATGTTCAGGAACTGCGCACATGAACCGTCAGTGTTTGGGATTTGTGACCCCTTTGCCAAACCGCATCTGCACCTCACCCCTGTGAGCGAAGCCTCCATCAGCCATGCTCAGCAGGGCTCTGGGCGAGTGGTCCTCACAGCAGGCAACATGACCCTCATTTTCTGAACTAAACCTCTCTATAAAACTCCACATTAAATTCTAGAGATCTGACAAAGTGCTAGCAATTTGATAAAAATCCTCTGAAGCCTCGGGATCTTTTTTTTTTAAATAAAATTTATGACCTTGTTCTACCAAAGCCTGGTGAATAAGTCTGGAGTCTCCCAAGTCACACTTACACTGAGCTATTACTGAAGTAAAAGTACTTTTTTCCTGGTTTTTTATGTACCACTATAATGCTATCACTGCAAGTATACACAGTGTGTTCTTCAACATCCACCTCAGAGCTGTGATTTCTGGATGCCTTTTCTTCTATTTTATATTCCTTAACTATGACATTTCATTCTTGTTGACAATGTACCAATACGAGGAAGTTACAAAGGCTCTTGATATGAAAATAATATTTATTGTTATTTAATAAAGTCCAGTACCTAATGTTGCCTAATAGGGTTAAGCTGCTAGTGAGAGCGACTCATCATCTGTCTAGGATGCAAATGGCATACCCGAATTACATTTTTTCCCCTCCCTTTCCCAAAAATAAACCACAAAACAACTTTGAATCACATAAAAGCTTTGTCTTCCAACAGGGAAGAGCATTCAGAATGAACACAGAGTGCAGACCCCAGCGCGTGGAAGTGCTGCACGCTTTTTGCAGTACATATGGCACCTGAGTGCACCCACTGTTTGGGAATCTCAGCTCCAGGGTGTGCTCAGGCTGCCGCCTCACCCTTAATTGGCTGGAGGTTGGACCTGGCAGGGCTTGGCAGGTCGGTGCCATAGGTGTTAATGGGAGGGAGGCCAGGGCTCCCAGGGGTACTGCCTGTGCCGGTGGGATCGCACAAATTCCCTGCTCTCCAAAGGGGCACCTGCATGCTCCGACCTGCATGCTCCTTGCTGCAGATTTCTCCCTGCTCCTAACCCAAAATTTTATTCCTTTTCAGAGAGGACAGGGAGGATCAATATCTTCTGTGTTGGTGGGGCCAAGGTCCCCAACAAACACATGTGCCCAAAAAGCTCATCCCTAATAGCCCCTGCTCTCGGTGCTGCACAAACGAGTAACACCACATGTCCTGTGCAGTTGTGACTCCACACGCCACGGTGGGTGCAGGTTTGTTTGTGCTGACCCTCAGTGGCTTTGCAGGCAATCCATGCACTCTCAGCACATAGGCAAAGGCTTCCCACAGTAGGGACAGAGCCAGAATGGCATCTGCAACACTACTGCTCCTTCGGAGGGGAGGAACAGCTCTGATGCTGGGGATATGATGCCTTGTACTCGTTCAGGTGTCCCTGAGCTGTATGTCAGGGTGGTCTGCTCTGCTAGCCAGACACCAAAGTCTCTTCCTAGCAAAGAGCCATACACTCACATCCCCGGCAGAACTGATGGGTGAATGTGCCAATGACTCCCTGAGCCTTCTGCCCTGGGGACAATCTCATGGAAAAAGCAACTGCAATGCTGGCTCCTCTCTTCCTACAGCCAGGGATGTCCTGGTCTCAGTCTGTTGGGGTTTGCTGTGAGCAAACACCAACACTAGCCCATGCTTAGATCATCTCTGAATCCATCCCAGCCACGTGCTGCTGCACTCTCTGAGGATGGCAGACCCACCAGGCCATGGGCTGGTCAGGGCTGGATGGAGGGCAGCAGGCAGAGAAAACTGCAGGGGAGACCCCTGTACAAACAACTGCTGGGGGTGCAGGAGGTGGTGCTCACAGTGATCTGGGAGGGAAGCCGGCTGCCACCCCCAACTTCTCTCCCATCCACTATGTCCTTAAACCATGCTTAAACCTGTCAGGTTTGTAGGCTGAGCACCTCGGCAGGTGCCTCATTTTCTCTCTGAGACCAGACAGTCTTAATCCTGTTTACACACTGAATTATACACCTCCAAAAAATGCTCCTTTTAGGTAACAGGTAAAGCCTGTCCTGGCTACATGAACCCCTGAACTGGAAGACCCTGCCTTTCCAGGCTGTTCTGGCATGGAGCATCCCATATCCCTGCACACACAGTGGGGGCCTGGGCACAGGGCCAGGTGGGCTCTAGGTGCTCAGCTCTCTCTCCTTCACTGCAGATACAGCTCTGCAAAGTGCACAGCATTCTCTAGGAACTGCCAGATTAAATCCCCAAAAACCTGCTGCTTTGCAGGAATTTGCAGACCTCCCTTTTCCTAAATGAAAGGGCTTCTGCATAAAAACCTATAACGGTACACACACACAAAACCACTCCTGTATGGATGCTTGTTCTCAAATACATTTTTAACCTATAAAATATTCTCTGCTTATTTCCATTTTTCAAAAAAGAAATGAAGTTGACATGTTAAAATCTGAGTTTCTATATAAAGCAGCCTAGTAAAACACAATACCCACACGATTATTTTTCTGTCCTGATTCCAGAGCCTTGTTAGTGTGAGGCAGTGATGGTAAAACTGGCTGCAGAGTTGCTCAGTAAGATGCACAGCAACGCATGCTATGGAATACTTTCATTATGCTTGCTATCAGTTTAAATTGGAAGCTGTCATGAAGTGGGACTTGATAAACTTTATCTGCTTCTTTTATAGCCTGCAAATTCCAAAAAAGCTGGCTAGAGGCTGCCTGGATATCTCGGCCCTGATTGCAGCAGCTCCCCTGGTATCCTTCCTGGGGTTAAACAGCAGACACTGCACGCTCCCTGCCCAAGTTCTACTATGCATTTTTGAATGCTGATATCATACATCCAGGGCGAGGCTTAAGGGAGCACCGGGAGAGGAAAGAGCTGCAGATCAAGAGAAACAAAGTGACCTGGGACGGCTAATCTGGCACGCACCGCTGGCTGGCACGGGCAGAGCAGCGATTGTGTGCGGCTGGGATGCAGGGGGAGAAAAGGAAAAGAGGGATTGAAGGCGCTGCTGGAAATCAGACAATTGGTCGTTGTCCGCGCAGGGGCCGTTGGCTCTCCCCTGTGTGCACCGAGAGTTCCTTTAAAGGCTCTTTGCACAGCCTGGAGGGAGGGAGCAAAGCCGCCGGCTTGGCCCCGCGGGCTGGGGGTCAGCCCCGCACACCTGCGGGCACTGGGGCGTCCCGGCCCTTCCCACGCTCCTCGCACCCCTGGACGCAGTTAGGACCCGCGTGGGCCGCGGCTCACCAGCACCTCCAGGCTCTCCTCCCTGGTGACCCACAGGACTGGTGCTCCAATTAGCTACAGCCTCTTAAACTTAGCTGGAAGGCAGCTCCAGCTCAGAGTGCACCATGTAACTCGTCCGCAATTATAAATGTGCAGAGAGCTCCTGGTCAGGGAGCAGAGAGGCTGCTCAGAAAAAGGTTCTCTATGGATGGAGGATTCCATGCTCCTGCTTCCCCAAAACCTTGGCTACTCATATCAACCAGGAAATAAATGATCTTTCACTCAGTGCCAGCCCCAAAACACAAATCTCTGACGCTCAAAAGCACGGTGCGGATGATGTTAGCAAGCCTATGCTGACCTTAACGTAACGGAGCAATCAGTCTGCCTTCTTAGAATGATTAATGGAAAATCTCCTCTGGAAAAGAAATCAAATTAACTGTCTTCAACCAAATGTCTACTGGAACACGAAAAGCTGTTCTGATAAAGACATTTAGGAGGAGAAAAAAACCCTTTCAAGCACGTAAAATCCAGTGACAGATCTAGGATTTATTTTATTAAGACTCTACCTAAAATTAATTAAATGGAGCCTACTTAAATGAGCACTTCAGGAAAGAAGCCTTGCTGAGGGGGAGCCAGGAGGCCATGTGCCAGTGCATGCCTGGGCCGTGTGAAGCTCATGGAGGGGAACATCAGAGGACAAGGGCTGGCTCCAAGGAATGGTGTCAGTGCTAAGCTCCTCTCTCCACTCCTGTGTGCTTCGAAGAGGGCACATGGGAAGAAAAAGAGGCTGCAGAAGGACAGTGCACTCTATGCTCTCTCAGGACAAAGAAAGTCGTCCCATAGAAGATACACTGACAACTGCCACCACAATTTAATTTTTTTTCCTAGCAAAAGTCCTGCAGTGAGATTAACTTCAGGTCCAGCTCTGAGCCTTGCCAATACAGCAAATGGCAGCAAAAGCTGCGTGGCCTCAGCTCCTCTGAAGATACACAGGGAGGGAAAAGTAAGCTGTGCTCCCTTGAGATCAATGTGCCTAATTGTCTTCATTTCACAACTCACTCCGGAAGCGGGGACAGGGGGAAAAAAACCTAAAAAACAACGCAGAAGAAATAGCTCCGTGGAGGCCATATCAGGATGGGAGTGGGAGAGAGTTAGTGCCCTAATGAGCAGTCTAGCTGCGTAGGAGGGAAACAGGTTGTTGTCTGTCTAAGAGAAAGCAGTGAGTGTGGCTACAAGCAGATATGAGATGGGAGCCCAGCACGCAGCCTGATATCCGTTCTTCCTCTGATCCTGCAACCCAGCCTCCTGTGAGTAACTCTAACACAGACTGAGTAGCTCCACTGACTCACAACCAGGCTTTTGAGATTGAAGAGGGGAAGGAGAAGGGAGGGTGAGAAGGGCTCTCTTTTGGCATTTGATTGTGCCGTGCAAGGCTTGCGGTCTAGCAAGAAATGCCATGATCCTGCAAACATGCCTTGAAGGAGCTGCCAAAATTCAAGTGAGTAACCTGGCTGAGGGCAAAAGCTTTGATTTTTAAGAGTAAGCTAATGCCTCAGTGTCTGCAGAGGACTTGCTGAATTAAATGATCTAGCTGTGTTTTGTATCTTTTCAATATACTCAGGTGTGCTATCAGGCTCCGAATGCATAGGTACTGAAACACATGCTGAGCTGCCTGTGGATTCTCCAGTGACAAATGCTCACTCAGGCTCCTGGAAATGTGTATAAGGATTTTGCTGAAGTCTTGAGACTCACACAGTGTCCTGCATCCTTTTAACTCATTATCTCTGATATTCAGAGGTCAGATACCAGCAAGAGCAGCCTGCTTTGGAAACATGAGGACAGTCCTGCACCATGTCCCCAGGCCCAGCACTCCTGCTGGGCTCCTGGCTGAGGGAAGAAACCCAAAATCCATCAAAATCCACCAGATGCAACATCAGCCTTGGGACAGCACTGGGGCTTCCTAAAAGCCCAACTCAGCTGAGCCTGAGGGACAGAACTTGATGCTGGAGCCTCAGCCAGGGGCTTTTGCCTCCCTGAAGGTGGTGTGAAGTTGATGCTGGCTGGACTAGCTGATGAGCCATGGATTCTCCTTTCCTGCTGGGAGAGGACCTGGAGTGACAGGTCTTCTGCACTGAGGACAGCCCAGGGCAGAGCAAACCCTGGTCTCCCCACTGCCCTCCCTGCTACACCTGCCAGACCCTGCCAATCCCACCCTGCCATCAAGACTAAGAGCTGTTTCTGTCTTGCAGAGAACAGGCTCATTTCTTGTTTCCGGAGTAAATTCTCTGTCTGCTATCCCAGCTGTGACACAGATCGAGGGAGCTGAACACTCACAGTGACAGTGAAGTGGTTAAACTGCCTTCTGCAACAAGCACGGTGGTTGCTGCCACCTCGGTGGGCAGTATCACTGCGTGATTAAGTTCTTACCAGACTTTTGGTAAAGGCAACCTTCCTGATCTGATAACTGCCAAGGACAAGCCAAATATGCGGGGTCAATCCATGCACACTTAATCCCCAGAAGGCAGATTAAGTGTATAATTGACCCATATAATCCATGTATCATCTCCAGTGAAATGTTTTCTATGTCCGGTTTAGGCAGACATGAGGCCCATAAGAGCGATCAGAGACACAGAATTACCATTGCAGTGGATTTCATCAAAGTTAGAGATGGCTTTTTAATCACTGATCTCAGAGACTGCTAGATTTAAGCAGATGAACTAGCACTAAGCACATCTGTTTTAATCCTTATCTTCTACTCAGGCTGGTGTCTTCAAGAAGTACAAGGAGGAAAAAAATAAATTAATTTTTTTTTAGCTCCTCACAATCTTAGGAGCTTCTCTTGGTGTTTCGATCTCTCATATCAAAAGCATGTTTTTGTTTTTTCCAGTAAGATACTGAATTAATCATCAGAGAGAAAAATGCCATCTGCGCTATTCAGGGACTGCATCAGGATGCTGGAATTCACAGGATCTCGGGGAGCTCACCCGACATTCAGTAGCCTTTTGTGTATGTGCTGCTCACTGTGGCTGGGGAGGAAATAGTCACCCTATGTTTTACATTAGTGTTTACCAATTTATGAAGAAGAAAGATTGGCATTCACACTGTCTACTAGTCAATTGTAGACTTTCTGGATCACATATGTTGTGATGGATTGAAACCTATACTGTGAGTATCTAAGGGTGTTTGTAAAGATATACACACATACATGAATCTAGAAGTAACTTCTGCCAAAGGGCACAACCCTCACAAGTAAAACTCCCACTGCCTTCAGACAAAATGACGGACGTATAAACTCTGATCCCATGAAATTCTGGGTGACCTAAGACAAAGAGGACCTGAATTTTGCAGGGTTCATCTAAAGACTCAAGATAACTCTGAAGATATTTTCCCACGTTTAAGACACACCCACCCAATGCTTCTGCCTCATTGTTCCTATAAAAAGTTCCATTCTGCATATCAACTCTGCCCCCTCTCTGGGACAAAAGTGATAAAATTTTACTTCCTATCAGGCACTACACAGAGTTTGTGATCCTTCTGCATTATCTGCAAAGTATCACAGGGTTTAAATCCCAAAGCACCCAGGCAGGCACAGGAGTGCAGGGATCGGATGCTACAATGTTATTCTGAAACTCTTCTGTTACCACTGCTTTCTACCAATGGGCCTTATTGCAGTGTTTTAGCTTTAAATGTTATCAAATTAGTGAGCCAGGCCAAGTAAATAAGTCATGTTAGTCTGCAGTAAACAGCACTGCCAAAAAGCTAGTTAGGTTTTGAGTACCAGCAGAACTCCACGATCAATCTGTTCATTCAATGATCCCAAGAATACAGATTTTTAAAATTAAGATGACTCTATTTCAGGGAGGGGGGAAATCCCATCCTGACTAATTTGCAGAATTAAGAGGATTAACACAGAGACCACACAGAAATATAACAATAATCTGCTGCAAACACCAGTATCTCCCGAAGAGCAGTGCCCTGTTCCGCAGGCATGAGCAAGTCAGGCGATGCAGGAGAAGAGAGATGGTTTCTGAGCTAAGAAATCATGGCAAATGCCAACAAAAGACATATTAACCCAGCTTCTCTGGGGACATGGCCTAACACACTCTGCAGCCTCTGCTCCTGGGAGGAAACAAACAGGGAATAAATGGAAACACAGGGCAGGATTGCAGAGAAGTGCAGGGATTAGGGATATCCCAGGAGTTCAAACCCCACAGAACGTGCAATAGACAACCTTGCACTGTGCAGCTCTGCTCCTGCACTCCTCAGGACTGTGCAGAAAGGGGATGTAGCCCCACACTATGAGTGTCTCTACTGTGACCCCACTGGGTGCACAGGACCTGTCTGCAGGCAGGTTTAAGCTGTTTGCTGCCACTGCTGTCCCTATTATACAACACCCTAAACTGGACTGAGATTTGGCTGGGGCAAGCCAGCACCACTGCACTAAACTAGTTCACGTGGCCGTGAAAGTGTTAATAATCTCACTGCCTGGAGAAACTGCAGCTAAGAGGATTGCTCCCCTGCCATGCTGGGGAAGAGGGAACAAATTCTGGTCCAATTCTAACTCAGCATCATAAATACAATTTTTGATTATTCCTCTTTTCTTTCTTATGAAAGAGGTAGTTAGTACCTAAAATGTCCTTGGAAAATAAGACCAAAGGACCTTAAAGACCCCACAGCCATGCTGCTTTGCTGGGTTAGGTGAGAGGGGCAAAGAGCTGCAGGGCTGTGTCTGAGCTCAATAATGGAGTTAAGCACTTGCTCCTGCCATTACTCAAACATGGGTGAACACAGCACCAACGTAAATGGGGTCTGGTGATCCCCATATAAAAACCCTGTGCTGGTACTGACCCACCAGGAGCACCTGAGCCACGATGGGAGCTGACCACAGGAGCCAGCTTCTTCAGCTGCAACCTGACAAAGAAGATACATGACTGCCCAAAACATAATTCCAATTTTTGAGTGACAAGGGCTTGGTACAATCCACTCCCTCCTTGCAAAGCAACCACCCCGCAGCTCACCCTGCTCACGGGCACACACTCACATACATGAGAGACATGCAAACATGCCAGTGGCATGAGATCCCAATGCTGTCCCACTGGGATGGGAACAGGAATGGGAACAGGAATGGGAATGTGAATGGGAACAGGAATGGGAACAGCTCCCACATGCTGCAATTCCCACCTGCAGCTAGTGTACATCAAAATAGGCAGAGCAATGTAAAAACCCTATCCTTGATTATTTAATTCCACATGGATCAGGGAGACTTGAGGAAGGCAGGGAGGGAAAGAGGGGTTTTGCATTTTTTGCTTTCCACCAAGGTAGCTGCTCTTTTTTTTTGTTGTTGTTCATGTCAACTGTTAATTTGTTTAAAATACAGCTTGGTAAAAGCAAGTATGAGCGGATCAAACTGAAATCAATATTTGTGCTAATTACAGCCTTTTGAAAATTGGAAATAATGGCCCAAAAGGGTACAAACACACAAACTATGAATCATAGGGAAACGATGAAGGAAAAGGCAGTGTGGGCATTGAAAAGAACAGTCCAGATGAGCTCTGGAAATTTAACTGCTCATGGAATAAATTTCAACACAAACGAGCAATGCACTCGCAGGCCTGCTGCAGATGGAAGCGACAGTCTTTTGTTTTATGTTTTGTTTTTTCTCCCCATGCCTGCTTGATGGGTGATTTATGTCTGGTGCTCATGCTGCAAACTCTCCCCGGAGCGAGCACGAGCCGAGCCTGGAGGAGGCACTGCTGTGCTCTGTGCATGAATGAGGCATTCTCAGTGGGTATGGGTCATGCTAGTAGATGTACACAGTAAGATTATTTGAGTCTTAATTCATGCCACTTGATATAATGTGATAAAATATTTGACATGAGAGATAAGTTCCATTTTAATCTGGTAAGCTATTGGCAGAACAAAGAGTGGGAATTGTAAAGGAAGAAGAGGTTTCTGAGGGACAGGTAATGTGCAGAAAGAGAGGTATCGAGTGAAGGAGGAAGTTGGTTAGGGAAAAGCAGCTTTCCCTGCACACTGAGGAAGCAAAAGAGTGAGTAAAGAAAGCATGGAAGGCTGTTAGAGTTCCAGAGCCAGGAGATTGAGACATGGCACTGCTGAGAGATGGAAGGAAGAAAAGTAGGGAAAGAAGCTGCTTCAAACAGAAATTGAGATATGGACAAATACCCTAGAGAGACTGAAACACTAATGCTGCAGGCTGGTCATCAACAGAAAACCTTTACTATAGAACAGCTACAGGGACAGAAAGCCTATAACAAAACAAGAGCAACAGAAACAGAGATACTTTTAACATGCATCCAAACCTGAAAAACCCAGGCATCACAAGTCACTGTTCTCTCACAGCCCAACGAACTGATCTTGTCCAACTGAAAATTAGCTGTGAACCTCTGGGTCAGTTCCTACCAGCCATCTTCATCAAGGAGACCATGTCTCAAATTTACCTTTGGTGTCAGACACCACAACATGGTCCCCCTTTTTACCAAAGTCCATTCATAATCAGTTCTGTTTTGATTAGCTTTTAAAATTAAAGTTCAGTATGTTTAATTTGCTGTCAGATTTGGAGTGCTTGTCAATGAAACAATGCAAAATGTGCAGAAGAGATGGCCCTTAGCAAACACATCTGCCAAAAACCTGGCTTAAATTTTAACAGTGAGAACAATGACTGAGATGTTCTGATAGAGAGAAATTTACACAAGCTTAAATATATTAAAGAGCTCTCTTAGAAGATACTGTTTCTTTAAAATCCACACACAGACCAAGACACTGTGGACTAGGGTAGAGATTTAAAGCAGGCAGAGAGCAGATACGAGCCTCAGTCAGAAAGAAAGGAAAGATTTTTTTAAAAGTATAACCAATAAATTTTCTCAAAATGTGACTTATCCTCCTGTCTTATTTTGTCACATTTTGGGTCTCTCCTGCTTGGTGTCCAAGTAGGAGAGGGCATTTACTTACATCAAATAACCTTTCTATATACATCTCCTCATTGACCTTATCACGCAGAACATCCTGAGAGTGGCGGACAAATGTCACATAGGCATCAGCAACATCCATTCCTGGCTTCTGCATGGAGGAGAGAAGGAGAGAGAGACACAAAAACATTAATAGGGACACAGGGGGCAGCTCCTCTGTGCAGTCTCATCACTGCTTTTTCTTTTCTTCCATCTCTTGTTGTCCTTCTGCAGTTCACCCTTTCCTTACCTGATAGACACTTACCCGATGTCACATTTCTACAGCTCTCCGCAGAATTTAACTGATTTTTAAAGAGTAACCTACAAGTATGCAAGATTTTGGGGATAACAGCATTGTTTTAAAGCAAATAGGAACTGAAGCAGCTGGATGGGATAATACTTTAAAAAAAAAAATCTTGTTTGAGTTCACTGTGCTTGATATATTGGATTTAAACTTACCTAAAAGGAAACCCATTAAAGTATGGTAACATGAGTTATTACAAGAGCTGCTATAAAACCTTAAATTTGTGTGGCACATTTTAAGTTTGTTAATAACTAGTGTCATTAGTTTCCATTACTATGATTTACGTCAGATCACAAGAGTATCATTTCTCTGCAAGGTACGATTGTCAGCCGCTGTAAATTGAAGTTAGTTAACACATCTGTGTAATTTCCAGGGTGAAAATGAGGACAGTTTGGAAAGCAGTAGGAAGGGAGTTTTTTAATACAAAGCAAACAATTATCAAGCAAAGGGCCAGTGCTTGGCCCTTGGGAAGGCAGTGACATTTCTTAACACCTACTGCAACAGTGACAAGGTATTAATTTGAAAAACAGTGAAGACAACACAAATGTGGTAGTAGTCAAGTGTTACACTTCCAAGCAATTTTCAGTCTGCTGATCATGCCCATTCCAAGGAAGATAGATGGATTGGTTTGTAGCCAGACAATTGCAACAGAACTGCAGAATTAGATTTAACTAACATTTGTGGAATTAGATTTAAGTGGTAGGTTTCTGTTCAACACCAGGATTTCCCCTCTGTCCTCTAGTCAAACAGATTTTTCTTTCTCCTTCCCATGCAAAGGCAGTGGCTCAGGGACCATCGGGTGGCCTCTGCACAGGTCTGGGAACTGCATGGGGCTGGTGGTTGAGTTCATTAAAAATGTTGATGCTGTCAAGGAAGCGACTGTAATATGGCTTTATTTACAGGGGCAGGTGGGGAAAAAACTAAAAACTAAGCCACGTGAATGATTTCTGTTCTGATTTACACAAAGAACTAGAGCATCTGTCTGGCTTCGAGGAGGGGGAAGCAGACCTCCCAAGGGTGTCCCACATACAAAGCTTATGGAAAAGCTTGAAAGGGTTACATAGCCTTTTACTGAGACCAGTTCCCTGGAGATGCTTTACTTTCCAGGAACATAGAGGCCTCAGAGAAGGTCATGCTTGGCCCTAGAAGTTACTTTAAATAACTGTTCTGTGCTCAAATTTCTGATGACTAAATATTTAAGATGCACTGAAACAACTAGGAATTTCAACTGAAGGATCTCCACAAATTTTCAGGGCCAGAAATAAATTCTGCGTGTTTCTTCCCAGTGCTCTCAAAATCTTGTTTTTATTACTCCAAGAGAACAGGATGCCAAGATCTGCATTGGAGTATTTTAAACCAAGCAACACCTCTTGCTGTTCAAGAGTTTGTCTTTTCCATGCTAGGCTCAAGGTATTATAATTTTGTAGGCGATGTTTAGGTTGGGCTAAAGGGATGGAAACACCAAATGCAGATGATGTGGTCCAAGATGTCTGATAAATTTATCACATTGTCATATGAAAGCATGCAGAGCAATCCACCTGCATTAAATATACACATATTATACATACACATCATCAACCTCAACTGAGTTACTCTTCATTTCCACTGCCCTGTCTAACTGGGTGCAGGAACTGGTATGGTATATTAAGATATATTTTTTGCATTTGCAGTTGCTCAGGATCTTTCTGCCTGTAAATGTTACAGTAACCCCTTATTCCAGCCAACATTCACATATAACACTTCAACTTAATTTAAATGTAAATTTCTGGCAAGTTAAGTGGTCTGTCTAAGAATGTTAAGGGCTCTTTTCCTTATGAATCAAGGTCTAATTAGAGGAGACGATGTACAGTTTTCCTACACCAATTACAGAAAAATGGAAAAAAATTATTTTCATTAACAAATTCCCAAACACATGTTGCTAGCTCACCACCATTTCCCCAAAGTAATAAAAAAGTCATTTTCCAAAAGAGTAAAATAAACCAACGATTAGAAGAACAAAAATAAAATAGATTAGCTAATGTGTTAGATGTGTGTTGGCTCAGTTCTAGCATGTCTGGACTTTTTGTTTGGAAATGATACTGTATTTGTACAAGCCCAAATGAAGAATCAACAGAATGCACTGCTCCCATTTTTTTTTTTCAAATGTGATTCAAGCCAATTGCATAAATATGGTACCTTTTTGACACCATCTGCAAATTGTTGCCTAAACAGCCTCATAGGTCTCCATAAGAGGGTAACTGCTCATTATTAACATAATGGAGATATCCTTTCCAGTTCAAATGTTAGAACTGTGAAGGCCCATGGTTGAGTCTTGGCTGTTAATGCATAATGTGGGTTGTTACACATGCCATAAACCAAAGCATGATGCAAATTACTATGACAGAAGTTGTTTAAATTTGGCTTACGGGTACATCCACGTATTTGGAAGCAGCCTTCACCTGTAAAAGGAACAAAAAGTGAGTTAACACCATCAGTATCTTTTCAGGTCTTTGTTTTTTCTAAGACCATCTCCAGCAAAGACCATCTCCAGCAAAGACCATCTCCAGCAAAACTTGAGACAACATAATGCTGAGTAGGTTGAAAAGGGTGATGAAACTCACTTTCCTGTCTAAAAGGGTGGTATTTTTGTTGTTGGTTTTTTTTTTTTGTTTTTTTTTTTGTTTGTTTGTTTTGTTTTGGTTTTTTTTTTGAGAGGTAACTTGACTGCTGCTAAAACTCTAATAGCAACAGATGATAGTGTGGGAGTTGTGCATCTACTTCAGCAAGCGGGGGAAGACGGGGTTCGTAAGAAGACATCATTATTTTCTTTGGAGGCCTCCCTCTCCACCTGATGCCACAAGTCTCCCAAGGCATGGCATGTCTCTCCTGTTGGAAGCTGTATCCCAGGAGCAATGGCAGCTCCCCTGGGAGCAGGGGCATGATGGCATGGTGAGGCTGGCAGTGGCCTGCACCAAGCTAGACACAAGAAAGCACCCGAAGGACCCTAATTTTGGTCCCTTCCCATTGTCCTGCCCATGGTGTGCTTCCCCCAGTTGTGCATGCTGCAGCCTGGGACATTATCAAGGCCAGGCTGGATGGGCTTTGAGTAACCTGGATACTAGAAGCTGTCCTTGCCTGTGGCAGGAGGGTTGGAATGAGATGATTTTTAAGGTCCCTTCCAACCCAAACCATTCTGTGCTGCTCTGTTAGGCTGAAAGTTTTCTGAGAAGTTTTGCACATGAATGCCTGTGGCTGGGCTGGTTGGAAAGTTGTGTTCACATTTCACACCCTAGCCCTGTTGCCTTCATGTGCAGCCTCTCCTGCACTCCCTTGTTCCTCCCTCACATCAGTCAATTCAAAACAAAAATTGTTATTTTCCCCCTTTTTGCTGGCCCTGATGCTGGCGAGAGCTTGCAGACCATGTTGGGGCAGTGTGCTTATGCCATGCCATGCAGAAGTGCCCTGAAGCTTTTCTGCTTCCCAGACAGCTAAATCATCTTTCCCTGATTTTCCTCCCTTTTTAGAAGATGCTATTGGAGGGAGAGTATCAGAGGTGGACACTGCACTCTGTGGTGACCTCACAAGCTGGTGGGATCTGCAAGACCCCAAATTGACTTTGTCTGTGGTTTTCCATGCAGCAGGGTGCACATTGCCTGGTGTGGGAGGTGGGGTGGCCCCTGACGTCAGGGCCAACTCTTCCAACTGAGCAGTGCCCAGCTGGCCACAGAGACCTTTTTCCCACTGTAGCATAAGGCACAGTGTCTAGAAAGAGTATGGCTGGGATTTTCCATAACACTTCTGCTTTTAATTAGGGTAAGCGTTGCCGGCCATCTTTGTTTGGGTGTAAAAGCTCACCTGCTTTTAAATATTTCTAAAGCTACCATTAAAACAGCCTAAATATAACATGCACACAGTTGCATCTTGGGATGAATAAATTATGTGTCCCGAATGAGAGAATGAATGTATGTGTGAGACAGAATGTGAGAGTGGGTGGAAGCACTCATATGGTGTGTGTGGGGGGTGCATAATTAAGCACAATGAGGCGATACAAAAGACCAGACTGGTGGTAATTGCCGTGGTGAACACGGCAAGTATTGGCAGCGCCTGGGCTGCCAAGCCGGGGGACAAGAACAGAGGGAAGGGCAGGAGGAGGGCACTGAGCGCCTGCTGCTGCGATGTGACCCCGGGTCTGGCTGCCGGAGGGGCTGCAGGGGAACGGGGTACGTCCCAGCACATGAGTTTATGAAAGAGGCAGAAAAATCAGTGCCAGAGCAAACACTTGTCTTGTCTCCAGGTATTCCTGTTTCCAGCCAGCTGCCTGGATACCTTGCCCTGTCTCTGCATTTATCCTCACAACTTTCTTGGGAGGTGGTCAAGTGCTATCCCTTGCTCCTGTGGAATGGGAGCAGAGTAGCCTCAGCCTCCATGCATGAAGGCAGATAGAGCCCATCCTGTGGATGCAGCCTCAGGAGACCAGGCAGTCACGGCACACCCATGCAGTCAGGGAGCCCATGTGAGCACCAAATCATCACTTTTTCTGAACAGCAAAGCCCAGCAACCAGGAGGAAAGCCTGGAAAATGATGCAGCTTAACAGCCTGCAAAACTGAAGCTGGGGTCCTTGCTCAGGGGTAGACCTGTACCTTCAAATATCACACAGAGCATGATGCCAGGCAGAGGCAAACCTGCCAGTTGAATGTGGGTTTAGCACTCTTGGGTTCAACTTAGCGCCACTTTCAAACTACCTTCTCCAAAGCCAAGAGGCAACAAGAATAACTCAGCTTCCTGCGATCTCCTCCCTCCACCCACAAAAAACCAGAGCTGCTTCTCCTGCCCACTTTCCTTTAATCAGAATAATTACTTGTTTTTCTTTAAACTCAGATTTGGCTACATTTAGTGAAATTTCCAAACTGCGGATGTTGCGTGATTTTTGCTAGGCTGCTGTTTTTCACAAAGTATGTGACTTCGCCATGAAATGTCTCAGTTTACCATACAAATTTTGCACAGAACAAGAATAAGACCGTTCACTTTGGTCTCCCTTGGGTAACATGGAATCTTTGATTATAATTACCACAGGTGTAATGCTCTGCCTACAGAGGCCATCCAGAATACAGGGAATTTTAGCAGCTGGCATTCCTGTGAGTCACTGTATCTGCACATGCAGACACCCAGCCAGGGCCTGGGCTGCTGCCACCAAGATGCACTGAAATGTAGCAACAAACAGAAAAAAAGTCTGGCCAAATTTAGAAGGGTGTTTTCCTCTCAAAGTGCTCTGCAAGGAGAAGTGGCTAGTGAGAATTTATTAGGACAACAGATGCATTAATTTTATCTTGAATTTCGAGGCAAGAATTGGAAATGAGGATATCCTACTAGGTGATAAAACTGTCTGTCACAAGACCCCCGAGTACATGTCACTTGCAGAGCGCCTGGAAAACACGCAATGAAAGAAGTTGGTGGAAGGGGGTGGGAGACTAATGCTTTCTGGAGCTCAGTGGCTTGGACCATCACACTTCGTTGTATTTGTTCAGACAGGGAAAACGTGGGAGGTGGTGCAAGCATGCTGTAACAAGAGAGAGATTCTGTATTTATCACTGCAAAGACTAAACACAGCAAATCACATTACTACTGCAGGGAGAGGAGACTTGCTAAGCCCAGTGCCAAAGGGGTCAGGGCTGCTTCTCAGCCTCCTCTCCCGGTGGCTCCCTGCAAACATGGAGGCCAAACTGAGAGACGTCCCTTTGTCAGGAAGGAGCAATCCTGCTCCCCTGTCGTGTGCTCAGCCCACTTGCTGTGGGCGAGCGACCAACACTTTCCTGGAGACATGCACACACCATGCACAACAGCTATTTGGATACACTTCCCCTCCTGACTGGAAATGCAGGAAATCGAGGCTTTGGGACCATGTTTGAAGGCTGTGGGGCTGTTGGAGTGGGACGGACTGTTTTGCTGCTGCTGGGGCAGTTAACTGTCAGTGTCTGAGGAGCAGCAGAGAGGATGCCTGAACCCCATGCACCCACGTGCTGGTCCTGACAGGTGCCCAGAGCCCAG
This sequence comes from Platysteira castanea, assembly GCA_013397175.1. Taxonomy (NCBI): domain Eukaryota; kingdom Metazoa; phylum Chordata; class Aves; order Passeriformes; genus Platysteira; species Platysteira castanea. Next base: position 133,523 of record VYXC01006380.1, read on the forward strand.
GTGCAGCCAGGGCCTTGCTCGGCAATCAAAGGGAGCAGCATTCAGCGGTGTAAATCGTAGGATGTGGTGGGAGCAGCGCAGCATCAGCCGAGGAACAGCTTGGATTCACAGAGAAGAAAGGGCTGCACATTACAGTGTCTACACGGGTACTTCCGATCCCTGGAAAGCTGCCACCTCCACATCCTCTGCTGCTGGCACACAAGCATTTCCTGACCCTCCATAGCGTTGGAATGAGGGAAGGTATCCAGGTATCCAATCCAAGCCATACCCCGCATCCCCTCAAGCAGGGATGAGCATAGACCTGGGGCTGTAACCACACAGGGTTTATGCTGGGAGAAGAGCTGCATTGTGAGGCACTGAATGGAATACCCTCCCTTCCTCTCTTCTCTGAAGAACAAAGTGCCTTCAGCACACCTGAAAAGGCAGAATGCTTTGTTTGAACCCTGTGGTGGTTCAGATAAGCTGTCAGACTGTGTGCACAAAGCTGCCAAGAGCAGTTTATTGCCTCTGCTGTCAAGCTTTCCTAAATCCATATCCATTACCAAATGGATCCTACAAACTGCCTCAAACTCAGCAAAAGGGCCCAAGAGTAGCAAACGGCAGACATTTGCAAGTAACTAAGACAACTCCAAAATGAGATTTTGGAAAGCCTTCCCAGTTTGCAGAGAAGTGCCTTCTGCCTCTTACTCAGTCTCTGTGAACAAGTGAGACTAGGAGAGGCTGCACGTGAAGGCAACAGGGCCGGGGTGTGAAACGAACACAACTTTCCAATCAGCCTAGACACAGGCATTGATGTGCACAGCTGTCTGTGAGCTGAGAGAAGTGAAGTCCTGCTTGCACAGAGACACTCTTGTAAACTTCCTGGCACATGCATTTTCAGAAGACCTTTGGAAATCAGCTGCCATGTGTTCATCCTAAGAAGCTGTCACAACACTTTTCTGGAATACAGCTCAGATTGTTAAACCATTGCTGGATATTGAGGCCAGTTTTGCACAGATATTGGTCTGGTCCTATACCGTGCTAGGAAATACGTGGTGAGCTGTGGATTGGTTATTCAGTGTTAGGGAGAAATATGGCATTAGAGGCACCTTGTGCTTCGTGACCTCATGGCATTTCCCCTACCTTGTTCTCTTTTAGAAACACATAGGCACTCCCTTATTTTGCTGTTTACTGTTTAAGATGGTCACTGTTATGGCCAGAAGACTTGAGAGGAACACATCTGTCATGTTGAGTGAAAATGAAGCAAATTGCATGTACAGTGCAATGTTTTTTTTCATCTTCATATGTATCCTCTACAGAATAAACTTCACCAAGCTGAACAACGGATGGAGATGGCTTTACTCTGTGCATCTGGGGTGTTTATGTACTGTATATCGTCATACAGGTTATTTGTCTATTCATGTGGGGGTTACAGTGATCAAACATCACAGAATGGAATAATTATTAGGTAGCTGATCTAGTCCTGGGAGGGCAGGAGGTTACAACTCAGAAAAAAAAAAAAAAAAGAAGAAAGGAAACTATGGTCTGTACTTACAGTAAATGACAGGAATGAAGAAAACAAAGTTCCTTCATCGTATCTAGACAGTTTGGCCAAGACTCCTTCCAAAATGGTGACAAACTACAAAGACAAAAAATACTGCAATTATTTTTGATAGTTGGACAAAGGTGTAAAAATCTGCATCACCCTCAAAGAAGCCAGTGGACCTCTCAGCATTGCCAAAAGAATGGATCGCCTGTTCCTGAGCACAGTGGGCGAGGAGTGGGGAGAAAGTAGTGCTTCCTTTTGGGTGCTGTGGTGTACCTCTGGCTGACTGGGAATCACCTCTGTGTCCTGGGTGGTGCAGGGGACAGGAGGTGGGTGCAGTGTGTGGGTAATCCAGCAGAACCTCTCTGGATGGGGAAGGCTGTGGTTCCTGCTCCAAGTATGCAGTGGCAAGCACGCTGCTAGCTGGGTATTCTTGCAGAAGAATTGAACTGGCATATGTTGGCGGATCATGTTTAAAGGTCTCCACTGTATAATAGGGATGACTTGTTCTCAGAAAGTTTGAAACTAGAGGAAAACACACCCTACCATCTTTCTCCTTACATACCAATTCCCCTCCGTGTTAGCACGGCACACCAGACCCACACAACCACCCAAGGGGAATGCTGGCAGCTGAGCTACAGGAGCCAACTCTGATGAAAAACAATTTCCAAACAATTACACCTGACATTTTGAAATGTATTTCCCACTACTGTCACCTCTAAATTAATTTCTTAGAAGAGCATATGGTGATCTAGCACAAGATGAGCTATTTTGTCCACACAACCTCATGTGTAGGAGTGGTGACCACCTCTGCATGCCACCCCAATGGCTCTGCAGCAGCATTTAGCAGTGCCACCCCCTGACTGCAGCTACCCTCAGTGCCATGAGGTGATGCTGACCATGGGGTGTTACCCCATTAACACAACACCCATTCCTTAAAGCCACTTCTGGCCCAGTATGGCAATCCTGCTAGCAGAGTATTACATCTCATGCAGTTCCTAATCAACAGTCACCATGAAAGGACTGGGAGATGTATGATCTTGCCTGTGAGAAACAAGAAGCCAATTCAACATCCTAATGTATCACATTTTAATGGAAACACACATATTAAAGATGCAATGTTAACAGTGAATCACTTCACCTGAAGCCGAGGGTTACCTTTGCCACTAGGAGTGTTATCATTTCTTTGACGGTTTCCTCAATTAGTTCATCTATTTTTGAATGGTACTGGTGCTAAAGAAAAATAAAAGGAGAGGGGGAGGAAAATATTAGCATTGATCACAGCCAACAGCTCTACACTTGTCAGTCTCTTCCCTTGGAAAGCCACAATACATATAGCATTAAACCGAAGAATTATGCAGCTTATTACCCTGGGCCCCACTACAATGGCCAGTGACTACTTACACTTGTAGGAGAGACCTTGAATTCAGGAGAATCCTGCATCAGTTTTGAAGCAGGGCAAACCCTGCCCTCTTCTGTGTGCCTGCAGCTCTGGAAGCCATGCATGGATGTCAGAGGGGAGGCTCTACCATCCCTGTGAGAACCAGCACCTAGTGCTCCTAGAGACTCTGAAGTCTCTTTGAAGTCCCTTTGCTCCACTTCTGTGGGCATTATCCTGCCCACCTTGCACATGGATTGCAGTGGACAACGGGATACACATGCTGCTGGAGGGGAATAGGCAGCCCTTTCCCAGGGCACCACAAACCACCCAGCCCTCAGCATGGGAATGGGAGGATGTGCTGTTCCAGGGGAGCCTAAAGTGGGCTCAACCACTGGGAATAGTGCTGCACCCTGCCCACCCACTGCAGCAAAGCAGCTGAACGTGTGTTACCTTGGGTTCAGCAGGCACATGGCTCAAGTTAAGGATTCGTTCAAACGCTTTGCTGATTTGTACTGTGAGATAGATTTAAAAAACACCCAACAAACCATGACAAGCCTTTTTGTTCCATGCAAAAGCCAGCAGGCAGTGCAGCCCTGAGCCCCGGGCAATAGCAGATCCCGTGGCAGTAGCTCAGCACTGGCTGACCAAGGCCTGTGCCTCCAGCACCAGCATTTCTGAGTCTTCAACCCAATTTCTGCACATGCCAAACCTTGCTCAGCTTGGGAGCTCTGATGCAATCAGCTGCAATATGGCTAGAATAGGTACTAAAATACAGTCTTCTACTAATTTAGAAAAGACCTGTTTCCAATACAAGATTTAATTAGTGAAAACATACAGTATATTCTTATTTTCAATGGACTGAGAAAATCCTGATTATGACTGCTTTCCAACACAAAACATTTGATTTTTCAGTCAAACATTTCAAGCATTGGTGCTAGTCACTATATTCATTACCACTTGGCATTAATATTGTTTTAAAATGTTAACATCAAATCACATTGAAAGAGACAAATCTGCTTTAAATACTAATCAGACTTTGGGAAGGAAGACTGTGAGGGCTTTACAAATGCTAGCTGCTGGTCTCAGTGTCTGATCGGTACTCTGAACTGCTCTACAGTTTGGGGATTTTTTTCTATGGTAGTAACATTAATATAGGAATTTGGGAAAAAGAAAATAAAAGTAGGACACACTTACCCACTCTTTTGCAAACTTTTCAGATGATTGGGGACAGAAATAAAGAGGAAAGTGCAAAAGACAGGAAAAAGAACATATGAAGATAAACAATAAATAAACCAAAATCTTTTAAAAAAAGAGACGTATGAGAACAGCAGCATCATGCACAGAAACAATAAGCAATGGAAAATGAAATGGGTCAAAACCTCCTTTCACTGAAATACCAGAGATCGCTACCTGTAGGATTTGCAGGCAGTAAAACAGTAGGAAGGGACCAGATTGTAGCTGACACCTGGCACTGTCTTATGGTTTTATTTGGCTCTGAAGAGGAAGGGAACTGGCTGTTGACAGGCAGGGTTCAGCCTTGGGGCAGCTGCACGGCCCTCACTGGGGCAGCAGGGCCAGGGCAGGGGACATGGCACAGCATGTCCCAGCCCAAGGCCTGGCCGGGAGCACTCAGTGCCTCACCTGGACACGAGGACAAACCGGCACTGCCACGCCACAGGCTGCGATCTGCTGGGCCCACGCGGGGAAAAAACACACAAATAAGCAGGTGATACTTGCACTGGCAGCTCTCATTCCCATGTCCTGCTTTGCAGATCAAGACATACAAAGTCCCTTAGGGGATCATAGTTATGATTAATCTTTAATGTAGAACTAGGCCTTATCAGCTCCCAGGACTGACCTGGCCTTTCCCAGCACAGCTGGAATGCAGCTGTGGGGCGACAGGGACCTGTAACAGCTTGGTACAGGTAGAAGCTGCTGAGGTGCTTGGCAGACACAGCCAGGACTTCCTAAGGGAAACGGAGAACGGGTTGTGCATATATTGGGGTGTCTCCCATGATGTTTTCCTTCTCCAACTGCATTTTCTGTGTGTGTAAAACTTTGCAAACAAGCATTCAGCTAACTGCTTTCATCAAGTAAGTCATGAGTTTGAACTCAAACATGACTAGCTGTGTGCAAAGCAATCCACTGTGAAATGCACTGACTGATGCATGTTCAATTACAAGCTTGTTTCAAAAGCAAATAAGAGCCTCAACGGAATAAAACCACAGCTCTGAGAGCAGGAGAGGAGCCTGTGCATGCACCAAGGCGGTTTAGCAGTACCCTGAGCACTCATTCCCATCGCAGCCACAATCCCCAGGGCAGAGTGAGCCCTGGTGCCCTGGCAGTGACCATGCAGGACAGGGCCTGCCCCAGGCAGCCACAGCCATGTGCACCCTGTGCCACCCGTGCCACAGCCCCAGCTCCACCTCAGGAAGGGGAGCCTCAGCCAGGACAGGGTCAGAGACAGCGGCGGTGGTTTGGAAAGCGAGTGCCTGGTACTGCTATAGATGCCTGGCTCGCAAAACCAGCAATTCCAACAGCTCCTTCTACATTCCTCACAAAAACACTCAAGGTTAAAGATCGCAGAGCTAGTTTGCTTTACCCAGCATAGCCCCCACTCTCAATCAAGTTCATCGTAGCTTTCTATTAGCTCAATTATTACAATCCATAATCAGTGCACTACAATGATTCAACTTGACTTTATGTGATGAGTATCTTGCCTTGTCATGTAACAGATTGTGTGTACGTTGTATTTCTCTAAGGACCATCTGACCTTAGATATTAAATAGAAACATACTAGACCAACTGAGAAACATTTAATACATACATTTATCTCCTTAGATGTATTAAAAATTCAGAGGAAAAATAAGTATTTAAGATGGTAAAGTATGTTTACCAAATGTTTTAACAGCTGCCTTTAGAGACAAGGAAATGGAATGAAATGATGGGTGTTTGTTTCACAGGGTAATGCTGGCAAAATGCATTCAAATATCTGCTAAAGTGAGTGTGGCTGAAGGTAGTGTGAAAGGGAAGGCCTTTGGGGTGGGAGGGAATCCACAGAGCAAGGTCAAGGAAGGTGCTGAGAGAGTCTCTGCCCACATACAGATTGAACTGTCAGAGAAATCAGTGGTTTGTTTCTAACAAAAATGTCTTCTCTGGTTAGGTCTAGGCCGAAGGCCACGTCTGAACACTGTGGTGAGCAGTGAGAGCCCTTTTACTGCTGTTGAACTGTCTGCACAGGGACATGGGCTGGAGGAGCCATGTGCTGGCTGCAGCACTGACGGATGGTCCCATCAGTGAATTTCTGTCCCTCCCTGCCTGTTCATTCCTCCCCTTGCTGACCTGTGCAGCTGCTACACAACAGAGACGGGGGGACAGAGGGACTAAGTGAGGCACAGACCCAACTCCCCATACTACTGAGAAAGATACAGGCTGGAAACACAGGTTCCCATGCCTGTGCTGCCTATCTTGACTGTCTCATCATTTCCAATGGGACTGGAAGAGGCGGGGTGGCATTTTGTCCTTCCCTCTCAGATTGTAATGACAGATCTATATGTGAACTTTTGCCACCCTCAGCCTGACCATCTTGGCACACAGGTTTGGACAGCCTCAAGAAGAGGAGATGGAGATAGCCAAAAACACAGAGTGGCATGAGCGAATGGAGAGGGAGGTAGTAACACTCATTAAAAGAAAGAAAAGAAAAAGGGAGGGTGTATAAAATACTGCAGCCCTAAATGGTAAATTATGCACCAATAATTTATGTCTGCTTTACAGGTCCATTAGTTTAGCTATCTGTTAAAAACCTCATGTCCCAGCAACCGCTGCTTGCCACAGGAGTACATCTGTCTCTGAGCTGCTGCACCAAACACCTCCTGGAAGCGGCACAGGAAGATTTGCAGCTGATCCCAGCTGCAGCCCAGAAGCAACCACACGGCTGCCTGCTCCCCTGTCTCCTGCAGTCTGAGTCAGACCGAACCTGCAGTGGGACTGGTGCTCAGAATTTGGAGGAAACTGTGGCAAGCAGAAAGCATCACAAGTCAGCATGGAAAGATGCAGCAAGTGCCTGGTCACATGATACTCAGGCACAGCTGATGTTATTGGTCTTGTGCCATCTGAATAATTAACCTGACAGTTTAATGAATACAATGAGCCTCCTCTGTCATGATATCAAAATCTGCGTGATCTCCAAAATCTCCCTGTCCCCAGGGACTGTGCCTGTATAAGGGTTTGATCCTGGTTTGCAGTGGGGAGCATCGCAAACACGGATCTTCCCAGGTGACAGGGCACTGCCGGGGTAGATGCTGCAGCAGCTGCAGGCTGAGGGATACGGGTATGAGTATGGAACAGAAAATGGTAGAGAAGTTCATGTCAAGGCTTGGGCAACAAAAGCCCACTCAAGATCTGCTCCAGCTGACCTGGAGGACAAGGGAAGACCTGGCGATGGGCAGTATGAAATCTCTTACAAGGTAAGTGTCACAAATAAAATGTCATAACTGAAATATGTATAAGAAAAATAAAAAGAACAGCTGAATCTGATCCAAACACCACTGACATTAGAGCAGAAACCCCTGCTGCATCCAGCGGCCTTTGGAGCAAGTTCTTTCACGGGAACAAATTGAGGTGAACAACAGAAAAAAACACAGGAACAACTAGCAATGATTCACTGCAAAATCTGACCATGGAAAGTTGTAGTGAAAAGGCTTATCTAGGAAATGCTGACAAGCAGCGGAATAGGTGAGCCGAACAGTATTTGTGAATTTATTCTAGACTGGTATATGAATATTCAATTTGGCTTGAAGTCACTGGAGCAAAACAAGCATTCTGATGCATTTAATTCATTCCAATTTGCCATGCCTTTCTAATTCATAGATCAATTCACAGAAACTTCAACCTGCAACTATGGCTTCAGAGGAAAATAAAAATCAGCAATTAATTAAAACAGGTTTGTTGTTTGGAAACTTGAGTCATTATGAACCTGGAAATCCAGAATGATCAAGTGTGCTGATTACAGCCAGTACTCGAGGAAGGCAAAGCAGCCGGAATGTCAATCTACTTTTGGAAGTTATTTATTTTTGTGGTTTTGGGATTTTTTTCCCCTTACATGCATCACAGCAACAACTTGGCAGTTCCATTTTCCTTATGTTTGTCTACAGAAAATAGCTATACACAGAAAGTGTGTTGCCAACACCTGGCTCCAAGGTGCAGTTAATGACTCAATTTATATGGTCATCATGCAACAACCAAGCTTGAGAGATACCGTATGCATACCACAGTCCTTGCAAAAAGCCACTCATAAGTGACAGGGATTCCGAGTGTTTCTATTCATTAGATTTGAGAGCAACCCCCTGTACATTCATCTGCACACTCTATGGAAGGCTAAATCCACAAATGATACAACGTTTCTGAAACGAGCACAACAGGAGACAGGAAATTTCACGACATTGCCTTTAAAAGCTGTAAAAGGAAGAACCTGCATTTTTACCTCTTGGCCCATTTCCATACTGCAAAGCTTTGTAGACTGAGCTTTGGCATCCACCATGACATTAAACATGGTGCATATTGATTGAGGGACTCGGAAATCTGTTGATCGGCTGGTTTTCTGCAGTTTTACTTCAAATGCAATCCTTGTTCTGTGAAGGAAAGTAGAAAAAGATGTTTCAGTTGCTTTTAAACATACTGAAGCCAATAATAATAATGAGAAGTTTGAGAAGCCAGAAAGCTGAATGCTGCTGGGAGTGCCATAGTGCTATTGTTACAAATGTGGTTTTTCTAAAAATTATTTTCCAGTTTAAAAAGAAATCCCCTTTCTAGAACAGACACTATTTATAAAGTGTTCAACAGTTTCAGGGAAACTGTGACTCTCTTATGCTTGATAAACAGTGTGATGATGTTACAAACAGCAGTGTCAATGCACACCTTTAATTTGGTTGCATTAGCTGATTGATTACCACAACCTGGCATACTGAAGGAAGCTCCTATTGCTCCTGATATCAACTACAAATAACTCCTTCACTGCTTGACTGAAAGGACACTGCCAGATCATTACATTTATAGTGGTATGACAGTATTTGCTTGCAGGAAGTTCCTAGTTGTCTTATAAGTTCACAGAAGTCGTCTCCCTGTGCCACACAAATTCACCAGAATACGTCTGCAAAGCATGCATGGGCACAGTTGTGTGCATCTGAACACACTTGGATCACACACCTCTCTGCTCTCCTGAGGTTTCACTGAGACCAAATTTGACATCCCTGGCAGTAACAAACCATTATATACCAAAAGCTTTGTCAGGTCAAAACCTACAAAATCTGATACTGTGTTACATTTGAAATACCAAGGCATTTTTGAGTCTAACACAGGAATGCTTTCCAGTGTGGTGGGCATTGCCTTGGCTTTCTTCAGAGCCCCTCTTCATAGTCTAGAGGTACTTCACTAATCTAACCTAACACAGAACAATTACCACATCAGATAGAATCTGCCAATAAATTAACACAGGAGCTTTAGTTTAGAAACAACAAATAATATCAGCTGCAGCTCAGGAATAATTCTGTACTTGAACAATCCCCCAAGGGTTATGCAAATGAAAACTCATTTACGAACGTGAAGCTCCCATTCTTGGGATCAGATCTGAGCTGGTATATAGGCCCTTCTGCCTAGATTTATTAGTTAACAGGCCTTCCTTGCATGGACTGCTTTTCTGACAGCCCCAAAATACAACCCAGTGCGGAAGGCGGGGTGGCTCCTCCATGGATTCAGCAGTTCAGAGACAGACGCGAAGAAAAATGTTGTGTCAAACTGAAATTGCTAAAGAAACCTTAGCCAGGCCCTGTTTGCAGGTGATATAAATAGGGAAGGCAGCATATTGGTTTACATCAGCAGTGGCATTTGAACTGATTTAATTACCAGTGCCAGATTTAGCCTGGACTTGGGGACTAGAATATTGATAATTACTGAAAGGACCCAAGGAGACTGGGATTTTCCATCTCCTTATGGAAAGGAGCATGTTCCTACTTACTTATGCTCACAGCCATTATATATAGTTGTACCAATACAAGCTGGGCCAGGTTTTTACAGAGGAGCAACACATTTGTAGAAAGGTTGAGGCAAATCAGGGAAAAAACCCGGCTTCCAGGCACACAAGCTCTTCTTTAGATGTACCTGGAAATTTGCTTATTTTTACCAGTTATCTCAGCTGAGCTAACTTGCTCTGATTTTTACATATCATTGCAGCTATAACTATGCTGCAAGGACAGAAAAGGGGCCTTAACTCCAAGTGAAAAGAAAAAAAAGAGAAAATAAGTTTTGCCGGTGGTGCTGGAGCAGAGCAGAGAGCAGAGCTTCAGCACTGAGTTTTCTCCTAAAGGACAGCCTGACAACTGGAGGACAACTGAAGCTCAGTGTTTGTGCCAGACATAGGACCAAAGACAAGTTGCTGCAATAAATTGCTCAATGTCAAAGACATTAAGTGCAATGCATCTCATTGCACTTAAAATGCACTGGGGTTTATTCCAGAATGGTGACAGAGTAAGTCTTGAGCTGTCTGCCTTCCTAACTGCATCTCAGGGACTGAACATGCCTTCCCCTGTGCTGACACTGCACATCCAGGCTGTGAGGAACGTACTGAAAATAAATGCCACACTCACACTTGCAGAATGGCCAGAAAATTGCAGTACAGAACAGCCACATCACACACTGAAGTTAATATTAGCACGTATCAGCTGTATTTGGCACCCATTTTTTCTCTGGTTCATCTCATTGTCTATGAATTTTTGCACAATGAAATACAAAGTTCATTTTTTCTTCTTGCCTCAATAACTCCAAATGGACATAAAGTGCTGTGGAAAAGTTGGAAATTTAACTTCAATATTTTGCTTTCAAAATGACAGCTGCCAGCGTGTCTAAAAGTTGCTTAAAGATATCTCTGTTTTGAAAGATCTGCAGGTAACTATCCTATAATGTGGCTGATGATACAACAGCTTTTCCCAATCAACAGCAGACTTGTGTGCCAAGCAACACACTATCCCACTTTTAAAATCATTTTTCTTGCTTTTTTTCATGAATCTGTGTTTTTTAGGTGGGTGCTGGGATCTTTCTTATGGCTATGCTTTCGGCAGTTGACTTCATCACACTAACCTGCATTTACAAAGACCTGACCTCACGTGTGGCACTGAAAATAAGTAATTACCTACAAAGCCCAAGAGAATGGGTGATTTATTGCCTTTTGTGAATAAGCACTCTCCAGGGTGTCAACAGAGAAGTGCTTGCTTGGGAGAGTCCACAATTTACAGCAATGGGGTGAATTCCAGTTTTAGGGTGGAATAGACTTTGCATCCTGTGAGCTCCTGTGAGAAACACACCTGGCTCGTTCATGGGCACCTACCTTTTCACACAGGACTCGATCATGTCACTTGCCATAAGCTTCAAGCGCTGCTCTAAGTGTTTCCCAAACTCCTCCTCAGGCCAGTGCAAATCCCGAATGAAGGTCTGTAGGGCATCAAGTTTCCAGAACATATCTTCTGAGGTGCCTGATCCATTGCTGGCAGGGCAAAATGAGAACAAAAGTCAGAAGTGGCATCAGGGTCTTTGCAACCTGATGTGGAGACCATTCCTGCAACAAATGTAAGGCAGACAGCAGTTTCATACACAGGACAACGCTGGCCATCTCCACCATCAGGATTTTGAGTTTTACCATACAGTTGCCTAATCTACCTTGCTGTCATCACCCACAAAACTTTCCAGACCAGATGAGTAAGACGACATCATGAGTTACACATATTAACAGGAAGAACGTGTGTATGGTAAAAATCAGCCTTAGTTAATAACCACATTAATGTATGTGATTATTAAGAATTAAGGCCAGAAACTGTGGGAGAAAATCCTTGATCAATAATAACTGCCATACTAGGCTGTACGCAGTTATTAAGATTTAGGGTTTCATGCAATTCTCCTCGAAATTATGTCTTGAGTTTGCCTTGTTCCCCCCAGTACGGCCCCGTTTCCAGGTAAGGGACAGTGCTAACAAGTGGTGAGCGAGGACATGCTTTATCTCTTGAACAGCTGAAAAAAAATTGGGGTAAGTCAATTGAGCTAAGGGTACATTTCATATCCAGGAGTTTCAGCAGGATTTACCACTGCACCTTTTTCTTGGAAAGGCAGTTACAGGACAACAAATTTACATTTTAAAAAATTTATTTTGCAACAACTTTGGTCTGTCACAAAATTCTCAATTTCTTTAGCAACCATATATTCTTGTACCCACACCCCTGCCCAGATGGAAGTCTTTGGTCCTGCAGTGTGCAGCTACACCAGCTCTTTTCACAGTATAATTATATCTCAAACCTCCACTTACAGAATAAAAATACAGGACTGGATTGCACTCTGTTTGTGCAGAGAAATTTATGCATCCATAACCTCTTTCTCTCCCTCTCTTCTTCTCCCTCACTTTTTTAAAATCAAAACAATTACCAAGGGAGTTTCAAGAGTTTCAACCCCCTCCTCGCATACCACTAATGCTAACACAGTAATTTATAAGATATTTAACACACCATGCATTACCACTTGTGCTGACATCATCTATAGAAACAGATGAAGGAGGGTGTTTCTATTGTGACAGATGCCAGCTGCATTGAGTTAATGCTAGAAGAGCTCAGAACTAATGCAAACAGGACTACTCCTAGGTGAGAGCTGTAGTCCCAACATGCCAGAGGGGTCCTGTGCGATCCTGGACTAGCAGAATCAACGAGATAGAGAATGAATCATCTTGGTTGTAGGAGAAACGGATCTGACACTAAGCAACAGGTAACATGTCCTTGATGGAGGGGAAGGATGCATAAAAGGAAACCAGGGAGATGAAAAGATAAAGAATCAGGCATTTGCTTTAGCCAGGGGACCAGTTTGGACAAGAGTCTCAAATGTTCATCTACCACCAGTTTTTAGTTCAAACCTGTGCTTGGGTGTAAGCATGCTTTAACAGTCTAAACTCAGTTTTGGAATTGTATGAATCTACATTTTAAGTGATTACATGCATACAAATACAATAATTGGTATTTACGACAGCAATATTATGACATCCATTTGGTTTCAAAATTTTTAAAGAATTATTCTCAGTCTTTTTCTCACTTTTGATTAGGACTCCATTCAAGTAAACAGTATAGTATATTAATTTCCAAAATGCACTGTTCATATTTTGCCTGTGAGCACCACAATCACTCTAATCATGCAGGCAGCTTGTAATATACCATTGATGCTCAAGCATTTTCAGAGGAATTATCCAATTTTCTGTCATTACATGATTCTTATCTTTTCGAGGGCAATACCACAAAGCATGCACAGAGAAAGATTAAAACTTTCAGGTACTCTTTACAGACAACTGCCTAAGCTAGCCTTTAATATAACTATCTTAGCATGAATATGAGTTGTATGGCTTTGAAATATAAACAACCGTGCTAATATTGTAAAAGGTTTAAAAATCTGTTTTAAAAGATCGCACATCAGTGTTTTCTTTACTTTCGTTCATTACCAGTGCTCTGCAATCCTGCCTGTGCCAGACTAATGGCAGAGGCATTCTGGTGGACTCCAGGTGTAGATGTAACCGAGGGTGTTTCAGTAACTGTGAACAGGAGATTCTTGGGGGAATTCTTCAGTTTTATCTGTTAAGTGAGAGGATAGAGGAAAAGCACCATAGTGCTGAGACCACCCTATGCCGACCCTAAGTAAGTCTCTAGGATTTTAGAAGGAGAATGGACAAATAGCAGTTTCCATGATAGGATATCTTGCGAGATGAGCTACCTCAAATGATGAGATTTGGGTTGAGCCTGCTATGTGCCACCCTCCACACTGCTCAGCGGGAAATCCCCTACAAGACAACTTGCCTAATCTGCGCTGGGGATTTGTGGTATGTTCCCCCTGAGCTTCACACATGCACCCAGGGACACTTTGACAGCAACCTGGGAGCACAGATTGTAAGGTTCCTACAGAGTGACTGCTTTGACACTATTTTCCAAGCCATAATCGAAAACTCACACTGAAAATATCTTTAGTTGGTCATGGCATTATTTGGGCAGTAATGAAGGCTATGGAGCTTTAATTGCTCTCTGGGACATGACCCAACATGAACAAAACCTGTTACAGGGTGCTCCTCTTTCTTAGACTGCTTCATCAAAATCAAGACAAAAATTACCTGGGAGCTTGTATTAAATAAAATTCGTTTTTAGATCTACATCTGGTCCACAAAAGTTGGTTGACTGGCATTGAAATTGGTTCATCTTCTCTTTTGGACTCTTTGCTTGAGACACATAATGTCACATTGTAAGTTCTGTGGTTTGTATGTTGTTCAGACCATGCCCCATTGTTGACAGCTATTTTGTAAAGCAAGATACTTGCTCAAACTCTCAGTGGGAGTTGAGACAAATTTTCAAGGTTTATACAAAAAAACCCCTCAAAATACACATGCTAGAAATTCACTAGCGTCTCATTCAGAAAACATCTAATTAACTGTATCACTCTTTAAACTTTTATGTTATGCACAGAAACAAACAATACATATCCATGCCAAGATTACTTTAAATTTAAATGAGATCTAATTTGAACTGAATACACACTCAGAATCATAAATAGCAGCCATCCATGACGGTGCAGAAAAGCTAGGCATTTGTGGGATGCCTAGTGGGATGTTAACTGGTAGATTTGGTACTTTAGGGAGATTCACATTTGGTAGATTCACATTGGGCAGATTACTTGTTAAACTCCTGTGGAAGAAACAGACAGAAAGAAAAAATACCATAACAGTGACAATGCCGATGTAGCAGAAGCACATGACACTCAGAAACAAATCTGCAAAGTTCACAGCATGAGTACAGTTAAAAAACTAAAGCAAAACATTTCAGAAAGAAGCATGAGTATGGAAGCTTAAATGTAGTGTTTACAGTCTGCTATAAAATTCCAATTCCTCAAAAAAAAAAAAAAAAAAAAAAAAAAAACCAGAATAGAAAAAAACAACANAGCAAATTAACAGAGAACTCAAACACCTGTGAAAATAACTGCACCTTCAAGTCCTCATACCATTTCAACGTGCAGAGAGCAGCTTTTCTTCCAAAAGAAATCTCCCTTAAGGAAGAGTCTCAGTTCTTAACACACAGTCTTGAATGAAAGAGCTAAACTAAGAAATCTGCTAAGGAACTGGAATTTGAAATAACAAACAGAGAGTCTGGAATTCCAGCCATAAGAGTTTTTCTCGCCACCAAGTTCAATGGAGTTGCAATTTTGCTGCAAAACCTCTCTGTCTTAGACCCTCTACAAATAAAGATGGGCTAATCTGGAGCGATGAAACAGTGAACTACAAGGTTGTTCCTCTGTGAAGACTGTGCCCTGATCCTCCCTTGCATTCCTGGGTGCAGAGAAAAGGACTGTGCAGCCCTACTATTTGTGCACTGTGAATGAATTGCACTTTGTAAATAAATAAGGACTAGTATGTGACTGTTTCATAGCTGGAAGTGGGCCATGAGGTGATTAAGATATTTAAAGGTTAATATGAAGCATGTGTACTTGGGTATCATGACTTCAATCAGTAATTTCAAATGTGCAACTGTTACACCAATAGAGATTTTTAAAAAGTGGGCAGCTGTAATGATTTAATGCAACATCCTCTCCTGGAACAAGGTGTGTGTAACAGCACTGCATGTCCAAAGTTTGGAATCTACATATTTCAGTGTGCTAGATCTCTAGATGTTATAATCAGTCCAATTCTGTTTTAATGAGTATTTCATCACGGCTATATTGTACATGCAAAATATAAACATCAGGAGATCTGGGAATCAGCAAAAGATAAAACTCAGTCTCAACCCAACTCACATATTACCTGGCTCTCAGAGGAGAGGCCAGTTTCAGAGAAATGCCTCATTTCTGCCCTCTCCCAGGAACACTGTCTGACCCACTGGTATACTACCCACAGGTGGTTTCACAGTCCCATATGAGGAACAAAAACAGATGCTTTGACAGTTTTCACGAGACTGTTACTTGGTCTCAGTGAAAATGGAATTAGAAATTCAGGATTTCAGCTTCACCCTGCACTGCTGAAGCTACTGAAAGCTTTTCTATGGATGTACAGCATCCAAACTTGCCTGCTCTCAGTGACTGTATCAGGATATGCTACCCTTGAAGGTCTCTCCATTTCCATGGATTAAATTAGTTACTTTATGGACACCATTATCTGGATTCCTGTGAAACTATCAAATTACACACTATGTCTTTCAAGGCATATTAAAATCTTAGTAACTTCCCTGAGACATATTTTGCACTTCATTTCTTACTGCAAGTTTTATATATCAACCCCCAAATTAATGGAATTGAGCTGCCTATGCTGAATAGATGTTTCCTAATGCAACAGATGATGTGAACCACATCTCTGCAACAGCTCAGCTTGTTGGTGGTGAATCTGAGGGAACGGACTTCATTCTTTGTGAATAAAATCCCTTGCTGGGGAGGAAAACCACAAATCCAAGGTTTTTCTAGTGAAAAAACCACAATTATGTTCTTATTTCTAATTATTTCTATGATTCTTAGTAGATTTAACTTCCTACTATAGTTGTGTTCTCTTTTTCAGGCAAACAGGAGAATTCACTACCGTCACGAAGCTGTCCATTGTTTCCATTCATACTGTTTCTGCTGCTAAGATGATATGACTATTGAATGAGACGTAGACTCCATAGTGATTGAGAGAGTGTTAAATCTTCAGAAATGGCAGTGCATGTGGTTAGATACTGATATGGAATAAATAAAGAAATTGCAAGAGGTGGACAACATATAAATGTATAAGGAAAAGCAACTTAAATAACTTAGCCAGATGGTAAATACATAAATCAGAGGACCTTTGGTTTTAATATTAAAATTCAAGAAGTGACAGTGTTATATTAATAAAAACACTGTATTAATAAAATATGACTTCTAGAGTAAACAGTATACTAAATTCACACGGAAACATATTTCTTTTATACAACACATTATTTTGCTGATGCAAGAATATGTTGCAAGAATACGTTAGTACTCTTAAAACAAAACAAAACAGCAAAATAATGGAGTATATTGTGTTAATACACAGTAACTAATGTAAAAAAAAATATTCTCCTGAATTGACATGCACAGTTTTTCAGGTTCAACTGATCTAATTATCTGACTAACAGTTGCAGTGAGACCTCTAAAAAATTATTAGTGTTACCAACAAATGTTCCATAAAGCCTGCAATTGTTCAGACCATAAAACTACAGGTCCAAGATGAGAAACTGTTTCTAGAAGCCAGCCATGCCTATTTAATATAGACGGCTAAATATAACCTCAGCCATCAGGCAGGGAATGTGGGCATTTGCATCAACAAGACGAGGGCTGTCTCATTTAAGACGACTCAGCTTCAGGACTGGATCCTGATATGTTTGATAAAAGACACACACTCTGGAGCTGCACTGCTTGTTTTCCTGGCATCTTCTGCTTCAGCCCCATTTGTGTGTGTGGAAATGGCTTTCACCTGGCCTGTCTGCTGGGAAATTCTCAGTGTAAACAGACTGGCAATGTACCCCTGCACAACCTCCCAATGCCAATCACACGGAACATGTCCAGTTGCACCACGGCTGCTCCTGTAGAGCTGCCCTAGCAATGAAAGGAGGGCACAAAAATCACAGTATTTTTACTGAGCTGTATCCTGGGTTCAGAATAGAGTTGAATGAGACCCTTGGCCACACCTAAATGCTCAGTTCCTATGGGATGCCTGAAATGATTTAGTGATGGAAGACGCAAATGCCTGTCTCTTCCATCACTGTAAACACTTGCAACCTCACTGTTGAGGCTCAGCAAATGCTCGAGAGCAAATCTTTTCACAAAAGCCTTGATGTGAAGCAAAGAGCTTGATAGTGAAGTAGGCAGTCAAATCTGTGCTCCTCCTGACTGACACCCAGAATAGTAACAAAAATACTCACTTTCACTACAACGGTGCTTCTTTTAAGGGGAAACATTTTTCACTATCATTTTGTAGTTGTACAACCTTATAAAATGATTGGTATAATCATATTGTTCAAGTTCTGACATTTATGCTAATGATACATTTATAAATAGTTTGCAAAGAGTTAGTGAGCAATTAATAGATGCTAAAGCCAGGACTATGGAGCAGTAGAGAGAGCCCTGGGTCAATGAGTAATGTCCTACTCAAGCCACTGAAATTTGTTGTCATTACACCAGCTTTAGCATTTGCTCAAAAAGATCTTCCTTTCAACACAGACACACACACAGAGACACACACACATACGTGTCAGCTGGTTGTAAGATAAATCAGCGCTCTCTGAGAAGCTAGCATGAAAATAATCCATTGCAAACCCTACTTTTCCAAGACCTCTCAACTCACCAGAGAACAGACCTACTCTGTATCCTGAATACTTGGATGTCTGTGCGAAGGACAAGTGTTCCACATTTCTCTGCGTGGATTCATAAGAGCGCACCAGCTGCTCTAGCTATAGGGCACAGACCCCCTGCAAATTCAGCAGCTCTGCAGAGGCAGTTTATAGAGCCCTCATAAGCACATAACATCAATGCTTCTTCCCTCCATTTTTTTCAATACTTAACAGTATCTCTCTCACTGTGATTTCTGTACCTAGCTTCTCAGAACATAAGGTGCAGAGTATTCAGCAATGAAAATAGAAGAAATACATGCTTGCAAACTGCCATCTGGTCAGGTTATGGAGGGCTACATATTTCATCCTTGACTGCAAGCACAAGTACAGAGAAACCCTTTCAAAAGAGTCTGTGTTGTGGAATAATTTCTTGGTTAACAGGAGATAATGAGATTTCCTTCTCACAATGCACTGTAGAGATCCAGGACAACGAGCTTGGTGGAATGGTCAGCTATGATGATCTGTCTTTGCTGGCCAACTTGAAGGTCTTTTTCCAAAGAAGAGGAAAGCTGTGGAAGAACATTCTTCAGTGATCTTGATTTCCAAAAAAAAAGCTCTGTTGGAGAGGTGGCAATAGAAGGTCACAATTTGGTTGGGAATTGGCTGGTCCAAACTATTTGAGAATCCATGGCCAAAAATTCAACTGTGCTGCAGTATGGACATGTGAGGTGAGAAGACAGTAGATACAGGAGGACAAATCAAACAAAGTAAATCTCTAACCTGAATTTCTCTGCAAGTTCCCTGTCGATCAGACAAAGAGGAGCAGGTGGTCTGCCCAGGAGGCAAAGATGAAGATGCCTTAACATTTAGTTCTGAACAGCACATCAAAAATGTCATAAGATCCTAGGAATGACACTCTTCTTTTCCTTTGCACTGTATGTGCCACCCTCTGGCACTCACTGGTGCCTCCCTTCACCGGGTTACATGGCGTTGAACCAGCGTTTGCAGCTCACACTTTTGTGTGCGAGACACAAGAACAAAATATCAACAAGTGAAAAAAAACCCCATGGTGCATCTTTTCACCAGATGGACAGAAGCTTCTTGTGGAAAGCACCCACTTTCCTGCTGGAAGAAATCTTTTAAATACCCAAGTCTGTAAGAGCAGGAGTCCATCCTGGGCTTTTGCTTGGAGATGCAATGCTCAAAGCATGCTGCAACTGGAACTCCAGGAGGGAATAACCATCACAAGAGAACTAGGAAAAGATCTTTTATAACTATCAAAGAGAATTTGGAAATGATAGATGCCGGCATACCCAGGGACAAAGAATTTTGACAGGTAAGTAGCACATCCAAGTACTTACAGACATCTATAGTTAAGCCCCTGAAGTCATTAAAAAGCAAAAAGCTTCTGATAAAAGAAAAAAAAAGCAGAATGATTTGTTTATTGAGTGCTTGACCCAGGTGGACACATACACAGAGTTAACTGCCTCTGTTTCATAACAGACAAGGAAATACAAACATATTCTTTACTAAAGCAGATCTCTGAAACTGAAGTTAATCCTAACTTCGAAGTGCAATTCTGCTTGAAGGAGTGGCTGTAAAAATGGCATTCTCCTACTCGAAAGATCTATTTCTTGTATGTTTTCTGGGTCACATCTGCTTATTTGAAACAAGATTTTTTAGGATTTTTAATCCTGTTAGCCTGAAGACCAAAGACAGCAAATGGAAAGTGAGAGAGGCTCCTGAATGCCAGCCACTTAACCCCACTCAAAACAGAGGGGATGATCAGGTGTCAAGAAAAAGCCTGAGATTTGGCAAGCAGAATCCTTACGGATGCTGAGGATGCACAAAAAAGAAAGGAAAAAACCTGGGTACTCAGACTCCAGGTTGCATATGGGAGGCTGGCTGCTGAACAAAATCTCTTTTCCTTGTAAATGGAACATATTTGGTGTGAAAAGCCCTGAAAGACCACACGTTCTTTTCTACAGCAACCTCTGAGAGTGCAGTGCCATTTCACTTTGCCTAGAGAATAACAAAAAAAGCAAGGAAAAGAGTCTCTCCAGAGGTCATCTGGTCCCAGTTCCTGGTCTGAGACACTGCCAGACTCATGTTGCTTGTAAAGAGTCCATCTTTCTCTTTAAATATCTTTATTAGAAGGAAAGCCAGTTATTTCCCTTTGTAGGATCTGACTTGGCTTTATAAAGCAAGCATGACAGGGTTCAGCAATGCTTCAAAACCTGTGAAATAACAACAGTAATCCAAAGCACATGTCAGATTTTTATCATTCACCGGCTCTTGAGTTCAATTTGGGGTTTTCTCAGGCTCCCAATTTCTTGCTGGTGAACTCCTAGCTTTCCAAATGTAAGAAATGATTATGCTTGAATCATCTTGCCCATGTTTCACCTTGGTTTCTGCACATCTAATCCTACAGACAGGGGAGCTGGGACTGGCAGAGCTGCCCTGGACACAGGGACCTGTGCAGCCACCAGCTATGGAGCTGGCGCCAGAGGCACACACTGCACTATCCCCCCACAGGATGGGTGGAAAAAATGAGTATTGGGAAGAATAAATACAGCAATGACTCACAGGGCTTATGGGGCTGGAACTGAACACAGTGAAGTGACATATTTTTGTTCTGAAAAGGAGCTATGTGAGTTTAAAAGCAGCATTGGAAAAGACCTTTTAGAATGGGTTCCAAAAAGCCATGGCTTTTTTAAAGAAGGTTTTCCCATTTTCATACTTCCCTGTTCAAAGGCACACAGTTCAAACTGAGGCAGCAGTGCATTTCAAAAAGCCAATACCATTTTCCTCATTAACCTGAAAACCCTGAAGAGATTGGGCCTCCTATTTTGATCATTAAACTAGAAAGTTTGAAGCACTTTCTGCATGTCCAGTCTAACATTTGCTAATTCACCTCTATATGAATCTCCATTCATTTGCACCCAAATTCCGATTGTATCAAAGGAGGTTTCCTTACTTTACTGGCTCCCATGACTCCCGCTCAAAGCCCCTGTGAATTGACTGTGCAATTGAGGACTCCATCAGATCGACATATCTAACAACAAGTGGAGCAAACAGGTCTTGGAGATGTTTGTGGAATTTTCCATTGCACAAATTATCTAGAATAGATAAATAAAAGTATAGTAAGACACTACTGTTACTACAACCTCTGTAACAAACCACAGTGCGGCACTTCATCACACAATGAATTTGTCAGTCAACAGGAAAACTTCAAGAACATAACAGGAGCTGGCATCAGGCATCAGGCACTGTTCATGACACAGACAGCAGGAATGACTTTTTACTCCAAACAAATAAACAGACAATGAACCTTCTTTTCCATTAAAGTCAAACTTACAAATACATTATCACTTCCTGTGAATAAAAACTGCTGTAAGAAACACAGCATGGCAAACACTATGGCTTTAGCAGGTGGGAGAATAATTTCCTCTTTGGTTGCTCACTACTATGATGCCGGAACTTGCTTTCTGAGGATGAGTCCCTGGCTTTTTTCATGTAGCCTTTGAAAGCTAACTGGAGTCCTGGTCTAGAACCTAGCTAAGGCAATGCCAATTTTGCCACCAGCTCCCCAGGGAAGGGTCGGACTACCCAGGAAAGGGCCAAATCCTCACATGGGTTTTGAAAGCATGGGCCTAAGTGCTTCGGAGAATAGTCTTATTTCACAAAGCACTATTCTTCTGAACTACTCCTGCTTCCATTTACTTTACTATTTTACTCCCTTCAGTAAAATCTTAAAGCAGGGACTGGTTTACTCCATGCTAAATAAATGCAGTACACACAGATAAAACGATACACACATTTAAAGACAGCAAGATAGAGTACCTAATTCCCTGCTTTTTAGGCAGCCATTACCAAGAGACTTGAGAAGATGAAGCAAAATAAAAGTTCAACTTCCCACCTTTGACTGAGGTGATTTAAGGGGTGTGCTTTTTTCTAGTGGCAATAGAATAAAATCAAGCTGATGCTAAAAGAGTGTGTAAATCTGTAAATCTCTACCTATCTCAGTTCTCTGTGCAGTACGGAGAGGCTGAAAGCATTATCAGTAACCTGAGATGCCCACTGAAAAAGAAATGATCAAAATACAAAATACATACAGTCACTACGGAGGGAATCGTTTATGAGCTGAAAGAGCGGGAAGCTGTCCCAGGTGTCTGGGGGTTGCACCTCTAATGCTGCATCCATATCCACTGCAAACAGGGACAGGAAGGTCTCCGCGTGCTCAACCATTAGGTCTGACCACCAAGCAAAGGCCTTCAGAGTTGGTAGAAAAAGACAATAAAGAAGTGTATTAGTTCTAATAAAGCACAGGGGAAGATGTTAGGCCACATATCTTAAAAAAAAAAAGTGCACTCCATGGAAACTACCTTTATTGTAAAGAGAACAGTGCTTTGAAGCACTAGCCTGCATGGGCAGTGCTAATCACAGAATTAGGCACTGCTGTTCTAACACAAAGGTTTCTTGTACAGAATCTTTTCAGAGCTCCACTGTAAAGGCATGCAGCTGTAATGTGGCACAGAAGGTTTCATCTGTTCAGTTTACAATAAATGACTTCATTCATTAATGATGCTAATTATCAGGGAGAAAATCAACTAATTCTTATTTCTAAAGTACAGAAATTTGGGAGTTTCTTCACTGTGCTTGTGGGTTTTCTGACGTGTTTTTCAACAGCTTAAATTTTACTTAGATTCAGTACTTGCATTTGAAAAACTAGAAGCCTGAGACATTAAAATCTGTCCTAAATAATTCACACTCAGTTTTAAAGATATTTCAAACATCACCAGTAAAAGTTATTACAGCACTGTTCATTTTACATGGTTAGCTAACATACTACCACCTTCATGATGCTACTGATTAGGAATCCATTACAAAGCTCTACTATCAACATGCCAAGGTAAAAAAAAAAAAAAATCTACGGTAAGCCTGTATTTTCACAGAGGCAGGAAAAAAATATGTCTAAACTTGAAAACCAAAAAATATCAGTGAGGTAACTCATTCTCATGCACATGGGTCCTTAAAATCCGCTGTGCGGGCTCTCTGAGGTGACATTCACATCATAAATGGCTCAGATGTGAATGCTGCGAATGCATGCATGCATGTTCAGTAGTCACTTCTGGCTGGAAACATGCAATATGAGAAGAACTGTCCATAGGACCATTTGCTGTAATTTTGAAGCGATAGGAAGTTAGTGACTTAAAAGAGCTAAGGAACAGCTTTGCAGTACTTTGTGAGAAAAAGAAACCTCTAACATAGGCACAAGAGTGGAGATGAAACAGAAGAGACTGGGAATGGAGGAATCAGTTTGAAGAGGAATTGCCAGTCAAGGAGGGGCATTTCTTGCAGGTTTTAGCAGACGTGAATAAGCAGAACGGGCTTTCACTCTCTCAGGGTTCAATTTTGATTCACTGATGAAGAACTGCACTGATGTGCACAGAACAATTCCAGGCACTGGTTCACTTGGTCATGGAGAGGGACCAGCACCCCCAAAACAGGTTACTGCCCTTTGATTTTTCCTGTTTTGGTTCGACTTCTCAGCTGCCAGTGATACTGGCAGGGGGTCTTTGGAACTACTTCCACTCCTTAAATCCTTCAAAATATAAAGCAGACTGACAGTGCCCTGCTATTATTCCATGAGCTGATATAAAATTGATGTGAAGGCATGGATAGATTGGGCATTGCACTCAGCATTCTCTTCCCAGAGCACATCCAAGATGTAAAATAACCAAAATAACCACATGACCCATAAACTAATCTTAGTACTGGGCCTGCCCTGTGGTGGGTGAAGATGTGGACGGGGGTGAAGATGTGGAAGAGGTGAGCTATGCCATGAAGGCACAGCTTCAGTGTCTGCCCATGCCTGAAGTGGCAATATCTCCTGAAGCAGGTGAGTGTCCCAGTAGTCATGGCACGGGGACAAGGTAGCTACAGCAGAGTCCTTTGTCTGCAAACTGTCCTCAGCTCCACGCCCATGGAGGAAGCTGCCCAGCTCTGCTGCAGCAACTCCTGCTTGGGGATGCTCAGGGGTGCAGTAGTAGTGGTGACAGTGGCCCCAGGCATCTGCAGAGTTGTCACTCTGGAAAAGACAAAACCAAGGCGAGGGAGCCTTTGGGGAGGCGTGGGGCTGAGATGTGGGGCAGTGCTCTTCAGCTCTTCTCCACATTTGGTGCTGGTGTCCAGCCAGGCACAGGGCTTCATGTCTGTGACTGCCATGTTGGGAGGCATCAAACCGCTGAGAGACCACAGAGGAACTGAAGCAGGTGTGCTCCTGATGCCTGCTCCAACCTGCTCACAAAGCACGGGTAGGAAAGGAGCGCTGCTGAGCTGCGGGGCTGTGCAGGATCCTCTTAAGTTAGGAGTGCCTGGCTGTGGTTTCCAGGGAGGGTGCTGGGGCTCTGGTGCAGAGAGGGTCCTCACTCTGATGTGCTTTCTCTGACTGTGCCTCTGCCTGTCCAGAGCCTGCCATGCTGGCACCCACCAGACACTACCCACAGGTTTGCAGGCATGGAGCAACCGCTACCAAGGACTGATGGCAACTGGCATTTTGGGGGAAGGGAAAAAAGGGGAGGCCAAAGAATGTTTTCTGTAACAAATCCCAACACAAAAACTTCAGAGTCCTGCAGTAAGAACCTGCTTCCATGAAAAGGGAAAAAAAAAGAGCTATTTAAAAAAAGAAAAGCATGTGATCATTGGCAGAAAAAAAATATGCCCAAACCAGTAACAGTTTCCCTTTTGCTGGAAAAGTCAAATTTTAACTCCATAATTATCTAACTTATGTCAGGATCCTCAACCTCCTCCCTAATTTCTGTAAGCAGGATTGGTAACACCATACTTAGAAAACCTCCTTCAAGACAGTAACATTTCATTTATTTACCATCTACTTACCTGCTTTGCTTAAATAATAATGTAAAGTGGCGGGGGGGAAAGTGTGCTTTCTAGTCAAACACACCTATTATTGTATATTTTACGCATGGATACACATGTATATATGTATGACCTCAAGGAGTTAAGATACATATATACATATACACATATGTATACATAGAGAGAGAAAACACAGGTTTAAAAATAGGTGAATGGTATTATCTCTGGCATTTGTCATCAGTAGTCCAGAAAAAGGGAAAGGGAGCTAGGAGGCATCTGATGGGAGAGACGACACAATGACAGAGACCTGCCGCTCCCAGATCACAGATGTAGGCACACAGATTCTGCTGTTTCTGCCTGTGCTGGGTTGCTTCCTTCCTACGGGTAAGACAAACCCAACTGACTAGACACGATATTCCTCTTGTAATAATTTTTTAACATGTTCTGAGTACTAAATTCTCACTAGGGAGTCTGCCTGGATGTCCACATGGGGAAAAAAGGGGCCTGTGTTAATTGCAAAAACTATCGTTTTTCAGTAAAATAAGGCATTTCCTCAGTAAGCAGTGCAACTTAATTTTTTGCTGAATAACCAAAGTAGACCAAAGAGTAACACCTGGCAGGTCAAGCCTTCTCCAGGTGAGTGACAACATATAAAAAAAAGTCACCTGGAATTATATGGTGGGGGGAAAAAAGTGTAATATCTCAGCAATGCTCATTGCACTGTGACAGCATAAAGTGGCTACAACGCATAATAAAAATCAGTCATAAACCACCCAGCCTCTTCTTTCCCTTCCTTGGGTGCAATTCAAGTGCAGAGAGCTGGCCAACCGCCTGTGCACTGCTGAAATGCCACAGCCACCCTCAGGACAGGGATTCAATAGCACACCAACAGTGTGCCAGGCTTCTGGAGAGAGATGGATTTCATCCTTCCTGGTCTCTGTTCAGAACAAGGGACTCGGATGCCTCCTATCTGTGTTGGCACTAACCTTCTGTCTCTTATCAAAACCTTGTGACACAAAAGAGGCTGGAGAACAGTTCTGAGCCTTCCTCCTCACTCTTGGCAGCGTGGCTGGCTGAGTGTGACCGGTCCTGCAACTGCTTCCTCTTTTCAAAATAACCCGTGTTTTAAAAAACATCTCCTTCCCAGCTGGTTGTACATCCAGCCTGTGCTGGTGAGGAGTGGAATAAAACAGTTTGTGCATAAGCATAGTGCTCTCAAGCACCCCTTGCTTTAGTAAAAAGGAAGTTTATTTCACTCTTCACCCCATATATTCTCTCTCTACGTATAAATACTGTATATCCAGTACAAGGCACATACAGACAAAACCAAAGGAAGACCACTACCATTCTAGGCACTCGTGTAGTACTTAGTCCATCTCCACCACAGTGTACTAGAGGTTGGGTGAATGCAAACGACAGGTAACAACAGGCTGAGGAGCGAGTCCAGGCGGGTAGGGTTGTGTTGGGATGTAACTGCAGCGCTCCTAAAATATACCCATTGCTGCATGCATGGACTGGACTGCTATGCCACATTTACCCTCCTGTGTCAGGCTACCAGCTCCGCAAGCAGCCGACCCAAAGTTGCTGTTACATTCCTTGGTCAAAGTTAGGAAAGCAAGGGCAATCCGGGTAAAATCCCAGTAGGAAACATGGCACTGAGAGGGCATGCACGGAATATGACAGGAGTGACTCGCTTCATTCAGTTTAGTCACATACCTCTTTCCCCTGCCAGGATCATCCAAGATTGAATGAACAGTAGAAAAACAGGGAGGAAATTTAAATATGTAATAAGGCATTAGTTGGGTTTTGTGGATTGCTGTGTATTATCAATAAGTAAAACTATACTGCATATTTAATACACACTGGAATGCTTTTTAGGTGACTGTGAAATTATTTATCAAATGCTCTTAATGCAAAATATTGTGAGTATATCTATATATCTACATATCTATATATCTATATATATATGAATGTGAAGGAAAGGAGAAAATAGTGAGAGTGCTACAATACCTACAGTCATAAACAATAACTGTTCACGCCGAATTTTAAAATAACTTTTCAATAGACATTCAAGAGCACCAGATTTACAAAGAGCTCAGGGCTCAATCCTGCAAGTACTTACATGGGTATGCAGCCTCACCTGCTCAGGCAGAAATATCCTGAAGTGCTGAGAGCAGGATTACAGCCAGCCATGCCAGCTGCCTGTGGGATCAAGTGTTTCCAGGATCAAACCCCAAAATTTTCTGGTGTATATTTGACATGACATGGTTTCGGGGCTTTTAAAACACAAATCTTTCTGTTAAGGTGCTTTGAAGAGTTAACAGTGGTTGTATTAAGCCTTAGACAACCCAGACAATGAGTAACAGAGCAGAGTTCATCTTAAACTCTGTGACTAGTAATTGAGGTATTCCCAATAAGCCAAGGCAGAAGAGGCCAACAGAAAACCAGGTGAGTTAATCATGTACTGGAGGGGCCCAGGAAAACCCTTGGAAACAACCTGAATGCTCAGAAAGGGCAGAAAGGAGAATTGTTCTGTTTTGTTGCAGTTTTCCTTGCTCCCCTCTGGACAGCAGGAGCAGAACCTGTGGCAGGGACCTCGCTCATGCTGGCTGGAGGCACACACACACAGGTCATGATTTGGAAATACAACCTTTCTGGAAAGTGGACAGGCTTGCTCTTGCATGTAGTTGGTGGTTAATATTTTGGCCACATTCGGCTCCTGCTGGCACTGTCAGAAGGGCTGTAGACTGACATCAAGGAGAGCATAACTCAATTAATTCCTCCTTTAGCCCTCCTTCCCCTCTGAAAACACATTCCTCCTGAAGTGTACTTTGCCTTCATCATACTCGACCATCATTATTTATGAATACTTTCAGCTTTTAAAAAAGATAACCCAGTACCAGTTGGGAAGACATCACACAAATACAAAAAACTCCCACCAGATCCTGTGGAAGACCTGCAGGACACAACCTCGCTGGGGATGCTGCTCACCTCTGCATGGTGCTCTTCATTTTGCTGTAGGACTTCAATTACCAACTCTGCCAGACGTATTGTATCTTCTAACTTTTTAGCTGGTGTGACTAACCGGCCTACATTCTCTGTAGTACAAGAACTCGAGTTAAAAGGAAGGCAGGGTGAAAAGCTACATGTACAGTAAGTTATTTGAGAGGTTAAAAAAAAAATCCCATAATATTCTACAGCTTTAAAGATCTTTTCATGCATATGTTAAATGCTTATATAATTAGTACTGAGCAAACCAGAAAGCCACATTCATTATTATACTATGAAAATACAGTGCTCCAGCTCCAAATTTCACAATACTGTCAGAGTTGGTTTGCTTTATGGTGGCACTTTATTAGCTCAAATAAGAACATCGCATTCCCTAAAGACAGCATCTGGCCACTCATGTATGAACAATATGTATCCTTCGACGTAGATGACACTATTATAGGAATTATGTCTATATTATTTTAAAATTCTTTTAAGAAGATCAATTCAAAGAAATCTGTCTGCACTTGTAATAAATTGTCAGACTCGAGCAATTTAAATGTCACCTGCTACTAAAAGCAAAACTCTTTCTCCAGGATTTAACTCCACAAGGGTCAGGAGCTATGCATGCTGGAGGGAGTGGAAAGTGGTAAATCCCACGCTTGTAGGTAAGATTTATACGGGAAAAGAGATGCAACTTTACAACAAAAACCCCACAAAACAAACCAAAGAGTTTAAATCCTGGAGCTTGGTGTTTAGCTATGTGGAGTTATTTCACAGTGTTTTCTGAAAACGCTAAAAAATAATTAATTATATTCTTCTAGGTAATTTATATTATTAATAACACATTTAAAATATGAGGTGCTAACAAAATGGAACATTTAGAGCCTTTCACTAGAAATAATGTAGAGGAAAACAAAATAACCACATTTTCCTTGAATGACAGCTTCTGCAGAGCTGACCACAGACATGTCTCCCTGGTTCACACCTAGGTCCCAGTCCCAGCTCTCCAGAGCAGCAAGGGTGAAGAGGGGCATTTCCCTACACAGCCAGTTTATACCTCTGCATGCACAGATATTTTGGCCTCTCCATGGTATCAAACAGCAGCTCACTGCCCTGGGGTGGGTAAAATCTCCCTGTGAAGGTTGTTTGGAGCAGGAGTGGAGCGGGAGACCTGCCCCCTTGGGATTCGTATGCCAACAGGGCAGGTACTGACACGGCATCTTGCTCCAGCCTTCCACATACCTGGTCTTTTCCTAGTGTTTAAGCCTTGTTTACTGATGGGACAGAAACTTGTGGTTGCACAAGGTGATCCATTCTGCTTGACCTGGTCACCCAGGGAGAAATCCCTGCCTTGCTGAAGACTCAGGGAGCTTCCAGGATTTCATTCTCCCTCTCAAAGTCTTGCCAGTCTTGCCTCAAAGTCTTGCCCCTAGTTTTCCTTGAATACCTGTTTACAGGTAACACATTTTCCATGAAAAGGAAAGCCATATGTTTCAGGACAGTCACAGTTGGGCAGTTCCAAATGTGGCTGGTTTTTGGAGGAGTTCAGCAAGCTGAAGTCTGGCACTGTAGGGGCTCAGCTTGGCTGAGGGATGGTAAAGCACTGTGCAAATGAACTCTACAGTTTTACTGATTTATGGCATAGATAAGGGCCGTGGATGTTTCTTCTCCAGTTTTCCTGCTGTTTCTTGTATCACAAAAAAAAATCAAAGGGGGAAAAAA
>VYXC01006380.1:163407-211572 GCA_013397175.1 Platysteira castanea
AAAAAAAAAAAAAAAATCAAGGTTCCCCTCAGTATAATTTACCGAGCAAATACTGAAATTGGAGAGCTCCTGGTTAACTCCTCAGTCTTTGTCCTATTCTATCCAGCACCTCAACAGCTACAAGAAGTAGAAACCACTTCCTTTTGCAAAAGGAGCCCAAAGGCAGGTCCCTTAGTAAGATCTGATTGTTTCTGCACCTCCGAAGCCAAGGGGAAGCTTTTCCATTGATCAGAGCAGCATCAGGCCCATTCTCATTTGCAACATTGATCTGCTCTCATATATAACTAAAAGACAAAAGTGTTAATAAGAACAACTGCTCGAAGATGCTGTCTTTAAAGAAAATATTGATGCTTATACAACTTTGGCAGCCAGCAGATGTCAATCTTAATTTTTTCCCTTCTTATTTTAAATATTTCCCTGGTTAAGTTACTATACATCAGAATATTCTGCTAAGATAGCTGGAGCACTGACAGTTACATGAAACGTATACGATATACTTATCAAACATTTCATCCAACATCATGTAAAGCTCATACATATTTATAGTTTCCATGCAAAATGTTATGCAACAACGTTATTTTGTGCTGACGTTGATATTTGAAAATGTTGCATATGTCAGACATTGCTAGACAAAAAAATGTGGACATTTTGAAATAAATGCTACCTCTGAATCTCTAAAACCTACCACATTGCACTAGGTGTTTTGTATAAAGCTGCATATTGAGGACTAGCTTTCTACAGCTACACGAGCAACTGCTAGACTAGAAAACCACAGAATAAAAGAAAGGAAGACTATTACAGTACTTGGTGGCTGTTTGGCCATGCCTTTGAGCATATGATCTATCATGTTAGTCTGCATTTGAGGAGATGATGGTGGCCCAGCCGGCGGCTTAGGCTTGGGGGGACGGGCTGGTTGTGCATGACGGAGAGAGACGCCAAAAGTAAAGAGACAAATGACTTAAAAACAGTGACAAAAAGATGGAAACTTCGAAAAGAACATAAGCAGAAATGACCAAATACAAATGGAATAAGCTGCTGGCTTTTTGCTTATCAGTATTTGAGGTACTACACAGTAAAGACACCATTTGACAACACATATTCTAGAAGTCAGCAGATTCGAACATCCTATGGTACCATGCAATCAGAAAGCTAAAAATTCAATGCAAGTACGAAACTGCACTTTGTGCAGTCACATGAGGAGACTGAGATGGGTTAATTCAGTTAGAACTCTGGAATTCAGAAAAGGTGAACTAAAAAACACGACTTGAAGTCAGCTCCCCAGTGCTTAGGTACATTTAGCAATAGAATAATGAGCCATAGGAATTAATTGCTTTGCAAATATCAATTACACATTTTAGAATTAAACATGACTGTTGGTTAAAGGGAGCTATAAAATATTCTTGTGCAATTTAAACATGTAAAAAAATCTGTCACTTAAAAATGTGTGGTTCCTGATCGTTTCCAGCTCATTTAATTATTTTCAACTTGGAATTCTAGTGGCTTTTATATTCTGGGTTGAATCATATATAAAAACTTGCCAGCTCTATCAAATATGTTACTTGCTATTCCAAATGTTAGAATACTGCAATCAGGACTTGACCCATCTGTCATATAGTTTACAATATCAGCATACGAAAAATTCAAAGAAAATAGCCTCTCCTTTTACACAAACCCAGAGAATAAACTATATATGAATATATTAAAACAGTGGTTTCTATTCCTTTTAATAACAGTTTTTAGCAGCATTGTGACTATTTTTAATCATGTCATTTGCAAGGAATCTGGCATATTTATCTGGACATTCTATTGCCAAAAGTCCTTGCCATTTTGCTTGCATTTTCCAGCGGGAGAAAAAAAATTCAGTTGGCTTGTGCAAAGGAGATTTCTGATTGCTTTTATTTCTCACAGAACTATAACATTTATCAAAGTATAATAAAGAAATTCAAAAAAACCATTAAGGAGTGTGAGTTAGGTTGGTGCCCCTCTCCACACACAGATAGATATACATACATACATAAACACACACACAATGCACACATGCGTGCATGCATGCACACACACACACACACACACACACACACACACACACATATTTTTAGTCTTTTAAGCTGTGTAAATGATTAATTCAGACTCTCAGATTCAAGCTACTGGCTTTTTTTCTTTTCCTAGTTTTCTTACAACAGGAAAAGAAAGTCTATTCATTCATCTCTGGAGTAATCCTGATCTTTGTTCAATGTTTACCAAGGGTGACCTTGCCCCCAGAAACAAACCTCAGCCTCAAGTGACAAAAATAACTTCTTTTTGGGCATTGGCCTAATGACTTCCTGTTTACTTTAAAACATAAGCAAGAATTCAATTTGGCTACTCACTGATGGCTCCTGAGCCTGACATGTAGATGTAGGAAGAATATTTTACTGCCCATCGCTATGGAGAGCAGTTTGTGCCAAGGTCTCTGGATGGGAAGGGAGGGTGGGGAGAGGAAATTGCACATCTCCTCCCACCCACATCTGACAACCACAGGGTGGGAACCACTTGCCAACCCCTTGTTGGGGGGCAAAGTTGCGGGTATCAGAGAGCTCTTCCTAAGAGTGCCAAAGCCATGCACTCAGAAAATGCATCTGAGTTGCACCCCATTGTACATCTCAGCACTGCAGCACTCAAGCATCCTTAAATGTGGAGTTTAGCTCCTGTATCCCTAACAGCTACCCATCCAAAAATAGCTCTTAGACTTCACAGACATCCAGACTCTAGAGTGTTGAACGGGCCTGATTAGTGCAAGTGTTTTCTGTCCTAGGAAAAAGTCATTAATAGAGAAGGAGGAGGAGGAAAAGGCAAGAGATGCAACAGCATCTTCATGAGTATGCTAGTGCAGTGCACACAGAACAGCTTGGAGGAGGCTCCTGCTGTGCAGTTGTCAGCACAGTGCCCCGGGGTAGCTCTCACTTCCTGGGGGGCCTGTGTGAGACCCCTCCAGCACCTTACCCTGCTCCTGGCATCCCCCCCTCTTGGAAACAAGCTCCCACAAGGCATTGGTGCAGGCTAAGCAACAAACTCTTGGTATAATTCTCATCTGGCCTAATCTGGACAAATATTCAGCTCTTTCACACATTTCAGTTGTTCAGACCCAAATTCAAGGCTCTTGCATGATGGCTGCAGAACCACCTGGAGCTGAAGGAGAGGAAGAGTTCTCTCTGTTCCTGGGGGCACTAAACACCCATGAGCCCCAACCCCTGCTTTTCTCTGTTGTCTCTTTATTTCAAGAAAATTTAAAAGATTAAGGTCTGGCTAAGGAAAGGGATTAATTTCCTTTGTAAATTTAAATAGAAACGGGGTTGTGACAGCCATGTCCTACGAGGCACTAGAGTTTACATGCTTCTCTGGGTCCAGGTCTCAGAGACGACACGTGAGGTCCCTTTTAGGAGTGGCTCAGCTCCCACTCAAAGCGAGGAAGACATGCGAGTCTGGATGGGTTTTATGGCATTTGCTAGTGGTCAGCTGCAGCATGTGGCAGGTTTTGTTTCACTTTGGCTTTTCTTTTTTCCCTGTCCTTTTCCTCTCTAATCTCTTGCTACAGCCAGTTTAGTATCAGAAATGCTCTTAACTTGTTGCTCATGTGTGTCAGATGGGTAAGATTCAAACATCTTTATCACTGAAATCAGGGCCAGGAGCAGCTTCTTACTGCCTGACAAAGTGCTTTCCTGGACAAACTTCTTCTAAAGGTTTTTTTGCTTCTGCATGATACTGGCACATAAAATACCTGCAGAAGCTCAAAGTACTTGAAAAATTCTGGGTTTGTGCTTGCAATGAGCTTCAGCCTGCAATAGCAGGTATAATCATAAATCTGTGCTACTTTGGATATAGATATAATATCCAAATATAATATCCACAGGACATAATTCATTGTGTGTGACTCTTTACAGACTGGAAGATTTTCAAACTACACATTTCTCCCTCAGCACCATGATTTCTGCTACATGGGTTGCTAAGACATCAGCAACATTAAGAACTACACTTGAAATAGGAGAAGAATATTATTGACTTTTCATATTTTTTAAAAGCGTAGCCACTGATTCAATGATTTCCTTGTAATAATTAAAAATATATGACCCTTGCCAAAGGCTTTAGCATCCAAGTGTTACCTGTGCATACATTTGTAAGCCAATCATCAAAACAATACAAAAAGCTGCTGTTCTCAAGACAGCTATAAAGCATAATGGACTTAGCCCAAGGACAAGGCAGAGCAGACTTTTATTATACTCATGAAATTAATTTGCATGGATCTGAAAGGAATTTCAGTGATTATATTTTTTCTCTCAAAATAAGATGTTTTATCTTATAGGGAAAAAAAATCACAGCAATTTTTTTTTTAAATTTAGAAAGAGACACTAATTCACCTCAAAACCTCAACATACTGAAGACAGAACTGCTCTCCTGATTTTCCAGTGATTATTGAGCCTAGTGAAGAATTTGTGCCTATCCGAATTGTATCTCATGCCCCAGGCAGCAAGTTGCTCCGTAGCTGGTGAGAGACTTGCAGAAAGATAATATCAGAATGCAGATCTTCCAATTTCCGAAGCTCGTGCAGTAACTTTGTATTGCTTTAGATACTGCATTTGAAAGGGCAAGAGGAAATCTTGAAAGCGGCATAACGATTCTTTGTTAAACATAGCCAAATGCCACTTCAAGAAATGAAACAAATAAAGCAGCATTTCAGCACACATGGATACAGCTTACAGTCATGCCTGAGTCAAAGTACAGGATTAATGAATGACTTCAGCCTCCACTCCTGCATACAAAGATGGATGTTTTCATATATTTTACATTTGTATTTACTCAAAGAATGCATTTTTATTTTCTTTTTAACCTTTGTCGTTTATCACAAATGCTGGAGTGACTGCCCAGCAAGGGTTGGGCTGACAAATCACACAGGACCTCTCCTTGCCTCGGACCTAGTTAATTGACAGGCAGCTCAGCTCCTCAGCTGAGTTATGGATATGTGTACAGAGCTTCCCAGGCTGAGATCCAGAAATAGGGAAGGCGAGTGACGTAAAACGAGCATGGGACTGTGACAAGGGCCAGTACAAATGCCTTGGAAAATGCCACTGCTTCTTAACAACCTGCTGTATTGCTCTAGTCTAAAACCAACCTCTCCTGCACCCGCTTCCTCAGTGGAAGACGCCTTCCATGCCTTGGGCTGATGCAGCCCAAGCTGACGTGCTCAGTCCCTCTCCTGTGGGTGCACCCTGGTACCCAGCCTGACACAGGCACCTGAGAGATGTCTGCCTCTCTACAGGCACTGTAGCTGCCCCTCACTGCTCTGTGGGCAGCACTGACCCCTGCACTGACCAGGTTCCAGCTTCACACCCACCTGGCATCACCACTAGGTGTGTTTTCAAGTGAGGTCAAGCTTCCCCATCCAGGGAGGACAGTGTGTGCCAGCCATGCAGCACAGTGAGATGTGGTGCCTTGGGAGCCTCCTTCCCTGCACAGGGGATGGAGCAGCTGCTGGACAAGCAAAAACCTGACATTTTTGGATAGCCCAAGAGTAGGTGATTTGCCTCGGAGACAGCAATAGGACTTCAGTGGGTCCGTCTGCTCTCCAGCTACTTTCCATGAGACATCCCACTGCTCTGCCACCCACACCCTGGCACTAAGCACTGAGGTGAGACTTGTCTCCATGCCCATGTCTCCTTCACTGCTCATCTCTGTACACCAACTCAGCCCTACCACAAGAAACCTCTCCTTACAGAGCCCAAATCCAAATTCCAATATGAGAATCACTCAGTCTAAAAACTGAGTAAAAAACCCCTGTCTTACACCAAACACAATCAATTGTCAAACTGACTATTGTCTTGGCTGGCATCATCTCTGAAGTTGCCTGTACCCAACTCCAGCAGTGCAAGGTGGCACTTGTGTTCATGGGATCCCCATGCATAAGGGATGGAGAAGTTATTCTTTTCTAAAATAATTACGTATTCCTGACTTACATAAATAAACAGACAAACATTTCTTAAAAGGTTACAATTATTAATCTGAGTGTTAGTAGCTTTGTCTGATTAATAATTAAAGTAAGAAGTAATTTTTAATTCTTTTAGCACAGTTTCCTGTTTAATGTTCTATTTCAATATTTTGATGCAAGGCAAGAGACTACACACATCTCAGGAGAAAGGACAATCATAGGGTAACATTTATGTGTTTAAGAAGAAGTTGTTTCCAGCATCTTATTTTTATTCTTGCTTCTGGTGAAATAAAAAAGTCAGGCCAAACCCCAGTCACTTTTGACTCCACTTAAGCTGAGGAACTGGTTTCAAGTGAGTTCTGCTGACCTTGCCTGAAAATTTTTTATTTAAAACAAAGGGAGATTTGTAGGCACAAATGGAGTCAAAACTCCCCGTGCCCTTTCACTTCCTCCAAGCATCGGGAAGAAGCAGGTTATTTTTAAACAAGCTGGGCCATAGGAATGTCCTTCTGAATTTCTAAACTGCAGGCATGTGACAGGTTGTTGCAGCAAGCATGATGCTCCCTGCAGTCATTGTACTTAATGCACAACAGCCTGTGCTCACTCTAATTTTTACAGTTAATGGTAATAATTGGGACTGTTCTATTTGCCTTTGTTTATTTGCACCTTTCAGAGATGTAAGGAAAATTTATTCTCCATTTTCTAAATATTGATTGTTATTTACAATTAATTTTACTATGATGCAAGAGATTATGGGCCAAATTTGAGCTGAGCAGGTCTGGGGGAAGCTAGAACCTGGCCCAGCATCTTGTACTGCTCTTCTAAAGCAATTTCCCTGTGCAAACAGAGCTGAAATCAACCTGATCCTTATTCTTCCCCTCATAAAACAGAACAATCTACTCACAAGAAGAAATGAACAGTTCAGGTTTCAAGGACTTTGGAACTAGGACTCTGGGATACAACAAAAACGAGAAGAGAGCCTGCAGAGCTCCATCATCCGTTCTGCAGAGACGTGCACTTGAGCTGAGGCTTTGCCTTGTTATATGTCACCACAGGTTATAAACGAGAGACAAACACAACTTCTGTCCCACCAGATTGTTTGTTACACAGTAACAAATAAATAGAAATAAAGAAATAAAGAAAAACCCAGTCCTCCCATCAGGGCAGAAAACAGAAGGCATGAAAACCAAAAATGAACGTTAGTTTAGTTATAAATGTGTTTGTTAGGTGTGGAAAACTAATGGCCAAATCACCAACATTTTTTTCACCCAAAATGAGCTGCAGTTCTTTTGAAAAACAAGAAACTGTCTCTTTACAAAGACTAGATTCTTTTCTACAACTGTCTCCCAATACATCTCTACAGGGTATTTTTAATCTACACTCTATTCTACGGAAGGAGGAAAAGGAGATTATGTAGACAGCACAAATTAACTCCTTAAGTATCAATGCATCTCCATTTTCAGCCTGAAGGAGTACATATCTTAAGGAGCTATGAAAATAGAAAACAAATAAATATAACTCAACAGTCCTAACAATTTATAATGCATATACAATTGTTCACCTGCGTCCTTTTGATTCTCTATATGAAAGAGAGAAAGCAACAAGGAGAGAAAAGAGAGAAACAAGAACAGATATGCAGGATTAATGAGCAAGTGGACTGCACAGCCCCCCAGTTATGCGTGATATATGACATTTGAAAAGAAGAAAAGTCGCCCCATCTTGTCCCCCACCCCCCTGAGTGTGGGGTTACCAAAGGAAGCTCCTTTCACAGAGGTGAGAGAAAACGCTGCACAAATAGAAAACCAGAGAGGGAGAGCTCTGAGGACATAGAGGGGGTCTCCAAGTGACAGTGGAGTCAGAGTGTCCCCTCCAGAGCTCAGTGCGAAGGAGTAAGTAAAAAAATCGAGAAGGAGAGCAAGTAAAGTGCATCCTTTTGCTGAGAGCTAACAGACAGGAGACATTAAGATCTGATGTAAAGAGAAAGGACAGCCTTATATGATCTTGTACACAGGATTGGGTAAAGATCTTATACACAGGCAAAGGAATGGCTTTTTCCAAGTGTCCTTTATCTGACCTCTAGCTCACTTCTCCACGATGCTGCTGCTACCTTTTGATTGTGTACCAGTGACAAGCACTTTACAAATCGGGGTTACACAGAAGCAAAGTAAAAATGCATTCAGGTCATGGACATAAAGAAGAACTGAAAAAACTTACAGACAGTCTGAGTTTGTCACAAACAAATGGGTTAATTGTCTAACCTGGTTTAGGCTGATAGAAAGTGACTGGACTTCTCACACTGGGTTTCACAGACAAGAAGCAACAGACAAGCCAATGCTAAAAGACTTGAAGCAAGGAGAGTGAGTTGGTTTAGATCTGGACTTTCTTGAGGTAATGAGAACAGAGAGAGTGAGGACAGCATGGAGAGGAGGGTGGTAGGT
This sequence comes from Platysteira castanea, assembly GCA_013397175.1. NCBI lineage: Eukaryota > Metazoa > Chordata > Aves > Passeriformes > Platysteira > Platysteira castanea. The sequence goes on from VYXC01006380.1 coordinate 171,805, forward strand.
ACTCACGAATGGTTAAATCCATCACTTGAGAGGCCAAGCAGAAGACAGGATGCTCATACATTTCTCTCTTTTTCCCTATAAAAGAGGATTTGGGCATGCAAGAGGCTTAGGTCAGAGGTAAAGAGGTTATAAGCTATAGGTCAGAGGAAAACTTCATATCAGGTTAAAAGGAAAGCCAAAGAGTATTTTGGGATACACACAGGATAAAAGAAGAAAAGGGGAAAAAAATAAAAGAGGGTTAAAATTTGAGATCGACTGGATTAACCATTCAGCATGCCCATGAGTCACAAGAGAGGCTGTGACCATGACTCTAGAGGTTTGCTCTGAACTGTTTGCAAGAATATAATGATCAAAACATCATGAATAGAGGGAAATAGAATTTCATTGGTTTAAGGCTTCAAGATACTAAGGATTTCAGCCTTCAGTATCTATTTCACAGGTATTTCTTCATAAGCATAGCCTCAAGCACTGCTGCCACTGATTTTGTTCTGCATTTCTGACAAAAATGCCTTAAATATGTGGCTATTCACATGTCATTCAAAAGCAAGATTTCAAAGCCATGTCTGGCCCACAGGAACGAGTCTCGCCAAGGTAAACTTGTCATTTGCTCTTCTAAGCAAGTATTTGAATATATAGTGGACTATGCTCATGAGAGAAAACCTGATGCATGCAGCTGGTGGATGTTGGGTTGTTCAAATTAACAATCCCAGCATGCTTGGAAATTGGTGTTACAACCACTTTTGTAGAAATAGCATCAGAAAGTGGCTGTGGCCAATCACAAATAAAGGAGGAGAAAAGCAGAAGAGAGCAGATAGTGCGGAATGAACTATTTCTCTGAAAAGACAGCTGGAAAAAAACCAGGTTCGTTGCTTCAAAGTATTCCAAGACCTAAAAGTCACAGTGCAAAAAGAGAGGGCAGATAATTAACACAACCAAGAAGAATTGAGGCACAAAAGGAAACGTACACACTAATTGTTCTACTTTGGAAATGAATGCATTTTTACTTACAGATCATAAAGTTTGTTTTTGCATAGATTTATCTGAAAGAAGAGAGCAAATCTTACCAACAAGTTAGTGATATTTATACAGAGAACCTAAGGGAGCCAAGGTAGAAGCATCCAACAGAAAAGCTGTTTTTGATTCTCAGTCCTTCTCCACCCTTGTCAAGTATATTTAAACATTGCATTTTACAGAATACACCAATTAAAGTATCCTCTGAAGCTGAGTACTTTGATAAATTGCCTGATAATACAGTGCTTATGAAACCTTCGTTCCTTCTCTATTTTTGTCACTCATTACCAAGTCAAGAGTTGATAAACATCCTTTTAGTGCCCAATTCTTAAGTGTTTCTCACTGGATGCATAACAATGAATTCATTACCACTGGTACACAATTTGCATCATTAGACAGAAAAAAAATGGAAAAAGAGAGGACATGTCATGTACAGAACCTGGACAATTTGCCATACAATAACAACCCAATTTGTCATGTAAACAAGAACTAAGAATAAATCAGAGGGAGTTCTGGTTTGGTTTTCTTTTTCTCCTCTCAATGTTTTCCTACAGGCATACAACAATAATCTTGGCTGTGGGTAAGCTTTGTATCACACACAACAGAAACCCAGAGTCTAGAGCGGAACATACCATTCATCTGGCACACATAGGTTTAAGTAATTGGGAACTTGGAAAAAGTTGGGTGGGAGTTTCACGTTGGGAATAGCAGCCAACAAGGTACCAACATAAACTGATAACATATAAAGAATGACTGAATCATAGAGCTTCGGTAACACATATCCTCCAGCAACCTTTAAAATGTCTTTTTGATGGCTACATGTGTCTCTGGTCACTGGTTATTATTCTCCCATAATTTAAAAGGTCAATAATATCAGCTTTGCCAGATTTAGAGTGACAAGAAAGAAATCCAATGCAAGTATGGGATCACTGATCAATGACTGCAATGCCAACTGCAAAGACAATGAAACACTCCCAGAACAAAAGACATTTTAAACTGGCTACAAATGATTAAACATAGATTAAACAGTTTTTCAGCTTTTTATTTTTCATTTGTCTCCTGAAGTGTCACAAGCAATTAGCTGCAGTATACCTTCAGCTGCAAAGATGACATCCCAAGTATTTCGCAATTTGTTTTTTAAAACCAGAGTCTGAATACTACACCACTGGTCAAATGCACTAATGATCAAAAGTTAAAAAGCTACAGTTCTTTTTAACTGTTTCCTCTCTCTTTTCCAGAAAAAGAAATGTTTTGCATAGCTTCCATTCTTAATTGTTTCTGAAGCCAACACCACAAAAATGATTGTGAATCACAACAGTTTTATTGATAAGAGAATAAATAGCAGATGAGCTCCTTTAAAAGAGCTCCCAGCCACAGTTGCCACCTAGAAACATAAGAAAAATTGTAATTTCACAAAAAAAGAGCCTTACCTTCAATTTTGGCATACTCTGATAGTCGAGTATAATTGACTAGAGCTGCTTGCTCCAAGCATTTACGGATGACTGTTTTTACCTCCTCTTGAGGGACGGGAGTAACTATGTCTTTCATCAGAACCTTGACACAAGAAAATCTGATTTGTTGTGGCATCAGGCACACAGAACTGCTTTTCTCCAAGCTCAGCACAAACATCCATTCCTATGCTAGTGCTGTGTGGCTCTCAGGGCATGTGTACAATCCACAGGACTCACTACAAGGTCACCTTGGCCAGCCTGAGATGTGGGACCTACCCCTGCTATATTATTTCCCTTCTGTATCTATACCCTATGGCATGCCCTGAAATCTGTTATGATTTTTTAGGGTATGACATTAAGATCTATCAACTTGCCCAGTGCCAGGCAATGTTTTGCCCTTCCCAGGCTCTACTGACTGATTTGGGTTTGGGTCTGGGCTTGGCCATACTGCAGGTTAGCAGAGGTGGGAAGGATGTTGAAGCAGCAGAAATGCGGAATGGGGATGGGGAGGGTCATGGTGAGCAGGCTTTATACATCCAGAGGGAACGAGTCCGCCTCAAGATGGAAATTTCACCAGGCAGCAGCCAGGCATTGCTGACAAGGGTCTGTGGTATGGATCTTTGCCAGGCAGATCCTTCAACCTTATCTATTAACACAGACACAGGCAGTGCTGCCTTTAGTGGCCAGGCTACACACCTGCCTCTCAGCTGAGGCAGGAGACACCAACCCCACCTAAGCCCCCCACTTCAGTGTAAGCTATCATTAATTACATGTCCTATGCAAAGCCAACAGCTCCTCAAGCTTTTCTAGATGGAAGGACACACGAATACAGGTCATTTTAATGACTCTGCTATTTCTGTGCTTACCCTTTCCAGGAGTGATAGAGTGGCTTTCAGTGCACCCTCTGGACGGCCAAATGGAAAACAGTACCTAGAAAAAGCACATCATCTTAGCATTAGACCAAGTGCACATGAACAAGCCCTTCCTGAGCTATAAGGATGCTTTCCTAAATATGTCCAACCAATTCTCTAGTCTCTCTGCCTGGAATGAGCAGTCTTTCTATAGGGTAACTTTCTGAAAGGGTTTGTTGGTGTAGACACTAAGGCAGCAAAAGAAAACACGGGTTAGTAATAAGCTGATAGCTTTAGCAGTTTCTTAAATCTGGGTGTCACCTGGAGAGTTTTTAGATCTCCTTGGAGAAAGATAATACCATCTCCTTCTAAAAATGGAGAAAAAAGCTCTTCTGGAAAGGACATATACTTGCAGCTGGAGATCTGACGATACACCAACGTGTAGGTAACACACATCACACATCTGTGTGTGAACGTGCACAACCTGCCCGACCTTACCATTGTGTTGAGGGCCATTCATACCTTTTTGCGGGGGTATCAAACCTTTCCATACTTTGACATCCCTGCCTGTCAATACTAGGGAGAAGGTAAACAAGTAATAACTGAGCAGAGAGGAACAGAGAAATAAGAGGATAAGGGATCTCTTGTTGTTATATTTTAGAAAAAATCCACAGCTTTACCATGTCTATGGGAGCAAGATGGTTTGAAATATCCTTTAAAGGATATATATTTAAAATCACAAGCCAGCTATAAACGTGCTTCACTGCCCTGTGTAGGTCTGTGTCACTTATGCAAAATTTCTGTATGCATTCAAAACCTGCCTTTTGGCTTTGCTGCTTATAGGAGGGAACTGTGAGGAAATCATTCCTCTCACATTCACCCTGGGCTCTGTGTCTTTACCTGAAATGTGTGATCTGATTCTCCAGCAGCACACGAAGCCGCTCCTTGATCTCTTCAAAACGCTCTTTTTCATCGACGGTCACAGTTCCTATCCCGTCAGGTCTGCAGGAGAAATGCCACAATGACTCAGACTCCACCTCAGCACCCTGGTACCTCATCCCACAGCACACTGCCCTTTATAAAAGGAACCTCACCATCTGTGAGACCCGGGACAGAGGATGTGCCATGCTGAGACAGGGGTAGCTGCAGCAGCACTGCTGCCAAGGTATCAAAAATAAACAAACTGGTACCCTCTCTCACAGTGGTAATCTAGGTATGGACACCCCCCCACTCCCTTATTTTCATTATCAAAGAAGTTGGGGAAAGCAGATTTGCCTCTAAATATGGTATATGCAGGGAGTGCAGTGCCAGCTCTCACATCAGGATTGAGCCTGTTGCTGGCAAAATAGGGACTGAATTTCTCCAGAAAAATTCAGCTGCTAATTTAATACAATCTACAGTATAAAAGAGTATCAACAACAGACATATATATAAACAGAATATAAAATTCTGCACTCCTTCCTAACTGCTGAATCACCCCATTATACAGATTTCTTGAAGTGAACCATCCTCAATATATTCTGCCAAAATGTTCCTAAAGAGTGGCATGCATTTTGCATTGAAAATGCAATACCTCTTCGGTCGTTTAATTTTAATTTATAAAAATCAACACATTATGCAATTTATCACAAATTTTCTCAGACTACTTGACGCTCCTGTATTCAAGGAGTGCACAGGAGTGTGTTGTGAGACACCCAGATCCTGCTGCCTTGGGGTATTTCTGATCTGTCACAGAGCACAGTGTGCAGACAACCCCTGCTGAGGCTCTTTGTGGGGCTGGATAATGCTGTGGTCCCTGTGCTCCCCCACCCCATACCTCTGCTGATGCCAACCCACCCAGGAGCTGAGAGCAGCAATCCCCTTCTTCTCCCCCACACCCACATGGCACAATCCACTGCACAGCAGCATCCCAGGCAAGATGAGGAAGACAGCGAGTCTAATCCATCCATCCACCAAAGGGATCGGCCAGGCACACAATCATTGGCACTGCTTCCATTGCTGGAGAGCAAAGTCTAAGGATTTGTGTACTCCTGGGCAACTCTGCTGGCAGAGACATTCTTTAGGTAATGTAAGACATCTTAAAATTGAACAAATGTTCTTACCTAAAGGCCTCCTCCAGTGTTCAGCTTAAACTGCATAAATCCGCAGTACTAGACTGATTTGGTTTTACAAAAGACTTGGCAAGGGATTACAAAGCTTCTAATGAACCTCCTGTCAGGGGTTAATTGGTTGGCTTTATTTTCCTCTTAAAGAATCAAAGGCCCTAAACTTAAAAAAAAAAACTATAAAAAAATTAAAATCTATAGAATCTGTGCAATCACTTCTTCTCAACCCTACATTTAGAAGCTCTTAATATCCTAAATATGAACTCTGATATTCCAACACAGGTGAATAAACCATTAAAACATTTGGGAAGAAGAACTTGCAAACCATACATGATATTTAGTGCAAAATTTTAAAGCTAAATATACATTAAATAAAACTTGCAACATGGACACAGAAAAAGACTTGAATACCAGGGCATGTATTTAAACAGCATTTAATCAGAATTTTTATTTGATTATTTGCCAAATTCAGTTGTGTATTAAGGAAAAAAATAGGAAAAAAAGATTTAGGCTGAAACTTGGATAAAATGTCTCAGCTGGGGAACACATTTCATAAACAGTTTTGGAAGTATGGCTCTGGTCTCATTAGTAACTAATTAGTATTAGTTATTTTGAAGAAATGAGCAAGCCACAAAAAACCGAAATTAGATTTTGAGCGAAAATTATTGTCTTCACATGCTCAATATAATTTATTCCAAAGTTCCATAAAATATTTAATATTCAGATAGAGATGTCCATGCCTTTTGTGATGCTGTGCACCTCACAGTGCCTGGTTTGCTCCCAGGCAGAGAGAGATAATTCAAGGCAGACCACAATAAATGCCATACATTAAGGCGTAGGGTTGAAGCCCTCATTTGACTTTTGGCATTCAGTCCTCCCCCTGTACCCACAACAGCGCAGAGTGCCACTTGGTTAATTGTATCAGCACTGACAAATGAGGGAGGAAAAGCTGCCTGCCCTTGTAGTAATTTGCTGAGGGATTGGAAATGGTTTGAAAATTGTTTTATCCTTTGCTGGGTCAATAACCTCAACTGGTGAGATTTAATGGCAGGATCTGACAGCTGAGGCTGGGTCGCAGCCCTCTCACATAAATCTCAGCTTCTCACTGTACTCAGAGTACTCACCATGTAACAACTTGTGGTGGCACCCAGCACAGGCTGCCCTGACTGCATCAGTTGTGTCCTGGCTGGGCAGTGGCAGCTCTGGAAGCATCACTGACCCACACAAAGACAAATGGTGGGCTCTGGAGGGAAAATCTCTGACCAATCTGGCTTTTGCCCATGTCACAACACCTGAAGGGATGCCAACCAAACACCTGAGTCACACACACACAATGAAAGCTTAATCCTTTGGTCTTTCCCTTTCTTGGGATCTGTGTGGGCCAGGAGGACACAAACCCAGTGGCTCCAGCCACCGGTCCCTCCATGCCGGGTGTAAGCACAAGCTGCTCTCATGTCTCATGCAAACTTAAGACAATCTACAGGTCAGCTGTAGCCATTTTTGGAGCAGTGTGGATGTCTGGAAGGGCCTGCCAAGTGAGAGCCATCACCATGGCAAGGACTCCTTTTCTCACCCAGCTGTGGACTATATTGCATCTGACATGATGAGCATCTCTGGAATCTACCTTTCAAATTTTCGGCAAACCATTTTCTCACTGTCCTTCACAAAGTTGACATTTTCGGCAGCATGATAGGAAAGATGTCATGTCGGCTGTTTTTCAAGTTGTTGTCACGGTGGTTAGCACCAGTTCTGTCATCTTTGCTTTCCTCACAATACCCCATATTGAGCCATGTCACAAATAATAATACTTCCGATGTTCCTGTCAGATTTCAAATACTATAACCCAGTTGCACATCTTTGGATTTACTAGTTATGTTAATCTTTGTTGCTCATCTTCCCAGAAGCTGAAGCATTAGAAACTCATTAATTAGTGACAAATGCAGGATATAGATAGAACTGGAAAAACACTACCCAAAGCCTTCCACTTAAATTATTAGCTCAATAATTTTGAAACCTAATTAAATATTCAAGTCAAATATACTTTGAAAATATAATCTTTCTGAGGGAACATATTTATTTTCCTTTTTTTGGAAGAACACAAAGGCTATATAGCTTAGCATCACTGTAATTTAAGATTCACTTCTGTGCTCTATGAAATTTCAGTACGTGGCTGATAAGGCTGAAAAAAATCCCCAGGAGAAGCTCAAGCTGCACAGCTCATTCTGATGCTTACTGGCAATTTTGTTTTCAGCAAAGGTCTCCATCTCAACTTTGATATTAGTAATTTGATCTCATGGACAGAAGCAACAACTCCAGCAAGCAGCATCTCTTGCAGCTGCAGGAACTGATGTTCTCACACACAATCCACAGCCACATCACTACTGCACAGAAGCAGTGACGAGAAGTGAGAGGAGAGCAAAAGGGTGAAAAAGAAGTTTTGGATGTTCATGGTATATACAAGTACCTGAGGGATGAAATGGGTTTGGGTCTATGAATTCAGCTGGACAAACAACATTAATGTCTCCATCTGTGTGGAGACATAATTCCATTCAATTCTCTATAGCTCCTGCTCACGGGTACTTGAGGTGTACGGCAGAAGTTGTGGGCAAAGAGGGAAGCAGAAGGGCAAAAAAGGCAAGAAAAATAACTAACGAGATTCTTAATTATAAGTAAACAAGTTTCAGATCACTCCTTCTGCTGCAGTTTCACTGTGTTGGCTCTAAACTAGTAAATTCCCACTGTAAATATTTCGTAGGAAAAGTTTTAAATGCCACTTTCTTAATCCCCCATGTTTTTAAGTTTTAAACCACAAAAACAACAACATCAACAAAGCAGGTGGTGAAATTAAAAAAAAAAAGGTTGCAATTTAAACAGCAAAAAATTATAGTCCTTGTTTAGCTTAGATGGTTTGTGCAAATCCTGGGGTTAATTATAAATTATAATTAGGACGTGTGATCCTAAGGCCACTGCTTTATTCTACAAGTCCCGCCTCCCCCCATGCCCTTTTCTAATTATACCCAGTGCCCCAGGGCTAGTTATGCTGCTAAAACAAATATATCAAAATGCTTTTTAACAAAGATTAATATATGAAGCAATAGCATTCATTTGTATGCAATTATAAATATACAGTAAAGCTCCAGCGCATTAATGTCTTTGACATAAGCCTCCATGAAATACCATGTCAGCTTCTAAATGAAAAGACGTATCATCTTTTACACCTGTTATGTTTAACTTTTATGTCGACACTTTTTTTTTTACTGGGGAAAATATTGCTTACACGTAGCAAGCAGATCTTTGCACGCACTGTGAGCCCTGGTATGCAGAGCCAAGGGAAAAAAAACAATGTCAAAAACTGATGCAAATAATTTGATTTTTTAAGTAACAACTCAAATATAAAACACGTGCTGCCTTCAGCTCCCTTGCTGGTTGCCAGGTGCAGCACATATGAGCTATACAGTAAACATCGATGATTAGTGCTTTGGACGGCATGTGTCAGGAGAGGCTTTCGCAGGATCCCTCACAGGAAGAGCTGATGGCACGCAGTCCCACCGGCTGCACAGGGACAGGCTCTGGGGATGCGGGCAGGATCATGGCTGCCTCTCACATCTCCCCCAACAGACCAGACCTGAAAGAGTCCACCTACCTAGAATCCTAGGAAAAAAGTGTACTCAGCAAACATCAACTTTTCCCAACTCCCCTTTCTTCTGGGGACTCACACTGTGCAGGAAACATAGGTGAGAAGCCCTTTGTTCACCCCAGCATTCCTGGGCACTGTTCCAGCCACCCATGAGGTACTGTCAAGCATGGGAACCATTTAATCTCCCAACTCCTGCCTTCCTTTCACTTGGGCTCTCCTCCACGTCGCAGCACTGAGCCAAATCATGGCTCATTGATTCTCATGTGTGATCCACATCCCTGATGCACTGTGCCGGCACCGGATGGTTTCTGAGCCCTGCCATCCTACACCTATTATGATGAATCACGTCAGCCTCTTGCGCTGAGCTGGTGACCTGCTGGTGGCTGGCAACCCAGCCCTTCAGCACAGGCAGCGCATCCCATCTGACAGACAGTGGGAGCACCTGCTGTGTCACCACAGGCTGATCATGGGGCTGGGTGGGACACAGAGCCGGCACCTCACGACAGGGTTACACCCTGCCACATTGAACCTGCCTTACTGCAGCCAGGGCAGGGCATCTGAATGAGATGTGGAAACTCAACACAAAACTCTAAGGAAGTTCATGAAGATATCATGATAAAGTATTCATGTATTCACTACTTAAGGGACCAAAATAATCCTGTGTTTATTTTGCTTCAACTAGCTGTGTGGAAATCTTTATCTGAAACAGACCAGAAATGTAATGACAATATAATGGAAAAAACTGCAGGTATGTCATGTAGAGTTTTCAATTCCTGAAGGTTTATGACAATAGCATTATTTCTCCTGGGTTACAATTGTAAGAACAGTAATGAAAGCTAATGGTAACACTAGCTAACAAAACAGCTTCTTCTTGAAAACAAGTTTGAGGCCATAAAATATAGTTTACAGAAGAAAGGGAAGTCACTAATATACCCAATTAATTAACAGAGAGACTTGTAGCTGCTTGGACCCTAGGTAAATAGTCATTGAACAACTTGCAGAATATTACAGTGTTTGGTTGTTATTAGACTGGAGGGAATTCAGTCCAGCATCCTGATTTTAATAAGCTTGATCTGCTAATATCTAGCATGCAACGATCAATATTCAAGTCTGAATTTTAGAAGTTTGGGATTAACAAGCACAAAAAGAGTTTTTCATGGTGCTAACTTTAAAATTTAAAAATAATGCTAATCTATGCCTAAATCAAAAAAATGCACAAGTGAAACCAAGGCCATTCCTGAAAGCCACTTCTTTGCAAGGAGCAGGAACCACTGCTCAAGATTTAGGCACTAACTTTGGACCTAGAAAAGCTGAGCTCAACTTTCTGTTCCACAATGCCTCTCCCATGTGCACACAGGGAAGCAGTGAGGCTCCTCTAACACATCACTTCTCTTGTGTCAAACAACACTGGCAGTACTGTCACAGCCCTCCAACGTAAGGACAGTGAAAACATGGAGAGAGAAGGCAGGGAAAGACCTTGGTGGCCATGTAAATCCTTTCAAAATTTTATCCCAAATCACAATGTCTTTTCAAAACCATTCCTGCTCTTGCTTTTGCTAGTTCTCTGGAGGACTACTGATAATGAAAAGCATCATAGTGATGGTACCAAAAGCAAAGAGACATCAATAAAGATACAGCATGTGTTGTCAGATGTCTGGATAATTCTGTGCCTTTATTACCTATGACCTATGTAAATACATCAGAAGTCACACTTTTTCATAATGATAGGTCTTTGCAAAAGGCATCCTGTGATACCGAGTGGACCAGACTCCATTACCAACTAATGAGTGACCACAACAATTAAAAAGCATCAAGTTCCTTAGCCTCAGTGAAGAGCAACTACCTGAGGACAGTAAACTATGTGGATATTGCTCTGCTTGGTCCATTTTCCTCACACTCTGAATTTGCATAGTCAGGTGTCTCAGGAGGTGAAACTCAGAGCAAGTAATTTACATTTAACTCCATTTCTACTTGTGAAAAAGATGAAATTAAAAGAAAAATTATGTGGACTGTCATGCAAATAGCAGCGATTTACAGCCTTGGTACGGAGAGACAATGTCAGGAGTCTGAATAAGATACATGAGCCCAAAGGAGGGAGAGACCAAACTCTGACATGTAAGGCAACAGGGCTTCAAACTGTCAACAAATCCCATTTTGACCATTTCACCTGCTGCAGCCACAGGGTCAGCTCCAAGCTAGAGGTGCATTTCCACCAGCAGCCTTCTTGCTCCTGTCCTGGCTGCGGTGAGGCCACACTGCCGAAGCAGGAGCTGGATGGGTGAGGAGGCATCGTCCCCATGCTGACGCTTGTCATCCTGTCAGCCTTGACCTTCAGGCTGCCCTCAGCATCCGCACCGCAGCCTGCCTGCACTTCCCGCTGACTGCAAGCGACTGTTGTCTCACTGCCTGACCTTATGCAAACACGATACAAACAGACAGTCCACCTCAGCTCCATCACTGTCTGCTGCTAATACAGGAGATTGATAGCTACACGAAATTATCTCCCTGCTCGACCTTCATTACTGGGTGGCATATTCTGTCTGACAGTCAACCTCATCCTGGGGGGAGCTAAACCACCCATTCAGGGGTTTTTGCTGTCTAAAAGTGAAGAAACTTTTTTTTTTGTGAAGAAGATCAACATTTTTTCAGAGTCAATGGGAAAAGAAGCTTTTGTCAAAAATAAAAATGTCTTGTAACTCAGTCTTTCCCAGACCACTGTGCATTCTGACAACAATGTAATGCATGGCCACTCCAAGATGTTCTGTTGGATGCTGTGTCGGGTCCTGGGGCAGGTGTGCCACCTTGACAAATTTTACATGGAAAGTTTCAGCTCAGCCATGAGCTGTAAGTTTCCTGGGGACAGCAGGGCCAGTCATAAGGCAACAAGCAATGTATGGACACAGCAGGTGGGAGGGCGGGACAGAGCTAAAGCGAGCGCAGCTTTATACACGTTGCAACTGCCAGTAAGGACTGCATGGGTAAATACTGGCTTTCCATCAGTCTCTGCCAGCCAGCTCACAAATGTACGATGCATGTGGCCTCAACAGCTTTCCGAAAAGAAATCATGACTCTTCCACTCAGATATTCAGATTGCTTAGAACAGACACGAAAGATAGGGAGTCACATTTTCCTTTGAGACCCCCTGTGGTCCCTTTTTGTGACCTTCTGGTAGCAAAAGCCAGACGCTGGATCCTGCAGACTCCATAGCAAACTGTTCAGTGTTAACCGGAGCCTGCACTTGGTGGGAACACGCAATGCTGCAGCCTTACAGCTCCCACACAGAGCCTCCCGTAATCCCCAGGCAACAGAGAGACAGCACAGACCATGAAAGAACATGAACCTTCAGCTTTTGGATGTGAAGTCAACTGTCAGCTAAAGACAGCTAAGTCATAGCAAGATACCTCATTCCTTTCTTTGAATATTTTAAATGAGTGACTGGAATAGCCTGTTCATGGCCAAACTGCTCCTCTGGCAGTACCCAGCAGCTCCCCGCACAGCGCAGCAGCCACACACAGCCCTGGACAGCTGTACAGCATGGGACTGGTTTGAAAGCATGACATATTTCTGTGCCCACAATCTCCAGCCCCATGGAGAGGGAATGGGAGGTTGTCACCTTGGCCCATACCATCAGATACCTCCTGACACCAACCCTGACGAAGAGGAGGCTTCAGCCCTTGCTGTGCTGGACCCTGTACAGAGATACATGGGGTAGCTGTGATGAGCATCCCACCTCCTCTCTGTTATGGGCCAGATGGGTTTTGAGCCAGGTCTTGTTCCCACACCAGCTGTCTGCTGAGATGAGTCCTTCCTAAGACAAAGGGCAATGGGGCAGACACTTTCACTGCCTGGTTCCATCCTCTAAACAACATGTGAGCCATCTGCTAAACACACACCTAAAAACCTAAGTCTCTGATTCCCTACGGGACTTGGGTGCCCAAACGCTATCCAGCTCCCAGGAGAGCATACGACCCAAATGCCAGAGTCAGATCTCCCTAAGCCGTGGGGATGCAACTGCCCAGTGTGCTCAGTGACTGAGGCGCCCTCTGCAACTCACTCCTATGCACTGCACACTTTCGCTTACCTTTTCGGCTCTGGATTCGGCTGGATTTTGGGCTCTTTCTTTTTTTTGGACTCCTTTTTGGAGTCCTTTTTTGTCTCCGTTTCAGTGGCAGAGGCTTTGCCCCCCTCGCTGTCTGCACTTGGCTGTGACCCACCAAGTAATTCTGCCATGAGTTGGCTTGGGGGAGTGATTGAAATGCAGGGGGCAAGGCCGGCAGCAAAAGTGAAAGAAACAAGAAAAAGGCATGAAAAACCTCAAAATAAAAAAAAAAGGAAATTAGGCTGAAAGGAAACAACTGAAATCATTTAACAATTGGCAAAGAAAGAACAAATGAGCAACGAAAAGTCAGAACTAAAAAAGAAACTGAGGAAGCAAAACTTGGTTTCCACGACAAGATGTATGAAAGTAACTGCAAAAGCAAGCGGCAGCCTTGCAATGTGAAACCTGGGCAATGTGTGTCATAATTCAGGGTGGTATTTACCAGAGGGTATATGAAAACACCTTATTATTTTATAACATTCCTTTCTTCAGGAGCATATGTAGGATACAAAGTGATATCTCAAAGTGTGCAATATAAATTAATAGAAAAAAAGCAGAAAAAAGAAGCTGCAATAGATGCTACAGCTGTTAACAACAGAAACGGAGAGGGGGAAAAAGCACAGCCCCAGTTCCTCTCGTCAAAAGTTTGTTACATTTGAGAGAAAGGAACTGTCTTCTTCTGAAACTGAAAGTGCTTTGAAACAGAGCAAGATAAAATTTTCAGTTATGTCTAAACAATTTCTGAATTGATGTCACGTGGACTTTAAATGAGACATGGGTGCCCAAGGGCTTAAAGCCCTTCCTGAGCACTGAAGTTTGATACTGCTGAAAATTTCACTGCTACAACTTGTCAGATCCTCTTGCACAGCAATTAAATCAGCACAGTCTGTAATTTACTTCTATTTATTCAATCCGTGACAGTCACAGGGACTGCAACCTTATCTTGTTCAGAACTGCATCTTAGCAGGTGCCTGGGCAAGTAAGTTAAAAACCTTAATTTCTGGATCCTCTATGTGCATTTTTACTGCTTACATTAAACAAACAATGAAACAAACAAACCAACCGACTATGCCACTAGAAGTGCTGCTGCCAAACATCCACAGTGAAAACAAATTGGGGACTGTTGTGCATTATCCAAGGAAACCTATATTTAACAAAGTCATCCCTTGTTGGCAGGGCGCTGCAAGCCAAGAAGAATTCCTTACCTGTTGCCATGAACATGTGATGCACAAAAGGCAAAGCTGTAGTGAAGTAAGGTGGGGTCAATCATGGCTCCATTTTCTGCGCGCTCTAGCAAATCTCTGAGGTAGCAGAGATGTCTGTGACAGCCTCTCACTCCATTACGTGCACAATACTCATCTAGCACAAAGACCTGGCCAGGACTAAACCAGCCCTGTTTAGAAATAAAGAGACTTGATTTTAAATATAAGTTATTAAATACAAAGGCTATCAGATTTGGAGGGGTAGCGGTCAACTGTTTTAATAAAAGAAATACAAACCTAAGGCTACATTAAGGGAAAAGCAGAGAGGTCACTCAAACAATACAGTCTGTACATCATCACTCAAACACAGCATAGACTCAGTGCAACCGTTAAGAACATATTATGCTACCATTAAAGGGAAATATCATTTAAAATGCTGAAAAGTTAGGCCAGTTCATGTCAGTGCCTAGCGAAAAAAAAAAAAAAAACCAAAGAAAAAGAACGACACCTTTAACAGATGACAAAGGTTTGGTTATTTAAACAGTGTGAAACAGTAGTCTCATTCTGGGGATGGGATTGTACATTTGGCCAGAAGCAAGAAGATTGATCTGGGGGAAAGAGGACAGAGGATTACACTGAAAAATTACTTCTCTTGCATCTGGCAGGTAGGAATGTCCTGCAGATGGAGAAATGCAATTCTGCAGTTTCAGAAAGGGACATTTCCCATTTTCCTTACTGCATGCCCCTGGTGACACACTCTGACATGGCCCAGCTCCTTGGCACCGAAACAAGGGGAGGTCTGCTCAAGAGCAGGGTTCCTTTACACATCCAGGAACCTCAGATCATTTCTTTCTATCCGTCCTGAGGGGCTGGTGACACAAGGCTTGTGGTGCAACATCCTGACTCCCAAGGAGGACACCCTTCTCCACAAGGGGATGGCTCCGGTGAAGGTCCTGGTACAGCCAAAGTGGAGCATGCCTCTGCCTTTGGGAAAGGCACTAATGAGAACAAGAATAATCTTGTAGATTGCTTTTCAAAACGCTGCAAAATTGTCAATATTTACATGGAAATCTGGGTGCTAAACAATTGCTAAGACACAGCTCTGGAATGCATCAAGCTGCAAAATCTTTCATCGTTTAATTGAAAAGTTCCTGCAGCGGGCGGGAGAGTAGTTGAGGCAGAGCACTGCCCCTATAGGCAACTTCTTTGCCACCCCATCTGTTACCCCAAATGCTACATCTTAGAAACAACACTGCTGTGAAAGATTAAAATATATTTTCTACCACTCAGATGACACCAAATCTTTTCTAGATGCCAAAATAGCTGCTTTGAAAAGAGTTGAAGAAATATCAATTAAGAGCTCAAAGACATAGAGAAGGATTTGCTCATCCTTATTGGGCCAACTCCAAAACAGATTGAGAAAAGAATTAAAATAATGAGGGGAAAATGATAGATATAGGGAGTAGCTACAGTGCTGGGATCACTAAAAGTGCACATTTCAAAATGAAGACACAGAACAATGCAGATGGGATGGCCCTCTGGAAAGCTATTTTTTGGGAGTGGTATATTCACCTTCACCACTTTTAATGGTATTTTTGTCTGCTTTTTGGTTGGTGGTATTATGCTTGATTACGGAGTTCTTTATGTTGCCTGTTTGTTACATCCTTGGACAATCCCTTGTCTCTCTTCACGTAAGCTTTTCGTGATCAGGCACGGTAAAAATACGGAAATGCCGTGATTGCTCTGCTTTTGGATACAGGGGTAGAAGTGCAGCTGAAATTGTTACATTCACCTAGTACAAACAAAGAACCCATTTCTCCCTATGGGGTGAAATCTGGCTCAATTGACAGCGATGGGAAGGCTGGCACTGATTTCACTGGAGTCAAGTATCAGAGTCTGAGGCAAAGGAAGCAGAGGCTGAACCCAGTGATCTGGACATCCCACACTGCTCCCCTGAATCAGGGTCTGGGATGTGCTGGTTCTCAGGAGAACAGAAGGGATGGGGATAAACACCCAAAATCACTGCCATGGTGCAGTGAGGGGAAGCATGAGCAGAGCTCAGAGGTTCAGTGATGAGCCCCAGACCTCATGAGAGCACAGGCAGCAGATCCAGAGCCCAGGAGGACCAGAAGGTCTTCCCTTCATATGGCAGAGGTAGGAAATGAAACACTTGCTGCTGAACAGGGATCCAAGGGAGCAGTAAATACGGCTCCCCATAGCCCCAGAAAAACACCAAGGTTTGATGAAAGGCAGTATTTAGACAGATTCCCAACATCTTCAGGCAGATCCTGGCTCTTGATGAAGATCTACCTGGCCCAATCAGCTGATGCCCAGCCAGCCTGGCAAATGCAGCTGACAGCGATGACACTTGGGGTGTCTCTCCCCAGTGCAGATAGGTGCAGCTCAGTGTGGCCTCACAGACTGTCTCTAATGACCTGAGGAAATGTGGAGGAGACAACGGAGGAAGGACAGGGAGCTCCACTGACTGTGTTCAACAAGCTGAACTGCTCTGATAAGGAGACATGTCCCAGGCACCAGCAGGGAATACCAGGGGAGCTTTGGAGCTGGAAAAAGCAAGGTTTGGTTAGGGCTGGTGATGCATAGGCCAGTTTCCTAAAGGCAAATGCAACTTTTGAGAAAACCAGAGTTTTTGAGGGAAAATTCACATTTCAGTAGCTGAATTTTTCCATTTATCATAGGAAATCCATGAGAATTTAATCTTGGTGGCCTACTTCACGGACGTCTTAACCTGACTCCTTCACATCATCTTGGTTAGGCTGGGTACTCTGAAGACCTTCCCCCAGTACATTCTGTGCTGTATAATGCAAATTCCATGAATGATGACACTTCATGGGCAATACAGCTCCAGCAGAGAGATGGCTGTGTGAGCTGGACGCTGGCAGTGGGTGGGGAAGTCTTGGGCGGAGTTCAAGGGCAGTTTAGAAACAACACACACGTCCAAGTGAAAAGAGTGAAGACCCACGCATGTGTGCGGCCCATATTAAGCTGGAACAGCTGAAAACTCTTCTCAAAAGTCCAGGAAATATTATCAATTTGTGGATGATGGGCATCTGTAAGCTCTGCAGAAACTGTTCTTCCCCCTCCCCAGCACAGAGCTCTCTGCCAGTAAACATCACTTATACCGTGGTTGGGATGAGTCAGCCAGGCTGTTTGTTTTCCTAGGGATGCCTGGCTTAGCCCACGACTGGGCTCACAATAGTGTGTTTAACCTGGTTCCACAGAAAGGAGGCAACGCTTAGTTATCCTCTGTGCCAGGGTAGGTCTTCCCTGGCACCTTCATGTCCACATTTGAAAACAACATGAGGTGTGACAAGGCAAAACTCTGTGGGACCTTGCATGAAATGTCCTGTAGGGAAGAAGAACTGCCCAGTGGCACACAGTGGACAGAGCAGGCTTACCACGGGCTCACAGCTCCTCCAGCCTACTCAGCACAGTGAGCACATCAACATCCCAAAGACACAGCAAGAATAGTGGGAGCTCTTTGCAGTTTTTGAGGGCATACTATAATCAGGACAAAACCATGGTAAAGTAAGTAAAGAAGCATGTGAAACCAAGCGTAGGTGAACAGAGGCCATTTTTCTCTTCCTTACAACTCTGCAATGGGTGATTTGAAAGAAGATGGTTAATTGGTGATGCTCCACTCCAAAGAGGATGAGTCTTGGTCCTGAGGGGAGCTCCATTGCTCTGGTAGCTTCTAGTAAGGGCCTAAACATCTCCATAACAAGCAGAAGTGCGGCTGGTGGGTTTCTTGAAGAAAAACATTGTTAATCATTTTCAGTGATGGCCTCGCACCTCTCCATGAGTGTAACTCAATGGCCACAGCTCTCTCACCAGGCCCAAGACTGCACAGAGACAAACCAGCAGCAAGCCAACCTCTCAGACATGCATGGATGGGGATGGTCTTCCTAGGGTCAGCCATGCATGGGGAGCAGAAGCTGCATGCCAAAGTCACTGCCTGCCAGAGCAAGGACCTTGATGGAACCAGTGAGGAACCTGCTGCAGGTCTGACAATGCTCCCACCAAGCCTACTTGTACCACTTGGGTATCTGCAGCTAAAGTGCAGCCTTCCCCCACCCCGTTCTTACCTCAGGAGATGTCCACAGCCATTCCTCCTAGCCCTGCCTCTCCTCAGGAAGGTGACAACTCACTATTGCTAGTGGCATTTACTGGATCTCAGTCCTTCAGAGGAGATTGACCCTTGTGTGTGGTGCAAGGAGCAAGGCAGTGAGAGGAGCACCATGGTGGAGGGGCAGGATTGGAAACCAACAGCCTCCTTGCCAACTGCTCAGCTGTGTTCCCAGGTTGCTCCTTTTAACAGCAAGGCACTGGAGAGCTCCAGGGACTGCATAGCTGGCAAAGGCTCTTGGCACGGTGTGGTCTTTCTGATGAAGGAGCCCACCGTGACACCCCAGTGTGCCACCCTGTGCAACAGTCCCATGCCATGTCCTTTGTTTCACGACATTCTAGAAAGGATTCATCCTGTCGTTCTCTCAAAAACTAAGAGCCTCTTCATCCTCCTCATTGAAACTGCTAAAAATTATTTGCTCAGGTTGCATTTTTATTGGTTATTTGTTATTTAAGTGTTTAGAGTACGTAAGAGCCCTCAAGCACTGCACCCCAGCCAAAGGCTGTCCTGGAGCATCTCATTGCCACTGTCCTACAGTGGGCAAAGAGCTGCAACTGCTGCTCATGGGAGTACTCAGGATGGGCATGCAATTATGTGAGCATAGACAGACTGCACCAGCACTGCAGTTATCCACACAGTCCCATCTGTTACCTGCTTGGGACCCCTGCTTATAGAGACACAAAGCTGGGCCACAGTTATTCCTGGTGGGGCTCCATTGACATGGGAGGTGGTACCAGACAGTCATCTTTTCCCTGTTCTTTCACCCAGAAGACTCTGGAAGGCAGTGCAGGAGGCTGCAAAACACTGCTCTCTACTTCACATTCCCACACTGGAGTTTTTCTTTGCAGGAGGAAATATTTTAAACATTGCAAACAGAAGTGATAAAGACAGAGACTGGAGAAGAACAGCAGTCAGTTCACTGCAGGCAGCCTCTCAAAAGAAAATACCTCTGGGCCAAATTCAAACCTGGTGTAAATAGAAGTCAATCTTCCAGCAACAGGGGGATTAGCCCCCACTCGCACTAGCTTTGACTTTGCTGCTTGATGTTTATATCACTAGAGACCAAAGAATATACTTGCCAGACAAGAATAGGAATCATTAAGTCTGTGGTCCAAAGTGAGGCGCTGAACCATCTCAAAGAGTGAAGCGTGGTCAAAGTTACAGGGATTGGAAGAGATAAATTCATCCATGCCATGCTTTTGAGCTCTATCTGCATCTGTTCATTTATACATATAGAGAAAGACACCATTTAGAGAGATATAAGACATTTTAGTTGACAAATACAACAGAAAAAAATATACAGTATGAAGCATGAAAGCCAAGTATCTCCTCTTCCCTCCATTGCCATTAAGTTTTCTCTTTGCAGGCTGTACAGTACACTTCACCTCCCATTGTCAACTTGCATCAGTTATGGACTATATTATTGCATTTAGGCAAAAGATTTTAGAATTAACATCTTGTCAACTGCTCATTATAGTGCATTTATTCTGTACTTAAAACCAGAATACAAACGCAAGAATTCACTCTGCATTTTACAATAGGCTATGAGTTAACAAAATTTTGGCTCATATAATTAAATTAGCTCCTATTTAGATAGTAGTGGTTAATTGTAATAGATTCTGCCATTCTAATGAAGCTACAGCTTTTTTCTCTACATTTACTAGCTTTTCTAGGTATCACACCAGTTACATTGTTCTGTCTCCAAATGCCAATGTTTGTCTTCCCAACAGCAATTTTTTTTCCTAACAGCAACTTTAAATGCTACGTCACTGAAATAAAAAGATGCTCTTTTAAGCATTGCTAAGAAGTTAAATTGATATATAGTTTGTTGTCACAGAGGCAGTAACCTGACAGTGCACCGGAGCTGCCAGTCATCCCAATGGAGAGACTGAATTTCCTCTGCCTAGATTACGAGCTGCCATTTTTTGGTGAATTAACAGCCTCAACATATTCACACTTCTCTGCTTTGGGTGACGTTTACGGGCACTAACTCCTAGGGGCTAATTAATTAATCTCAACATGGTTAACTAAAAATACACCAAATTCAGCAGTTGAAATGAAGCTGCCAAGTCAGCCTGGGTGCGGCCAGCCAGGACCCCGCTGGGAGCAGGTTTTGTTCTAGAAGCGGCTGGGGAATTAAAGGACACCTTTCACTCGGTTTTGTCTGTGCTCAGCTTCCTACTATATGGGTTCTTGCCAAATCCTCGACAAAGAAAATAGGACTTAAATCCTTCCCCTGTTTATAGCCTCCTAGGGGAACTGGGTGGCCTTGAAAAAATGTGGCTGAAAAGACATAAAAATGCAGTTTTCCACACTAGGAGTATATGGTAACTGTAATTGTTTTAAAACAAAATCCCTCTTTACCAGAAAAAAAAACCCACAAAAATCCTTAATTAAAAAGAAAAAAAAGCTTTAAATGAGAGTGAGAATGTTCTTTTATATTTGTTTTTCTATTCAATATTTAGCTGTGAAGGATGGCATGTCTTTCCAAATATCTCATTTGTGTCAGTGCTCTCACACAGTAATGATCATTGGTAGCAATCTTTAAATTTTCTGTATAGTCTGTCATTATCTATATACAAACTGTATAAATAACATCACCCACTGGAAAGAAATCAGACAAATTAAAACATCTAACATTTCAACTAGCTGCTAGCAACACTTAATTCAGCTGTAGCTGGCAATTTTCCCCACTATAATCCCACTGAATAAACACTGATGTTTTTCCCACAGAGGGTTAATTTTCGAGGGTCTGCTCCCCTGTTTCGCTCTATGTGCTGGGTCCTGCTGCCGCCTACCCCTGCCTCCCTCCCAGGCTCCAAATCGCCCCCTCTGCCTCTGCCGGCAGCTCTGTGCATTCAGCACCAGGACAGAAGAAGCTGCTGATGGTGCTGAGTGAGGAGGCAGCACAACGGCTGGCTCAGGGGATGGGAACAACCTCCCTAGGGAGCGCATCACCTCCATGGCACCTCTCCAGCATCCCTGGCCATGGGATGTGAAGCCCACCCAGCCCCGGGGCCTGTAGCACGGACTGGCTCCTGTCTGTTTTGACAGCTTTCTGCCCCATTGTCTCTGTCCCTCTAGGCCAAGATGGATTTGATTGCATTCACTCCCAAAGAGTTCAGCTGCACTGTTTTCATTCCATCCCCAGTGCCCGGAAAATGTTTTAACAGCTATTATCAGACTATTTTTAATGGCTTGCTGCTCTGCCCAGCTCCTTGGAGTTGACTGCAAGCTGACAAATTGGCTGGAGGCCTTCATTTGCCAGTTTTGCTCAGAGATTTTATTACTTTTCAATTAGGAGCCCTGATACACTGTCAATCCTCCTGCTTAGCCAGTGAGGCTCTGAAAGCCGAGTAAATCAGCTGGAAATTTGAAGAGTCCTCTAGCCCTTTAGCTGGCGAACTTTTTTGAGCATATGTGCTAGAAAGAATGTTTGAAATTAGTACTTCCTATTCCAGACTAATACTTCCTATTCCAGCTTTTCCCCAACTACTTTCTCTGAGCAAGGTGGGCACAGAGCAGACTTTCTGCTGATGGGAATGAGCTGAAGCGCCTCTGGCTTCCACATAGCTGAGGGTTTGGCTGGGCTTTTTACAATCTCCCTGCCCAAGTCAGGGGCACAGACAGTTCCCTGCCAAGCATGAGAACAGACACGGTGATTAAATGCCCTTCACAACTGTCCACAATCAGGGGCAATTTTATTTTCATTAAACACTTTGAAGCCACATCTTTCATTGGGTGCCTGCTCAAAAGCCCATTTCCCCCAAATCTCTACTCCTCAGAACAACTACATGAAGAGAGAGACATCAGACATGGCACTGGGTGAGCTCAAGTGACCAGAAAAGCATGATGCACATGACTTCTGCTCAGTCAGTGATTTAAAATGTGGATTTCTGCCATGGGAAGGAGGATGAGTAGTTGCAGCTCTCCCTGCATAGCCCAGCACTGCAGCTCTTGCATGGCCAAACCATTTTGCACCAGCAGAGATGCAGGGCCGGGTGGGGGCACATCACCCACCCAGGGGGTACAGCTGTCGTGATGTGACTTGGAGATGTCTGTGGAGAATGGTAATACAAACGTGTATTTCTATTAAATGGAATATTAGCTCTGGGCCAGATGCTTCCCTGGGCTAAAATTCTTAAAAATAATAAGGAGTAGGTTAAAGAAGTCAATCCTATACTAAACTCGCCTTCCCTTAATTATTCTAAATAAACACCCCATGCACCTTGCAATTTATTTTTGCATTTTGATTTTTCCAACAGACTCACTTTCAAAAATTAAATTAATGAATCAAATTATACCAAAACCATTAAACTTAATAGGCAACACAAAAAAAAAAAAAAAACCCACCACAAATAAAAACCCAAAAAACCAACCAACCAAACCAAACCAACCAACCAAACATTAATGAGTGAAAACCCAAACCCAGATCTAAATATATTATTACTCTGCTTCAGACAAATATCTGCAATTTAAAATAATGTCAACATCTGCATATGAAATAAGTTTTATGTATAATCCACCATCTTTCAAAATGGCCTATACAGTTTGAAAGTGATTTTAAACAAAGTACAAAATGAGAATGGCTAATATTCACACTCAAACTGTACAGCCAATTTTTAAGTGCTTTAAATTGTTTCAAGTACAGCTGCTTTTTTGACCCTGCTCTGTTATTCTAGCTAAAAAGGAAGGAGAAACCAAAGAAAGAAAGTTATATGATGCTCCAGTAATTTGCAATCCCTTCCCAAGGTGCCGTGCCAAGCTCACTGGTGTTTCTTTGTTTGGGGTCCCAGCTGAAATGCTGCTGCAGGCCCACAAAAGTTACCTTACATATTTAGACAAGCTGCACACAACTGCAGCTGAAAGGTGTTCGATGGTGGTCTCAGAAGGGAGGCTGCCAGTGGAGGGACATGGCCAGCACAGGCTCCAGAAACCTCTCTTCTGCAAAAATGCAGACTCTGGCTTTTTATATCACACTTGGTCCCCTACATTACTGCCTTTTTTAAATACTGCTGGGTTTATTTTGTCCATTTTTATCCAGTTTGCATTTTGTGCTGACTCCATTAACTGGACCCCTGTCACACACGTCCTCCCTACATATGTTTGAAATGAGAGTCTTAAAAATCTGCTACTGTCAGGAACACAAAGATTTCAACAATAACAAGAATCATGCAAACCAGAGGACTATCCCACTGTTTGGTTCTCTGAGGGCTGTATTTCTCTTCATCTATCTGTTATTTTAAAAGGAAGAGACAAACCAGTCAAATCTCTCATTCTTTTGTGTTCTTTAATGTATTTCCCTGCTCTCTGCATTTCTTTTGCTCCAGCAATAATTTTGGCAGATTTTGCTTTGAGAGCAGCGAAGTTAATAGCGGGGGACAAGCTCCATAAAAGAATTCTTGCTATAAAAGGCTTTAGGTAGCCATTTTATTGTAAGAATTTCTTACTCTAGATTTTTTTTTTTTAAATTAATGAGTGACTTTGGTTTAGTACCAAAGGCAACTGAAAATTCAGTAAATTTTACAACACATTTCCCTATTGAAAAAACAATAAAAATCCACCAAACAAACAAAAACCCAAACAACTGTAAATTAAAAGGTGACTTTGTATCTTACTCATCTGGAAAATGTGTGCTTGTCATATCTGCTTGACATTACAAGTACGAAGATGTGGTTTGGACAGTAACAAACAATGACACTAGTCAACCTCATCAGGAGACATGAAATAAAGGAATGACAATGATTGATGGCAGCTATTCATTTAGAGATATTTCTAGAAAAGTCTTCACTGGCCTGGCCGGGCAAAGGAGGTGAACTTTTCCAGCCTGGCTGGCAATGCACCGCGGCAGGAGGTTCACGGAGTGCCCACTGTAACCCACTGCCTGTCCTGAGGGGCAGTGGGGTCCCCTCCCACTCACAGACACATTTGGGCTGCAACTGGTTAAAGAAATACCCAGGGAAGTGCCTGAAAACCTCATTTTGTTTGCCTGTGTGGAGCGAGAGACTTCACTAGCAAACACCGGTGTTCTGGAGGGGGAAACACTAAATCCCTGTGCCTGGATTAAAATGCCAGGTGGATTGTGAGTGAGCTGCTGGCAGTGCTAGCTGGTGACTTACCATGTCGCCTCCTCACTGTGCACTGTGGCACTGCACCTCTGAGTGTGTGTGCTCAGGGCTCTGCAAACCTCCTCCCCAAACCTCCTCCCCGAGCGAAGCTGTGGCCACTGCAGGAGCCTCAATTCACCTCTCAGCTGCAAAGCCAAGAGCTCGTTCTTCTCCCCTTCATATTGTTGCATGTTAGAAGATAGTTTTCAATTTAATGGGCTGTTTATTCCTGTGGCTTATAGCTTTTCCCCTGCTTCAAACAAATTCTTTTCTGCTTCAGTTAGAATTTTAATAAATTATTATGAATGCTCCTGTAAATCACCAGACACACCAGGCACTGAATTGCAGTCTAAGCTATCTAAGGATTGGTAGTTAGACGAATAAGAATTTGTAGTACGCACTTACATAATTCCCTATGTGGCAAGTTAAAAACACAGTTTTAGAACAGTTAATTATAATATAAAACATTGTTTCACAGCATTCTTATAACTATTTCAAAATATTTTGAATTGGATGGCTGCAGAAACCTGCGAATTTGTATTTTCTAAATTAGAGCTCCAAGTTTCTTAAAGCACATAGAAGAGATTTACAGGCTAGTTTTAAATTCATGCAAGTTATATGAGATTAATTTAACATTTTAATTCTGCATTCCTGCAATGAAGCATCTGCAAGTTGACAATACAGAAGACACAGCAGCATTCTCATGGTATCTCTAACTATCTAAAAAAATTAAAGCAATTAAAGCACAAAACTAATAATCTAATAAGATAGCAATGCATTGTAGTGCAAATACATGTAATGTTGCCAAACCCAGGCTCATTCATCCATCCATCCATCCATCCATCCATTCATTCATTCATTCATTCACTCTTTCTTTCTTTCTTTCAAAGTGGCAAAAATCTGTATTTCATTCAAATTAAGCTTTTGTGGGTTTTGGGGTTTTTTTTTGCGGTAAAAGTCTGATAAGAATTCTCTTTGGAAATCCAAACATTTAGAAAACAAAATAAAGAAAGAAAAAAGAAAGTGTCTGCTGAGAAGGAATTCTGCCTGCTACCCAGGGAGGTATTTGTACACACACACACATACACATAGGAATAAAGAAGAAAAAAGAAATAAAAGGAGGAGGAAGGAAAAAAGGAGTCTTGTTTGATGGCCAAGAGGGATGACAACACCTGTTCCTTCTCATAATTGCATTCAGATACTCCAGATACATATTTGCCAGCTCTCATGACCCACTGATGCTATTCCCTCCTAAGGAAAAAGCAGGCACTCACCAATATTATAGAGGATTTTAACACCAATAAAGGATTTGTACTGGGTATGTTTAGGACTGATCAAACTAAGGAGAAGCTGTCTTGCAGCACAACTCTGGGCTTTTATCTTTTGCAAAGTAGGTATACCAGTGAGGAAAAGTAAAATAGCAACTCCTTTGGCTTATTCTTTGACTAGCATGCCTTTGATTGGTGACTGAGACCCATGCAAAAACAATAATTTATGATAATTTTGGAAAACAGCAGCACCTCTCCATGACAAATGCATTTAAGTCAGAGCAGGCCAGTATCTTCAAACGCAGGGTGACCCAGAGAGATGCCACTTGCTGCTGGAATCATTCCCTACCAAGTTAATGGGAGAGGGAACTATGAAAACCTTGATGATTCAGGGCTCTTTTCACAGTTCATGTGGGGAGGGGTTTCTGGGGGTCTTCTCTGGAGTCCTGCACCTTCCCTGGGTCTCTTGGGGTCTCCTGCCCTACCTTTCTATGCTTTGAGGTGTCTACGGTTAGCCCTGCACTCTGGGGCACTGCACCAAGCTAATCATCGGCACGGAGAGAAAGGATATTGTCAGAGTGCAAAATTATTTGTTTTCAGGCAGGAAGCAGTCAACTAGATGTAAATTCCATGAAACAAAAGAAGGTATTATTTACAGTTTTATTGTGATGTTAATTAATATTTACATCTTGGAATGAAAAATAGAAATGTTAATGATTTGCTTTACTAAGAGGATCACTTGATGCCAATGTGAAAGCCAGGGAGAGAAGGCAATTATGCAAACATCACATGCATCCCAATTTCAGTATGGAAACTTACATTTCAAATCTCAATTCAGGAAAATAACATGGAAAGTTTGTACTACAAAATCTAAACATGAGAAAGGTTTAAGAGAAAAAAAAAGCACATTGCATATGTCAGATAATCTAGTCTGATTATCTGAGCTGTGCTAGCTACAGGGAAGCACTTACCCTTGAGTCCAGCTAGAAGTTAGCAGGGTAAGAAGGAACAAACCAGAATAACATAAAGACTAGCAACAAGGCTCAGGAAAGCAGACAGGTGCCCTAACCTAGCAGCTAAATATTTGGGTTCAAGCAGAGAATGAAAAAGAAACTTAAAGAAACTCAAACCAACCAAAAAGAAAAACACTTACAGCTGAAAATTTCTCAAGCAGCTCAATAAACCTTGCTACTTATTATGGGGGAACAAATCATCACAAATTCTCAAAACAACCAACTCATTGTATATGGTGTGATTAACAGTTATTAAATATAAACAGACATTAAAAACTAAATATAATCACAAATGATACGTAAAACAAGTACAGACCAATCTTTCATGTTAAAAAAAAGGGGCCTGAAGAAAAAAAAAAAGAATGTTGAGCATGTTTGGGAATTTTCGATACATCACTAACACAGAACAAAGATTGGTGCTTTCAGACAAGTGACCACTTTTATGAAGCTTAAATATTGCCAAAAGGTGTAATATGTATTGGCAGCATTATTGACTATGAAACTGTGAAGGATTTCAACAGTAAATAAGAACAGTTTGGAGTTTTTTCTTTTATAATGCGAACACTGGAGAAAAGCACAGCTTTGCATAAATGGAGATTTTCTTCGAAGTTGCAGCAAAACAAAAAAAGCCAAACTTTTCACTCTAACGGGTATTGTTCACCCGCATAAAAGGAACTGTAAGTCATACAAAAATTAATGAATAGCAGGATCTATTTTTTCCAGTACTTAAATCGCAAATAAAATAAACTCCATCCTGGTTCAGAGCTGTCTGTTTACCTATAAGTCAAGTGCTGCCTTCAAACTGTGTATGAGAATTTGAGTGCTGCTCAAACTTTATATTTACTAAGTCAAAAGAGGTGGGAACCAAATGGAATTCACTATTTCTCCCAAGTTTCCCAACACAGCAAAATATCTTCTTCCCAATTTTCTGTGCAACAGACAGCTCCATGCCAGGCATGGAGAGCTGGATTTTCTGTGCGTGTGCATGCATGCACATGAGCCGCCTCAGAGTGCTACAACACGGAAGCTGTAACAACAGTTATTTGTCAAATGGCTTAACATTTACTTCTTTGCACATCCTCATTCACCATAGCCTCTAATAAGCATAAAAAAAAAATTATGACAGGTATAAAGATAAACAAGAATACAAGAATAAAATGTCTCACAGAAGTCCTTACCTTTCTGCAGGCAAAAAAAAAAAAACCCAAACCATAACACCCAAGCAAAAAAAAAGCCAGTAACAAACCTAGACCCTTTCAAAAATGCAATACTTGGTATGTTTGGATTTCAAGACTGAAGGAGCTGAGATATGTACTTGTGCACTTAAGACTCCCCATGTGTGGCATGCATGACTCACTGCTGCTTCAGATAATTTAACTGCTGTGCCCCATGACTTTTGCAATGAGCACTGCCATGTATAGATGTTGAAATATGAAAAATGAGTAGCCTTTCCTGTTGAGATGAAGGTGTATTATGGCATGTTGCCCTCCTCCTCTTGTAGGATGTGCACAAAGACCTGTGCAAAGACCTCTAGATCAGAGGGATCTAGATCCAAAGGGGGAGGAGGAAGGAAAACCAAGCACAAAACACACCAGCCCAGAAGATGCTCAAGTAGTAAGACATCACACTGAGGGACTGATGAGCCAACCAGTTTCTCTCTTCCAGGCTTTGGCACAACATATCTAAGAGGGTTTCCCAGTGCTTGCAGCAAAAAGGGGAGCCTGATGCTGCACGACTTACAGAAACATACATTGTGGATGGAAAGAGGGTAGTGATGTTTTAAAAAGCAAAATGATTCAGATTTGGAGCTGGTGTTGGCATGAGAACAAGTGAGAGAAACAGAGGTCAGATCCTGACTCCCTCAAATGCCCTGGAGGGCCCAGGGGTGAAATCTTGGCTGTTTTCACCAGATGAGGGATGCCCTGCTGCCTGGCAAGTGAGTGAGATGCAAAAACAAGGTCAAGTCTGTGGCATCTTTCTAGCTCTGAGCACAGTCCGGCTGATAGAGTCTGCAGGACCACAAGCAGCACAAGGCTCTGATGGATGTGCTGGGCTGTGTAGATGCACAGTTGACTCCTGGGCTCAGTCACTGACTTCCCTGATCCCTGGCAAGGACTAGGACAAGCCAGCTTCCCCTTCTCCACCCCAGGTACCCTAAGCAGAGAGATTCAGCTCTCCCCCACACACAGTGCTTGGCTGTGCAAGGAAATCATACACCCAAGTGTCCACTGCTCTGGGCAACCCCTTTTCCTCCTCAAAATCCTGGCAGATTTTGCTACAGCTGCTGTGATGTGTCTTGGAAAGCAACGCTTCACCTGACCCTGCATATTGGTCTGGTGAAGTGAAAACTCTGTAAATATCAGGAATTTACCCAGCAGAAAAATTCCCCAAGCTTGATGTCTGCAGGGATAGGAGAAGACTGGAGGGAAAGGTGTTTCCTCAGTTTGATGTTCTCTGCTCTCATCCTACTCTGCAGGGATCATGCTGGGATGAGCAGGAGCGCATTCTCTGTTCACCAACCCCACAACTAAGAGCACCCTTCAGCATCACTTGTTAGGAGAGGGAGCCACAAGCAGAATCCCTCTGTTGCTCCCCCTTGCTATGTTTTGAAGGCTTTTAGTATGTGAAAAAGCAGCAGTAGAAGGATCTGTGCCTGCTATTTCCAAGAACTCTCTGATTAAACATTCTGGGCAGAGGGACATAAATCCCTGGGAATGCTCTTGGGTCAAGCACGACTTAGTCAGGCCTAGAGGCTTATGCCAGCCAGTAAATGTCCCACTTACAAGAGGCCAATTCCCACCTCCCATTTTGGCTTTCTGGGAGGTGTCCTTCCTTCCCAACACCAGTTCTTTATACCTTGCACTTCCAAAGTCAGTGACTGCAATGAAGAGGATGAGGATCATTGAAATGAAAACAGTGACTGTAGATTACCATACTGCATCACACTACGTTTCGCTTGCAGCAGTCGCAATGCAAGGCAGAAGGGAGGCCAAAACACACAGGCATGTGGAAGATACAAAAAAATAAAAAAGCAGCAAGCGGGTTTTCTGCTGTAACACTGGTCATACAGCTGTATGTCTTGTACTGTTATTTTCTATAAATACTGACATGAAGAAGTTAAACAAATATAAAAGATGGTCAAATGCTATCGATAAGGAAAGGGCAGATTTTCTGAGTTCCTTACAACAATATACTCCACAACTGCTTTACAGAGACTATTAAAAAAAGTTAAAGTCTGATTTAATCAGAAGATTAAATCTTCTTTATTAGTATTTACCACTTCTCCTTATTTTACTTATATTTAATGATAAAATAATTCTTAAATTTTGCAATAATCAATTTACATTTATAATCAAGTTACATTTGTAAGACAAAAGAAATTGCTCTAAATTTCAAATGAAGCAAAGTGGGTATAACTGCATAGGACATGCAGCACAGCTATGACTTAAAAGATGATCGCTTTAAATTCACATCTAACTGGCCTGCAAAGCAACCTGTTAAAAATACCATATGTTTTCCTACAGTTGAATATTCAACAGGAGACCTCTTTTTATGTGTGCATTTCATACTTGCAAGATTTGCACCTGTAGTTCTGAGCACGTGACGCATTTGATAGACAGCTAATGGTGCTAATGAATCACTCTGATCTGGGTGTGCAGTTTATTGTGTGGGGGTAAAACACGTGTCTGTGGAAAGCAAGGTGGGTCTCAGGCTCTCAGATCCCAGTGTCTCTCCTCCATCAAGTATTGCACTTTAAAATACCCACTGACAAGTTCCCCAAGGAATTTTCTTTCTTGGGTTTGGTTGTGTCAAACACACAGGTTAACTGCTTCCAGATCTACTGATGTAAAAAGAAGCTTTATGATAATGAAAAAACATTTAGCTTTGAAATCAGAAACATATGTGCAAATATTGATTTACATCAGTGCATAAAATCTTTCCATCAAAGACTTCGGCTGTCTAGGAGAACTTATTTACTTACAAAATTGAGAGATTGGGGCATCTATCTGGGGTACATTTCCTCCTTTAGCATTTAGCTTTTGCACTTGGGTAGGTGGCACAGGTTTGTGAGACTGGCCAGTGGCTCGGTACATGGCTTGGACCCACAGGATGCGGTCCTGCTCATCGTCACTCGCAAAAATCACCGTGTCTCCCTCCTTCACAGCATTGAAGAATGTTCTGCCACCGTCCAAACCTGGCAGGAAAGGAAGTCATAATGCAGTTTCACAGACTCTGAGGCCAGCCAGGAGACCTCCCCCAGCTTCCCACCTCACCACCACTCCGGTGACTCTTCACGCAGTCCCATGCTGCTCCCAGTTCAGTCCCCTCCCCTGCACCAAACTCACCTGCAAGACAGCCCACAGGTTCCCAGGTACTACAGCCCAGTTACTAAAACATGCCCCAACACACTCGGATTAATTGCTTCTCTCACCTACAGCTCCATCTGTGCAAGTCCCATGTGAGTTGCACCACTGGAGCCCAATTAAAAATAGGTTTTGAGTGGGAGGTTCCCCATTAGACTGAGAGCACCAGTGTTCACACTGTGGAAAAAGGTCCTTGGGTGATATCCTTATTTCTGTCTTTGCCTTGATTTGGCACCCATCTTCCCATCTCCCTGATAAGAGAGTTAAACTGGAATAAAGGTCTTGACAACGAAACTACTGTATCTTTTCTCATCTCCTCTGGGGATACCACTACCCGTGGCATGGTGAGGATCACCATGCCCAGCATGTTGCTCCATTGAAATAAAAGAAAAATGGTGCTCCTCCACTTGAAGAAGGGTCTCACCACCAACAGGTACCTCCAGGTGCCAGGGGCTTTCTGTCCCGGCCCCTTCCATGCACTGACACCCATGAGAGAACGGGGCAAGCAAAAGCATTGGCTTGGTCCCCTAAATATTTTCTACAATAAAGATAAGCATAACTGCTAGCCTTTTATTTAGGGAATATAATCTGAAGGCACAGATTAGGATCATTACTCAACCTGAGTGTTCAGCTGACAATCAAATTTCATTGGGATTTAAGTGTTTAATTCACTTAGGCTCCCCAGAAGGGATGAGTCTTTCCCTCCTCTGGTGCAACTCCTAGTTCAGTTCCTTAGATCTATTTATAAGTCATGCGTAGCTAATGATCAGTATAAACACAAACATATTTAGAATAATGCTGATCACAGTTCAGCTGCAGGCAGGAAGAGAGAGAGAGGACTCCCCTTGGGAGTGGCAAGTGCAGCACCCACGGGAGCCGCCAGCCCCATACCTGGCTGCGGGTCGGTGTAGTCCACGGTGTATCCGTCGAGCTGCAGCAGCTCTTGAGGTTCAGCTTTTTTCTCCCGGTAGCTGCACATAGCAAATGTATATTGACTAACCTGAGGAAAATCACAAAGCTAAGATGGCACCGGGTGACCATCACAAGGCAATCCAAAGCTCTTACAAATACCGCACGCTGACGGCGTGTTTGCCGGGACTGGGGGTGCTGGGGTAATTTGGATGGTCTTTGCCCATTAGAGACAGACTAAACTTTTTACCAGGCTTTTTTGAAAAAGCCCTCTCTTAGCACACCCGGCTGCGGCACTCATCTAATTCTCTGCATCAGTATATACAGCGGTTTAATTTCCTCCAAAGGAGGAAGCTCCATGGTTTAAAACCCTCTATCAGTCATCCCCAGACAAGTGCAAGAGTGACACCCTGTCACAAACAATGTGAGCTAAATTGCTAGGTGCCAGTCATATTAAAGCAATCTTAAGATCCCACTGATCTCAGCAGTTGTTGTCATCAGTGCTGTAAATGGCAGCTCTCACTCCTCTGAGGTACCATCTGCATGACATGACACATTCCATGTCAAGCTCTTGACGACTCAGCTGCAGGGGCTCTTCCAGGCTCCCGAATCGCCTTTAGGACCCCATCAGGCTGCATCAAGACCCTGCATATACTCAGTGTGCTGCGATCTGGATGGCTGGCAAGAAGCTCGTCTGGGAGGAAAGGAAAGGATTCTCTGTGCCCCAGGCTAGGAACTCACAGGGAAATTTACTGTCAAATGATTTCAAATGACTTTGTTAAGGTTGTGTCACATCCTGGACGCCTGACGTAATTTTATTTGTCTGGACATTTTCTTGACCTCTGGAGGAAACTTTAAAACTCTGGTGGGTGGCAATGAATCGTGCTTGTCACTTTTTGGAAGTTGGGAGAGATCCTGAAACATGGAAGCATGGCTGGGCTGGGGGGTTTTGTCTTCAAACTCCAGCCAAATCGCTCAACTACAAAGACACATGCAGCACTTAGCTTGGTGGCATCTCTCACTAATATAATGTAATTTACTGAAGTCGGGGGAACCATCTATTGGCACAGCATCTCCCAGCCACCACTCAGTTAATTGCTGCCCTCTATGGGCTTCTGCTCGCTGCCAACCTGCTCCAGCAGCCCTGCCTGCACCGAGCTTTCCTCCAGGAACAGCTCCAAAAGCCACCTAAGAATAAACCCTATCATTAACACATTTGTGGGAGTAAGACTAAAAGTGATGCTTTAAGCATCTTGCATTCTCCTTAAAACCACCAGCACTGACGAAAGATTGACAAGTAGCAGACCAATAGCAGGAGCACACCAGTGCATATTCCCTGCTCTGAACTTTGCATGCTTACCATTGTATGGGCAACACAAAAATTAAAAAGATTAGCACGAAGAAATCTAAAAATAACCCAGTGCCCTACAGCCCAATATTCAGGCTCCTGTGGTGTTCATTCAGTCGTACTTGCAGTATGTTGCTGCCATCTCCTGGAGAAACTCTGGAATGTGCTTTATTTATGGGAAAATCCTAGCGATCTCATCTGAGCAGTAAGGATTTGATTTCTCTGTGTTAGACAGTCTGAACTTCAGGGACTGCACGATAAATCCAATTCCTGAAATGAGTCATCTAGCTAACCTATGCTGACATTTATTGAAAACCTTAATACTACTAATGCTTTTTTGCTTCTCCTATATGGTTTATAGCAACAGGTAAATTCATTTAGCAGTTCAGCTGCTGTTCTCTGACCCCAAACATGAGGTCTGAATTTCGGGCTCTTCTTCATATACAAGTAATTCCACTCCTCTTTGCACCAGAAAATATTCTTCTGCCCTATCAATAAGACAACCATAGCAACACAGTGGTAACGTAGGGAAAAAGGCATTTCAGAGCTTGTATTTCTCATGTTAAAAGTTATAAAAGACAGGTGTAGACAGTAGGTTCTGGTGGACCCATCTTGGGACAGAGGTGGAGCAAACTGGTCTCTCCTGTTAGGATGCACAAGATTTCCTTGAAAGAAGCTGCTCTACATTGTTATCAGAAGAGACCTTTAAGAGAAACCAACAGGTGGGTCTATAACATGCAGTGAGCCAGGGCTCATCCAGTCACATCTTACTTCTTCTCTGCTTACACAGCTCAAAGGAGAAGCCAAAGCTCGGGAATGCCACAACACTTGCTGGCAGGAGCAAGCAAGGATCAGGTTGGAGAGAGGACAAAGCTACTAATGGCCTCTGAAAGAGGTGCCAACTGTGCCATGCAGAGTGCCTGCACCTGAACAGCTCAATCTACTGACTTCAAGGACTGGCAAACCAGCCTGTGTGCCCTATCCTGCTGCCTAGAGCATTTACTGTTTGGGGTCAGAGAGAAGCTGGTGCCATGGCTACCAGTGCAACGTGGTTCCTTCAATTTACAAGCAGTGGTAAAGCCAAGTCCAAGAAAATAAGATTCTACAAAGCTCAGTTTGTCACAGTTGTGCTTTGCTGCTGAACAGCACTGTAGGGTCAAGAGGAGTTTGCATTTGCCTTTCACCAGTCCTCCAAAATATTGTGCTTTACAGAGCCTGCTTTCTGTAAAGCTCAGAAGTGGCCAGACAAGTGAAACAGTTAATAGCAGAAATTAATCTTACAGCCTGCAGAGTTCATACTGAACCACAGCTGAGTATGAGAGCGAGCAAGCAGATGGGATGGGCAAGATGAATGGTTTGAATAATTGGAAAAAACAAAGATACAGAGAGGAAACTGAAGGAAGACAGAGGAGAAATCTCTGCCCAGTGACGGACAACCTCTCAAAGCAGCTGGGATTTCATCCAGGGACTTGATGACAGCCAGGGAAGGAGCATCTAAGGAAGCTGAACTGAGAGAAAGAAGGGAACTAATCCAAGGCAGCCCTGGCTGGTTCATTACAAAAAAAAGGGAAAACACTTTGAGAAATAATTTGAGACAAAAAAACATAAGGGAAAAAAAAGTGGGGGAAAAGACAAAGAAATCCAGGAAAGGGGAAGCAGACAGCAGGAGACAAATGTCAAAGTTCACTATTCCCAGGCTGCTAAATTAAATCTGACTTTCTTGGCACTTGACCATATTCTGTCACCAGCTATATAATCCAACTGATTAATAAATGCAGCAGATATGCATTAACCAGTCCTGACTTTGTCCTTGTTTCTCCACCAGAGACTCCTGCTCCAGCGAACACGGCCTTCCCCAGGATCCTGCTCAAACCAGTTAATTGTCATGCCTCACACTCTGAGCTCAGTCATTTGCTCCCCCTTTTTTACTGTTGACACAACACTGCCCTACTTGGGTTAAATTCTTAAATGGGCCTTTCCTAGATTAACAGCATGCATTTTGTCCCAAGGGAGAGAAACCGTGCGAAGATACTGCCAGCTGTAATACAGCTTTCCACTTTGATGGGAGACTTGTCCTCTGGTTGCAGCTGTATGTTGCCTCCCAAGCCCTTTCCTGACACAAATGAGCAGAGGAAATGATCTAGCTTAAAGAAAAAAAAGTGAAAACAATAGTTTTCACATCTCAGCATATCCATTCAGAGCTAAAAACTGCACGTAACAGTTGTTCCAGCTTCCACCTTCAAGCAGGAGGTGTGTGTACTCTCCTGAGCAGGGCGATGCAGTGGGAACTCATCCTGTGTGAGTATGGACAGGATATGCAGGACCTACTGCAGCCAGGTATAACATGCTGTGGCATCAGTTTAACCAGCAGTTTCCAGATATTTTGTATGTATCATCACACTCCAGATTTCGCAAGAATCACCACCTATGCCTAGTTCTCAGCAAGGGTCTAAGAGAAAACATGATTTAATGATTATGGGGACCAGCTATGGGTCATTCACCTCAGCTTGAAGACCACAGTCTAGGACTGCTGGTGTACCACACTGCAATTTTGCTGATTATTTTCAAATTCTGTGTGATATTCAGAGTTACTGAACATGTACTCAATTTTATTTTATCCCAAGTCAGCTGAGTTTTGCTAAAAGCAGGAACTGTCACTGTTAGTCTAAATTATACTGAGTTTAGGGAGTCTGTCACTAAAACAATAGATCCAGGCGTAGACACTGCAACTGGTTTTAATCTGCAGAGAGTTGATCTGGTTCCAGCAACATTCTGCAAACACTATCAGACACAATCAGCTGAAAACTGCTTCAAGCTACTCAGCAGACATGTCATCCAGGTACCACGGAGTGTTACTTCCCATATGCTGCCAGAGCACAGAAATGGGGTTATGACAAGAGACAAACAGATTCAGTCTGAAATCTCAGTGTAATTAATTCACTTGCCCTTAAGAATCATTATAAGAAATTTCCTATTGCAAAGCCTGCAAACCCACCAGAACCAACCACAGTGTTATTGCCAGTACAGCACATTAGACCTTGCAAAGAATTAATACAAGCTCTGTCAGCTATCAAAACTCTCAGCTTTTGCATGAGGGTCTAATTGGCAAACTGGCTGAAATTTGTGTGCTGCACTCAAGCAGCTGATACAGCAACTTAAGAAACACAACATCTGCAATTGATGTATATTTTCTTCCCTAACCAGTCACAGAGAACTTTGCCCTAAATAGCTCAATTGCTTTTGCTTACCACTGCCACCAGCACTACTTCCGCCTTTATGAAGCATTTTCCTCGCCTGTGATGCTGCAGACCATTTCCATCCAAGCTCAGGGCCATATTCTGCCATCATTTTCACACTGCATATTTCAGGATTTAAAATTAGGCAAGTAACGAGTCTCTGCCATGTAATTTACATCTAATCAGTATGCTGCTCTTCTGCTGCTCATCTCAAAGGGTGTCTATGAGAAGGGTGGGCAGTGTACAGAGAGGACTGCGATTCATTTGGAAGGGAAAACTAAGCTCTCTTAATGCACAGATCGGTGTTGGACGGGAACACACACACTGGCTCTGCCAGCCATGTCATGCCATAAACCCTCCCTGAGGGGTTGAGCCAAGTCCACCCAGCAAGGCAGGTGC
Organism: Platysteira castanea; assembly: GCA_013397175.1. NCBI lineage: Eukaryota > Metazoa > Chordata > Aves > Passeriformes > Platysteira > Platysteira castanea. The sequence continues at coordinate 208,952 of VYXC01006380.1, forward strand.
TGGAGAGTGGAGGCTCAAGTCTAGAAATGACACAAAGGAACTGCTTGCACCCACTACACCCAAACAAATCACTCCTGTATAACCCTTGCAGTTACACAGACACAGAAGGTGTGAGTGATTATTCCACCCAAATTACAAGGCAGTTATTGCTCCTTTCCCCTTCTCTCCAGGGCTTACACAAGCCAAGTAGCAGTGCAAGCGCTCCCAGCAGAGCTGGTTTTTTTCCATATGCACGCAAAGCCTCCGTTCATGGTAGCAAGGCGTCACTGACACAAAAGAAACAAACTGCCATCAACACCTTCCTCTTTGGTGCCACCCATGCAGTTTGGCACCTTTGTGCCTTGTTTGAATAGTTATGAAGTTTGAGTATTTATTACCACTAATTTCTTAACCGCTGTTACCAGAAGGCAGAGTGGTACCACCCAACAGCACTGAAGGAACCAACGTTGTGTCCATCTGATATGGAGAAAGGGGCAGGAGGGAGCACAAGACCATGAGGAGGAGGTTTTTCTGCAGCAACAGGAGAGCAGACAGAGCTGCAATACAAGATGCTATAGGTAAGGGACAGAGACAAGGGATCAGAAAGGAAATGTTTAGTTATTCCTCCAAACAGCCTTCCTGGCAGTGTCATGGACTGACCAGACCACTATATCCCAAATGGACTTTATGCTTTGGGCTCTATCTCTCAGCTCTGGTGCAGGCAGGAGCCTGGTGTGGATGAAGCTCCTGAAAGAGGGGCTTCTCCTGGTCCATTCTCTGTAACAAGAGCCAGCTCACCTTCCTGCGGGGGCTATTTTCTGCCTGTGGTTTAGCAGAGTTCAGAGCACCCTGGACATCAACACCTTTACTGCCAATCCCTATTCGTACCAGCACCCATCCTTTGCATTGCATGAAAAGCAAATGACAAACATACGGACAGCAAAGTATTTTTATTCCATCTCTATTGCCTGCTGACATGTTCAATATGCTCAAACTACATCTGAGGGACCGCATAGAGAGTGTTTCTTGTTTATATTTGATGTACAGCAGAACACTTTACATTGCACCAAATGTTGAGCAAACGGTAACGTAACAGAGAAGCTGCAGTGGCAGCTGGAATTTCTGAGGTGGGCTACAGAGCCTCTCCAGGGGCAAAAGTCTGCTCATCTTATTCAAATGAATTGCTTTTCTGGCCAAATTCAGCTCTGATATGCCAACTGACGAACACAGACCTAGTAACATGAGAAAACATGGAATAACTCTGAGAGCTTCAATTCCACAGCAAGCTGAAGAATATATAGCAGCTGAAAACCAAAGAAGCAACTGCAACCACACTGAATGGCTAGAAAGCTCTCTGAGAGAGACAAGGGAATCCATGTCCAAACCTGCAAACCCTTGCACAGAAGAGTATCAATAGAATTATTTATGGGAAAAATGAGGTTAGGAAAAATTACTTTCTGCTTTGGAGAATCCCTGTTCACAGGGAAAAAAGAACTGAGAACTTGGTCTAACAAGACTGAATTGTCTCTCAGGGAAAAGCAGTACCAGTTGCTCTACAGGTGATCACAGACTGCCATAGCACTTCTAATCTCATTTCAGAACATAATAGAGGAAACAATACAGAGAAAAGCAATCCTTCAATCTCTGCCCAAGAACAGGGTCAGTACATAATGCTGCCAAAAGGGAAAGGCAGATACAGGCATACCCTGTGGCTGCTCTACACTACCTCCCCCCTCTCTGTGGCCATTTTGACCCCGTGTGGAGTACAAAATGAGCACTTAAACTGTCTCTGCTGATCATACTTGGTTATGGGACTAGCTACTCAATGGGTCTCTCCAAATAGCCTCCTACTTATATGGGTCCCACACATCATAAATCCCCTTTACATCCCAAGAATGGATTTTTTCATCTGCCCCATAGTTTCATGCTATGGAAGTCAGTAATGATGGATAAAATGGGAATGAATACAATTAAGCTTCCTACTGAGATAGCTGAACTTGGAGCAATAATTAACACAAAACAAAAGTATCAGCTTATACCAGGTGATTTAGGACCAGAGAAAACAGTTGTCTAAGGTGGAAGAGGGACTGCCTGGCACAGGATAGACAGCACACAAGCATGCTCCAAATGTGGAGTCTGGTGCACCTGGTTTATATCATCTCTGTTCTTACACTTTGACCCTCTACAGCAGATCTGCCATCTGCTTCATCAGCAACAGGATTTTACCCTCTGACCTGATCAGTTTGGATCTGTGTTGTCACAAGATCTCAGTTGGATCCCATGTTATTCCATCACAGCATCTCTGTGTTGCTTTTATAGAAAACGCTGAACAAAGGTTTCATTCCTCACACTTGGAGACAACACACCATGAGAGTCCAGAGAGAAGGGGGAGGGAGATGGACCCAAAAAGACTCTGACTTCCTCAGGTTGGTGTGAAGATGGGTCACTCACACTGGAGCCACACACTTCTGTGGTCAATGCAGTGGTTTCACCTGCTCTTGGAAGGTGAGGGAAGATCTAACACACCAAGTACTGACCAGACCCTTTTAGGTTACAGAGGACACCTGCTTGTTTCCTTGAAATTCTTAACAGCAGTCAAATATACAGGCCTACTGAAACTGGGGAGCGGGGGGGGCAGGGGA
>VYXC01006380.1:211749-320648 GCA_013397175.1 Platysteira castanea
AGGGGAGGGGGGAGGGGGCAAAAAGTGGAAAAAAGAAAAAAGGGAAAAAGGAAGACATTGTAAAATGACGATAGCAAAATGATCAGTGAGAGCTGTAGACAGTGAGAAACAGTAATGAATGTGAAGGCAAGATAAACGTCTAGAATGATTTGATGCTGACTCTGACGTAGTCAGTGATGAAATTTCTGTAGATTCAAATGGGCTCCAAATTTAACCTGGAGGCTCAAAAGGGAGCCCAAGAACCTCCAACCAAGACAGACTGAGCTTCCTCCTCACCTCATTAATTCTTCATTAAAATTAATTCTCCATTTCATCAAGCATTCAAGTACATCTGGAAACTCATGGCTAGAAGTCTGCAACCAGGATATCCTTGAGAACATCCATACATTTAGAAAAGAATCCATGATTAACAGACACCCGGCACAGAACCACAGCTCAGCATCAATCACATGGCACTGAAAATGGCCGAAGGACAGACTCAAGTATTTCATATCATGATTTAAGATCAATTCTAGTTACATCTGTTACCTGGACGAGGACAAAGAATCGTTTCTTCCATCTCTTCCAAACGTTTTTACCAATGGCCCATAAATACCTAGGAGAAAAGAACATGTGAATTCAGTACACAAGCGTTCATCTATTGTTCTCTTGCTTTTCAGTGTATTTTGTTTACACTTAGAAACTGAAGTTAATGCACAAGCAGGAATAAATGCAAGACTCTCAAGCTCAGCAGCATTCATAAGTGGGTTTATTTCCAGCCTGAACAAATTACCTGCAAAGAAAGTGACATAAAAATCTTACAGAGTCTAATGTTACACAGTATTAATTCTCTCTTTCCCATTATCCTTTACAGCTTGCTCAGAATTTAAAGCCCTTTAGTGACAGTGAATAGCTACAACATGGTTGGATGGGCAAATAATGCACTTGCAGCAGAAGAATTAAGGGAGAGAAACCCCAAATCTGCTTTAGCTTTCATAAAACCATTTGGCTGAGGGGAGCTGTCAAACATCAAACACAGTACACAGGATCTCAATATCCACTGGACTGACTAAACCAGGACACTTCACTGAGCAGCTCTAAGATGAAATCTGAGAAATGGCTTGGCTACAGATAATTCAAGAAAACTGAATAATTTCTGAGGAGGAGTGAATTTACTGTTTTGTACAAAGGAAGAATTAACATTTAAAATTAATGTCAAACTAAGCATTTAGTCTCTGTGATGAATTGGCCACTGTGACACTGTAACACAAACAGCAGCAAAACTAGTGGCAGCACCAGGCTAATAATAAACGTAAGGATATTATTCAGCATTAATGTATTATAGGTATCACTACAATTACTTTAGTTCTGACTCAATAAATAGAAAAAGTACTTCATTTTTGGTTATGCAAGGGGTTTCTTATACCAGAAGAGATCCAGCATACTCTTGATGAATGTTAAAGCCACAAAACTCAAGTCATGCTGATGCAGGCTTTGAGTCCTTGGCTAGTCCAATAAGAGGGTAATAAGTGTCCTTTTGGCTATTGCTGCTAATATCAATGGAAAAATAATCTCAGTTCTGGTGGCAAGAGGTATAAACCTCAGAGTTTTAAGCAGTATCATGTAAATCAAATGTTAGTTGAAGAAAGCTTGAGAACAGCCCTGCTATCAGCTGAGGTCAAGGAAATAAACAGGACAGGGGATCTGTCCTCTCTGGTGTTGGTGTCTGTGATCGTGGTGAAAAAGTTACGTTTCACACAAGACTACTGGCTCTGATCTCATCAGCAGAGAAGATAGGAGGAGGAATTAGAAAAGATGAGTGATCTAAACCACCTAATAATGGATGAAATTTTACAAAATGCTACGAAAATAAAAGTGAAACAAAGTCACTTTCATAGCACAAAAAACAGACTGGAGAAAGAGTTATTTCCAACAGTGAGTTTCCTGGACAGTTTCAAATTTTTGTCACATCCTCAGCTCTGAAGAGCAATCAGAGCCTTGCCAATGGCCTTAGCTAGATCTTCCCAAGGATGATCTAATTTGTCACTATATGAAGGTAGAAGTGGTCAGGGATCCCTCTGGCCTCAGATCTTAGGACACTCCCTCCTCGAGGGGAGAGGTGTCCCTTTTACCTTCCAAATTATTAGTCCTACTCCAGGCAACTGCTATTTAATTGTGTTGTGTATCTCAGTATAAACAGTGCCGGTCACACTGGGGTTTATTTCAAGTGGAAAGTGCACTGTGATTTCAGTTTTGAGAAACCAATACAGGGAGACACAGAATAACTTAAAAAATTATATTATCCTCTGTAAGAGAGTCAGGCGGTTCACTTATTATTTCTCACAGGAAAAAACATAACTAGGAATTTCCTGAGGAAAACCATTTAAAATTTAAACTGTTTGGCTCATATGCATTAAAAAGGTCTATGCTAAGAATATGGAAAGTGCACTATAAATGACTGAACTAATGCCATGTTTATATTTATCTTTCTGCTTCACCTCCTGTGAACTTGAGAAGAAGAGTTTCTCTTTGAGAATCTTAAAAAAGCAAAATTTCCTAATGCACATTCAAAACAAAATTACTTTAGATTGAGACAAGTGTTTACCCAGAGTGCTTCATGTTTTGAGGCTTATCCATTCGCACAGCAAGCTTGATCTTCAGGTCTTGATCTGGGCAGTTTTTGGAAACAGTCATTTTGTGCCACTCTGACTGCTTTGGGCTATTAGGAGTAGGGTGGAGAACAACCTGTAAGAATGAAAACCAACAATGTTAAAGGGAAAAATTATTCACGAAATGGGGTTTAATGTGGAACAGAAATACATCAGATGACCTAGTTTTGTCCTAGGAGTCAGTCTGTATATGTCTATTCACATCAATGAGGATAGCTTTTTATTGCTTTTTTAAAGCACAGCTTATTTTGAGATTAGGTCTTATATTCTTTGGCTCCTCAATCAGTTCATGGGGCTGTGCAGACAGAACTACATAATCAGTTCCTATCATTTCAGGATGGTATGTCTGACTGAGCTACGACAGCAGATAAAACCTGCATTCCATGTCATGACATGAGTGGCTGCAGGACTGTGCTTCCATTTCATGCAGCAGGAAATGCTGGGAGGATCTCCAGCTGGAGCACATCCATGCAACACCAGTGACTGCAGATGGACACCAAGGCAAGCTCTTGGCTCAAAGAAACTGAAAGCTCCAAGAGGTGAATAGTCTTTCCTGATCATAGCTGTGCTTTTCCCACTCATCCATTACCACTACAAAGCAGAGCAGCTCCCTGGAGAGTAAGACACAGAGTATTCTCCTAGAACTACACCACATCCACCATCTTCTCCCGGTATTTCCATATGTTTTCTCCGAAGTGGCTGAACCCCCTTCCTCCTACACCTGTTCCCTTTCTGATGCTTTCACTCTCAGAAGTGACTTTGCCTGGTACAAATTCATTCCGGTTTCCACTGTGCTGTAGTGAGATGAATCTTCCTTAAATCCATTAACCTTTATGCAAGCAAATTGTTTCACAATTACATATGGCAGCATTCACCCTCATTAACTCATGTACTGCCATCACTCATTTCTTGTTCATGCTTAGTCTATGCTCCTGCCAAACTCCAGACCAGACTATAACCTTGTATTCCTCTGCTCCTCGATTTTGCTGCTGAGTCAACAATCTAAGGGCTGTTTTTCACCAAAATATCATTGATGCTATTACCCTCTGATGAATGACTCTAAAACTTATTTTATTGCCTCCTCTAAAGCCTGAAGTAAACATCAGTAGATTCTCAACCTTACCCTTATCCATTAACATTATTTATCACTTCTTTTACTGAATTGCTTTCTCTGTCAGGAATCTGAAGCCATTACTAGTCACACAGATAACCGAGCAACACTGGTCTGTACTGCATCACTCTTGGAAAAAAACACATTTAAGCCAATTCTGAAGACGAGAAATGAGTTCTCCACATGAGACAGGGGGCATAAGAAGTATGATGGACCCAAGCTCTGCGCAGTATCCCAGTGCCAGGCAGGTCATGCAAGAACATACACCTGTGCTAAGCTGCATCTCTTAGCAATGTAGCAGCCACTCAGTGTGTTTGGGATGCTTTCTACTTTGATTTCTAACTCTTTTTTCACCGAAAGACACAAACTTTTCTTAGTGGTGCTGCAATTCACAGCTCTTCCCCTTCTTGCCCACAGTAGATGAAGTATTGTAATGGCTGAAATCCACGGGAGCCCTGCCACTGGGCTTCAATACAGTCGGGATGTATTCCCACGCCTTCAGCTGCCCATTCAGCAGTGTAGGGCTTGGGAGCATTTTCCAGTTCTCCCTTGGATAAAAGTGGTGAGATGAGGAGTGGCGGCCAGTTGCCAACTTAACACTCGCAATAGAAAGTGGGCTTTGTACCCGCCTGGCAGAGCACAAAGCCACTGCTCAAAGGGCAGCTGAGCAGGGGTGTTTTGTGTATAAAACCTGCTTCCCTCCTCTCTCCATGCGGGCAGGTTCCTGCCCACTCCAACAGCTAAACCAGTGGCTTAATGCACTCCCAGTTTCACTATTACAATAAAGAAGAAATCTCGATGTAGCCTGAGCAGATGCGTCATCTTTTGGCTGCTCTGGGCACACCGAGCATCCCTTTGAAGTTTGGCCAATTGAAAGTGCTGGTGGCCACAGGCCAGGGGTAATAACTGCCAGCTCCCCACACTTGCCACTGCTGGCCCACGTCCTTCAGCCTGCAGAAACTCAGGGCTGAGGGATGGTTTCCCGCTGGACCGGGAATTAAAGCACATTGGTAGGGATGGCTCATCAGCCTTTCAGGGCAAGAGGGGTTGCTTTGGGTGCTAACATCTTTCTCAGAAAAACATGCACAGCTAATTGCTTCCCAAGACCAGCAAAGTCAGCACTGCTCATGGCTGCCAGTGGAAACAAGACTTACAAAGCAAGAGGGGCTGCACTGAGTGTAACCACTCAGGGGAAAATCCCTGAATGGCAGCGCAGCCAGCTGGGTGAAAAACTCTGCTCAGCACACCACAGCGGAAAAAGGCAGGGTGTCAGGCTGTTTTAAGTAGGAGATTTTGAAAATAATCCTGAAAATATTACTATGCTGTGCAGCAAAACAATTGTAGGTCTTCAGGTGTAGTACTGCAGCCTAGAGGGGCTGTCCTCTTTGTCAAAAAAGGAGGACAGGGAGAAAGGAAGGATCAAGGTGCAGATGAGGAAAGTCTGAAGGGGCTGTGACTCTCTTTGAAAACAAGACTGAGAGAAGAAAAGAAGGGGTAGCTTTGCTTTTCTCTCTCTCAAGTGCAAGAACAAAGGATGCTTCGTGAACGTGAAAACACAAATAATTAAAACAAATATAAATTACATGAGACAAAATTGCATGCAGCACTCTCCACCATAAAGTTATAAATTAAATCAACAGCTCAACTAGGACCTGGAAGAATTTTTTGGCATTTTTATAAACAGGATTAACAAAAACCATGTTAATTAGGAAAAATGTTGAATGGACATAGACTCTTCCTTGTCAAGGCACAAAGAGCCATGGAGTTAGCAAGAAACATTCCACAAGTTAGTCTATAATTAGAAATACTGTACTTGGGCGTGCAACAGGATATCAGTGGCTTTCCTGACCATGCATTTTGTTAGCCATAGCCATATAGACAGAATGGAGAGCAAGGAGTGCTGCAGGGCTGGGCAGACAGAGCCCAGTTGCCCCTGGAGATCACTTGGGTCATGCTGAGCCATGACAGGAGGTGCCAAGTCCTCTTACCCTGAACTGATTTTCGTGGAGTCTTCATCATATTAATCTCAGCCTGAGGAGCTGAGGAAGGCACGGCAAGGAATTTGCTGCCACTTATGCTTGGGGCCAACACAAATTAAACAGCTGCACAAAATCCATGGAGACAAGTGAAGTGTCCCAAAGACACAAGAAAGTGCCATCCACAGATATTCTGGAGCTGTAGGTTGCAATGATCAAGGACCACCAGTCCCAGGGCACTGGTTTAGGGACCACAGGCGAGGGGCAGAAACGGGGTAGGAAGATTTGCTCTGTGGCCAATACGCCGGGAATCTGAGCTCTTTGCTACTAACACCACTGATGAGAGCAATGAACCCTCATGTTTCACTCCCCAGTCCAGCCCCACTGAAGACACCAGTTCAGCCACCATACACCTCCAGGGAAGCCAGGGCTCCAAGACTTTTGCAGGGAGTACTGCAGTCAATGCTTTCAAAAGCTCAAACCGTGCACCAGCTGCTCAGCAGATATGAGAGAAGCTTAATATTCTCTTGCCAAACTTAAATGCCCTCTTTTTGTTTCAGCATAATCCCCTTTTCTGCCACAGGAATGTCCATTTCCGCAAGCAACTTTTAAGGCTTTCTGGACTGCCAATATTGCACACAAGATCCTCTGCCTTTGCTCAGAGCAGGCACAGCCAGCTGAAATGCTGCCATTAAAAACTCACAACAAAGACAGTATGCGAGATGCACTTCTTTCCAGCAGCGCAGAGCTTGCTTTCTTTCCCCCTCCCAAAGCTTGGCAAAAAAGCAGAGCATGTTGTGCTCCAAAGATATTTCTGTACAGGAGAGATTTCTCTAGAAAAGCAGGGCCAGAAGGAAACATTATTAAACTCAAAATCTCCTTACCCTCCCAAGCTCCTTGTCCTCCAGAGCCAGCACTCCTGTGCTCTCCGTGAACAGCTTCACCTTCACTGCAGGAAGTGCGTGGGTTGTCGTGAAGTCTCCTTGGGTACCCCAGCTGTGAAAAGGACAGAGGGGTGTTCAGCTCAGCTGGCAGGTCAGCAGCAACACTGCTTGGGCATGAAATAGTTAACCCAAAATGTGTTTGACACAAGCCAAAGTGGTTGGGCTGTGTGAGTGACAAGGCAATTAACTATTTTCTTTGGGAAATGTAGGACAGATGTTTGGAAAACCCATGATGGTCCTTGGGGGAAAAAAGAGAGCATTTGGGAGCAGCATGAAACCAAGTTTAAGAGAACTTTCTTATTTAGAAAGAATATGTCTCCTGCAGTGCCAGCCTGTGTAGTCACAACAGAAGTACAGGATTGAAGACATCTGCACCCAGGAAATCCGTAATCACTCATGCCTCTGCTCCTCTCTCGGCCAATTAACCTCTCTTTTCCAGGCTGAGAGTGAAGTCTGCTTTCTCTGAAGAAACTGCAATTTAACCTGGGTCACTTTCCAAGTCTTAGCCCAACCCAAGTTTAAGTTCAAGTCATTATGTCTAGAATAATCCTAGTTTGCTAGGACTACAGAGCAGGACACCAGCTCCTTGTGGGTGGGACTGCAGTGGCCAGGAAGACGCCACCTCTGCAACTACACCATGATCCACTGTCTATTTGTACTCCGTGAGTCATTCCATGGCTTGGAAAGGCTTGCGGTGGAGGCTGAATTATGCACAGCCTATAGACATGCCTATCTCTAGAGGACATCTACAAGTTTCTGCAACCACAAGTTGCCCAAGTACGCACAGAACATGAACTCATTCCATGTGGGACTCTGCCAAGAGCATGCCATGAGCAACATCTCTGAGTGATGTGGTAGAACACACACTGCAACCCAGAATGCTGCAATTCAGATGAGAGATTACACCACAACTCACTAACCACTTCTATTCACCCTCACTCTGTTAATGACACTTTCTCACTTTAGGCTGTCCTCAAACTAGATCCTCTGCTGAAAAAAGGCAGTTCCCTTGAAAAGGCTCAGAAGACATGGTCCAGTGACTAGAAGTTCCTCAATGATAAACACCAAGCAGCAGGCTTAGCCTTTCGAAAGTGATCAGAAAAAATAATTCACTTCTCCTTGTGCTCTAGGAGGATGGGTTTATGCTTTGCTCCCCACTGAGCAAACCTTGTCTAACCGAGCTCAGCAGATGAGCGTGTTCAGCACAGAGCTGATTACAAACTTGGGTTCTTCATCAGCTTTGCTCTGAAGCTTTCTCTCTTGGTGTCACTGTTTCACATGTTTTGGTTTTTATGATGATGCATCAGACTGCCACTAGTGCCCGAGATCAGAGATTTGGTTTAAATTATCTACAGCACTATAGGTCCAGTCAGGTCCTTCATATCATATCTTTTTTAGGTGTGAGCCATCAGCTATCTAATAAACGTTTTAAGGGTAAGGAGCAAGAAACAATTTAATTTTCTAATCACAGTTTCAGGTCACAGGTTACGTTTTCTCTCAAAAAACTGTGTTGTCACCAGGAGGGAAAGTAGGAAGATTATCTTGCTTTGGGTAAGAGGCAAAAGTAAGAAAATATCCAACCTTACACTGTGTATTTTGACAGCATCTGCTTTATAGAACTCATATCTCTGTTTACTATTAAAAAGCTCTTATTTGCTGAAGCATTCCCAGACCATATGTTATCAACAAATGTTACTAACCAAATACAAACAGTAATTTTCATTAGGTTTCCTTCATGGGAACAACATTAACCACAAAGAGAATAAATGTTTCAAGTGACAGCAAACATACATAGCAAACTCCTGACAACACTGGTGCTTACATATTCATACCCCCAAAAGCCCTGAAAAGATCTGTGCCAACAAATGGAGACCATCAAAAGTTGAGTTTTGCGCTGGCTGGAGCCTGTGGTGATGTCATTAGTTGCCATAGTGATGCTCAGGATAAGGCTATAATTCATGCCACTGAAATATCATTTGTATTCAATCTGAGTACCCAGTTTATCTGGGCTGTGTATTAAATTATTGTGCAGAAAATTAGTTCTGGACAGTAGCTAGATATTAGGATCTTCTGAGGAACTAACGCTGTAATGGTTTCATTTCCATATTTAATCACTAAGCAGGTTATCACTACAGGAGTTCATTTGTTGGGAAAGTGCATTGGGATCCATTGTGGACAAATGCAGTGAAGTAGCCGTGCTATCTAGTCCCCCTATCACAGAGCTCATGCTGACACTTCAAAGCAATAAAACATCTACAAATGAGGACAAGCAAATGTCGTTCTGGCCAAAAGGACACACATACATACGGATGGATACATCAGTATGTACAAACACCACAAAAAAGGTACACAAGCAGAACAATCCTGACAGTACTGTCTCAGTCAGGATCATATTACTATCTGAATCCTGCCTGAACCCCTCTGCTCAGCATTACTTATTGCTCAGTGCATCCCAGAGTCTGGAACTGATAAAGAAATGCTGCTGTGCATAGAGAATTTACTAGAATCATCGCCCTATTCATGGAATCTGTGCTGTTCCAGTGCTATCACCAGGATCTACTTTTGTCTCCAGAGTTTCTACCTAGGCATCAAACTTATGACAAGCAGCTAAACTCTTCCGGCTGCAAAGTGCCAGAGGTTGAGATATGCCCCAGGTGCTAACTTGACTGATGCTGGCCCTTGTTTTACCTTTGCTGGCCCTTGTTTTACCTTTTACAAGCAAAGTAAGGAGATTATCACTGTAGACTTTGTCTCTATAGATTCACCTAGAGGTGCCATCACAGTTACTGACGAAACAGCCTAAAGTGCCTAAAGTGCGTGGTTTGACACAGGTTTAAACGTCAAGCATGTGAAATCTATTATTTTGCATAAGGGGAAATAAAGAATATTGAGGAAAACTGGGAAACTGCAAGGTAAAACAAGTTCAGACTTAAACAGTTGCTGTATAAAGTTTCTTGCTAACAGAATTAAAAATAAAAAGAAATAAAAAGAAATTAAAGCAAACTCCCCTCTCTTCCAGCACTCCCTCGTTCCCACCAAAACCGCACAAAGGAAAAAACAAAAACATGGGATTTGGTCCGTGTTATACTTCTTAAAAGTCTCTTTCTTAAGCTTAAGGAAAAGGATTTCTTCTGCTATGCCATGGAATTTCTCACAACTCAGCAATCCGCCCGGTAACACAATTTGCTGAAGTGAAAAAACAAATTATCTCTCCCATGAAAATCTCACAGTGCCTTCACGCTGCCAGTCATAAGCCACCACATTCGGTTATTACTCTTTTTAAAGATGAAGTATTCTAGCCTGCAAACAAAGGCTCTCTGCTTCAAAATCTCTAAAAGCCTCCTCACATAGCTACATAGCCTGGCGTAGGAATTTCTTATTTTCTCAGGCATGGATTTTTCATCTCCCCATGTACTTCTAAAATGGATTAAAGAGACACAAACAGTTTCTGATATTACAGTTTTTATCCTGGCTTGCAGGAAACATTTTTAAGTTACACACCAAAGCGCTTCCGCCCCTTTTTCCCGTTGCCATTTTCAGTTTCGTCCCACGTGACCTACTTTCTCTTTTGTTTTGATCTTGGAGCTGCCATGTTTTTCTCCTCATGTGACTTGCTTTACTTTTCTTTTTTCGCTGACTTGGGAGAAAAGGTGTCCTCGTCGGCTGCATATGATGTTCCTTTCTTTTGGTGTGAGCTGTGCTGGCTGCAAAGAGGAGGCTCTGCCAGCTTCCGCCGGGTCCACACGGGGCCGCGTCAGCCGTGTGGATGGGGAGGGGAAGCCCCACCAGTCCCCAGAAGCTGCGCTGGAGAGGGAGGAGGGCTGTGTGTCCCCCCCGCCAGCTGAGCAGGCCAGGCCCGGCCAGGCCCAGCCCCGGCCCGCAGGGCTGAGCGGCCCAGGCCCAAATTACCTGTCCAGAGACCAGAAAAAGCAAGAGAGAGATTCCCGCCTTGTCTGTCTTTAAATGATGTTTTTTACAGAGGCATAATCAGCTTCTGAGTGGCTTAAAAGAGCTGTCAATATTCAAATTAGCCATTTGATTTGTTCTATCAGGTTCTGGAGGAAGTTACAACAGCCCCTTGCAACAAACATCACTTGCTTGGCTGGTGGAATAATTTTTTTTTCTTAACTAAAACTCCAAACTGTGCTAACCCATGACATTAAGTCAGTACAGTTAGGCCTTAATTTGTCTCATTCCAACTTAGAGGCAGCAAGCAGATGAAATGATGCCTGACACAGAGGGCCCTGTCTTTCCATTGCTAGAAAGAGTGCTGGAGGTGACTGCTACATGTTCACAAAAAAGATTTAAAATGAAAATCTCAAAGAACACATATAAATGCATATACACTGCTCTCTTTCTTAGCGCTCAGGTTCTAAGAAAGGCACCTTTCCCTTCTGCTTGTAGAAATGCATTGAGAATGGTTTGCATGCATAATACACGTTGATTCCCAAGGGCTGCTGAGCCTCCTCTGGGATTCCTCCCGTGGAAAAAATTTTGATGTGCTTGTTCACCTTCAAAACAGGATAAGCAAAGACATCAGACACAGCTTGACAATGCAGCCCATTTTTGTTTATATTTGTTTCCTCCCCTCCTTTTCTGCTGCCAGAACAGCCTTTCAGTTCCATCCTCTTGGAATAAGCTGAGTTGAAGTGGGAGTGACAACTCAAACAGATTTGATTCCTCCTAGACTTTCCCGCACAGACTCTGCAATGATTTAAAACCTGCTTTCACTGATAGCTCCCATGCAGGTACTGACAAGTCCTGCAGGTGCTGGCTGGAAGAAGTGGCTGTACCTGCCTTCCCTGGAGCCACGGAACACCGAGCAAGGCCATGTCTCTGCATGGAGCACTGATATCTGCCCTGATGGGATAACCCAAGGGTGCTCTGAGTGAATCCATCATTTCCCATGGCACCCTAATTCCTGCCAAGCATATAACATTCTCTCTGCAAAAACAGAGCACCACTGGTAAACACTTTGCTTACAAAAAGGGCGTTAATTTTCCCAAAAACACCTCTACAGAAAGCACTATGGTATTATTTAAAAGGTGAGCAGAGACAGCGCATCGCTAAGGACTGGACTCCTTCTACAGCGGTTAAGGAGGTGTTCCAATCTCCAGCATTTCATGGTCTATTCATTTTCTGTTTCTATGGCTCTGAGACACAATGTATGTGTCACACATGCAGACACCATCTTGCTTAACATCATGCAGACAGCAGTACCAGATCATCTCTCCCTCCAGGAGCTGCAACTCCCACATCCTCAAACTGGCTATGGCAGCACTATGCTGCCAGCTGAGAGAGAAATATGTCTCAGAGAGCATCACATCTCTGCCCGAGTGCACAAGGTGCAGAAGGAATAGGGTAAAGCTGACAGAGACTGCAGCAAAGCAAAGCCTGCAAAGGTCTGCGTTTGATCTGCTTATGGCTCACACACAGTCCCCATGGATCCTGTTCCAGTGCCAGCACAGGGCACTACAGCCAAGAGGAGCTGCTGAAGCCCAGCACAGAGCTTTAGGAATGAAAAAAAGGAATGACTTTTGCTATGCAGAAAATATAGCTTGATTTATGTTTCCTGAGAATGACAGATACACTGGGGAAGCATCATGAGAAAGGAAAAAGGGATGGGAGGTGGATTTAATCATATAATAGCTATTTATGGCCACGAGATGGCATTCCTGCCCCAGAGATGTCCCTCTGCCATGCCTGCACCCAGCCCAGGACCACACACCCCTCCCAGACTGCTGCACCCCCGGCTGGACTCTGCTGCAGAAATCCCTCAGATGGTTTGGGTGCAAAATCGTGGGAGTGCTATTCACCACAATTTTTGGGTATTAACAGGGAAGGGGAAAAAAAAGGTTGCATGGTTACTTTCCATGATTTAAATGATGACTACTTTTTGGATGCCCTGAGCTCTTGCTTAATACTACCACAATTAGAAGAGAAAAACTCAGCAGGAGGAAATGGAAATGAAAGCCCAGCACTGTTTTACTGGGAGGTCTGGACTGAAAGAAAAATTGCTTTTACAAGGGCTGCCTACTGTCTGTGCTCCATCAGTGTACCTGCTTTGGATACAGCATAAGTTTACAGTTTCATTCAATAAATTCCTGTGTGCATTTACTGTCTGTGGCGGTGACCGCTTCCTGCATAGGGTGACTTCAATGCAATGCATATACTAATCAAAGTTTCCTTTGGCCAAAGATGCTCCATTGAATCAGCCACAGAGCTGCTCACTTCACAGAATGATTAAATTCAAACATGATTAACCACTTCTATCAAATCTTGTCACCCTGGAAGAAAACACAGCTGCAGAGGACTGCCGTTGGTTAAGGCTTGGTCATAATTTTGGACTTCATAAGGCCATACCCTGCCAGATTTACAGCAACTTAGTATCTCACAAGCACAGACCATGGAAAAGGAGACAGAAATCTTCTGCCTGAAAATACAGGTTACTAGTTTGTGCCAACATAGTCTAGAATCTCCTTTATAAAACTTAGTAGAAAGCAGTGAAATATTTTCTAAATGTAAACAGCAGAAAACAACACAAGGTACCCTTCCAAAATTAGCTAAAAGGAGGAAAAAGAAGTGTGAGACCATCTCTTGCTGTGCCACCACTCACATTTTTGCTGTCCTACATTTTTCTAAGCCAGGATCCAGGACAGGAAGCCCAAATCCAGCCAGACACCTGGGTTTGCCTTGCCCAACTTCTGACAGGTAGAAGCAAAGTCACACTAGCATCTCCTGGGTCAGTGGGAATGAGTGGACAATTCCAGCAGGTGACACCCACCCAGCAATCCACAAGCTCCTCTCTCCATCAGCATGCCTTATCCTCCTTGTCCACATAGTGACAACAGTACATTGCTCCCTTTAAGTGCTTTTACACTTAGTTGTGTGGTTTGTTGGGAGATGCAGCACATTCACAAAGCCAGTCCCTCTACCTTCATTTCACAGAAGGGACACCTGAAATGTTGAAAAATTACTATCAAGGTTGGTCTTATCATTTCACCATTCCAGAGCTTTGTCCAGACAGGAGCAGGCACAGTACCAATTCTTTAAAGCATGTTCTCTAACTCCCTACGCTGCTTTGCAGCAATAGCAGCACCCCTCATTAAATAATAATGTGCACTACTTGTACACAGCACTTAATAAATAAACCAACAACTGGGCCTTTTCATATGTCTCATTCCCCGCCTTTCCCTTGGCAAATGCGCAGAACTTACACTAAGGCATGGCTTAATTTTTTTTTAGAACATCTACTATGAGCAATAACAGCATGACATATCCCACAACCTGCATTTTGTAGTCCTCCTCTTAATTAAGCATTATTTCAGATCACTTAATCTCAATCTCATTTCAATGTCCTTTTGGTTTTCACTATCCCCATCTTAAGGCTGCAAGCATAGGAGTGATGAAGCAGACGGGTGTCAATGAAAATCGCCTTGGGCATCATCACGCCTTCTGGAATACTTAAATTTGAATGTATGTGCTATCACAGGAATACATAATTCCCAAGTGCATAGGAACACTCAAGAAATTAGCTGGCAAGAAAAGCAAGACATTCATCTGTGAAAGAGAAGGTGCATGAGCTCAACCCTTACTAGACACCAGAGAACCCATGTGAAAGCAATGCTATGTGTGTTGTAAAAGTCAGGGAAAAGAGTCAAAGCTTGCACTTACTTGATACTGGAAGAAACCAAGTAAAAGGGGTAAGCGTAAAGAAACAAACCTTCATTATTCTTCAACACAGCTTCTAGTGTAACAGTGTAGTACAGGAGAGCAGGAACTGCATATGAGACCTTTGGGAACAGGGCCCTACCTGGGATCACCATCCATAGTCCCAGCAGAGTATTTCACAGCTGTCCAGCAGGCTCCTCCACAGCAGTGTGGCTGTCTGAGTGACACTTCAGGGTAAAGGAATCCCTGCGGGATCTTGCCTTTATTCTGGAGAAAAACTCAGCTGCTTAATCTAAAGCAGAATGTTTGTCCCACAGTGGCTGAGCTGGGTAAGAATCAATCCTGCAGAACAGCTATGAAGAAAAGGTTCTGAATTCCTAATTAAAAAGGGTAGTAAATCACTTGCATGAAGACTTCCCATAATAGATCACATGCTTGCACTTGGGTAATAACTTTTTTGTACATTTTTTGCTGTGCTTAATGACTTGTCCACAGCCTCCACTTTCAGAAATGAGAATATCACAGCATAAATCTCAAAAGCATTATGGAAATACTGTCACACAAAAGGGGATTTGAAGAGCAGGTCAAACCAAGCTAACAGCAGAACCCTTCAGGTGCAAAGTCATGCACAGTCTCATCAGAAAACTGTCTCCTAAGCATGCTAAATAGCTGTAAGTGAAGAAAACTAGTGTCAGGGATTTGGACACCTTTGTATCCTTCAGTCTTAGACAGAGGGTCTGAAAGTAACTGTCCTGAAGTCCCTGTCACTGTCACCTCTTAGCCCAGCAGCATCACAGGCTCAGGGCATCTGCACCATGCTCACAGAGATCAAACCGGAAGACCTCTCCTGGAAGACATTTTCCCAAGAGATGCCTTGAGGCAGACTGACCCTCTGCTCCAAGCCTCAACCCAGGAACAAGGACTGTACCTCACAAGCAACAGTGTCTGATTTTGCTGTACCCAGTGACCTGCTTTAACACATTCCTAAGGCTCCCAGAAGTTTCCTAAGGAGAAAGAGCTGCAAACATCTGCACAGCTGTGAAATGAAGTCATGTGACTGGAAAGGCAATCCAATCAGTGTGGATAATTAAAACAGCTTATATTTAATGCTGAAGCCAATTAGAAGAGTGAGGAGAAAAAAAAGCAAGAAAATGCAGCTATTTCTTAAAATTTCCTTTTGCTTTGTTTTTTACCCAGCATTATGAATTTTGCTTACACAGGGCTTAGCTAAGCATGCAAACCTAAATACGAATGTTTGCTTAAAACTGTGTAGCCACACAGGACCTGTGCCTGACCTTTGCCATGTATGGAAGACATGTACCAGGCCTGACAACAACAGCTGTACTGAGGGATGCACAACAAGAATTAAACTCTACTCTCACTCACATCAACATAAACCCCTTTAGTTTAGCAGAGTCAAATTAGTTATATGGAATATAACTAATTCATTTGGAATTATTTGGAATATTCATTTTGAATTTATGCATCTCAGAAGGACTTTTCTCATTTTACCACAGCACAGTGTTCATGGCATCTCCCAACAAACCGCAGCAGCAAAACACTGACGGCAACAGAACATTCCTATCCACACTCCTCTCTGTGCAAAGCCATCGGGCATCACTCCAAACTCCAGGACGTGAGGCAGGGGATTCCTGAATGAAAAGACCAGATTTTCCCCTTCTGCAGACAGAGAAAGCATCCCCACTTGCCAGCCTCCCTTCCCACAGGTCTTCTCTCTTTGCTGTTCAGTGCCCATCTCCCAGAAGGAGAAGGTGACTGAACAGCACTGAGGAAGGATGCTGTGCAAGTCCTGTCTCTCTTCATGGTCAGGCAGTGGGCTCTGATGGATGTGGCACATCACTTTGAAACAAAAACTCTGGCTGAGCGATAAGCTTGGAGGTTTGGTACAGGGCAGTCTGTCACAGCAAAGATAAGCAGTAGAGCTGTCAGAGCACCTTGGAACAAATCAAGGAGCAGCATCAGAGCAAGCACAAAGATAAAACCAGACACTCCTGTCTCCTAGGGAGGTGGCTAAGGGAAAGGGGATGGGAGAGGTTTAGAAGTTTACCAAAGACATTACTTTATCAAGAGTGAATTTCTGGAAAGGGCACAGGGCTCAAGCCCTTGGTCATGACAAACATAAGATGTGGCATGGGAGTCAGATGAGACCCACTGAGTGTCCTTTCTCCAGCACTGCCCTACAGCACACGCTGAAGAAAACTACATGGAAAAAAATCCCAAGCAATGAAGAGTGGTCTTTCCTCCTTCAGAAAACAACAAGTTTCATCCTCACTTCTCATTCTCTGAGCTACTGCACAACCCTTGCATTGCTCTGCAAGGGGGATATATAACCTCAAAATGAAAACACTTTCAGAGGAGCAGCCAACACCCCTGTCCCTTCACGGCACATCAAATGCACAGAAAGGTTGGCCAGAGTCTTCCCCCACCAGTATTTACTGCTTTTACCCCAAATGGTTCAGCTCCGTTCAGTTCAGGTATACCCAATTTTTACTGCTGTGAGAGGGGAGAATGACACTTATCTGGGTGCCAAACTAAGTCCAGGTGAATCTACAGCATTTATTCACAAGGCACATAGTTCCTTGCTGTTGTTGGGGTCTCTTTTCTTTTGTTCTGTTGACATCAGAGAAAGGTGATGTAAGATGCTGACCACGAGCACTGCTACAAGCACAGGTCATTGTTTAAATATATCCAGTAGCTTCTCTAGAGATTTTAGGACAGGGGGGTTGTGGCTGCATCTTTTGTGCTATTCCCAAACTCCTTGACAACCCTGTTTCCAGACTGCACAAACAGCAGCACTGTTAAAACAGCTCCTGGAAGGGTATTTTGGAGACATGCAGAGGGCAGATCACAGGCCACTATGCAGGAAGGCAGGGAGGGCTTATAAACCCCACAACCATCTGCAAGAATACAGTTCTAGCACAAAATGCAGTTTAAACCTTCTCACTGGGATTTAGGATATCTTTTAAAAGCATCTGTGTGTTAAGGCATAATACCCAAAAGCTTTTTCTTACACAACTTATTAAAAGCACTACTAATAAAACACTGCAAGCCTGATCTGAACCTTGCTATTTCAGGTCTGCCTTTCTCTAGAACTGTGCTATCCCTTGCATCTGTGCTGAGCCAGATAACTCTCACATGAAGGGATTGGGCTTAAAATGTCAGGAATCCAGCATAAAGCCTAAGAAGAAATAGAAGGCCAATATTTACTATTGTCCCAAAAAACCACACTCCTTGCACACAACTCACCTGATCACTTGGTATGTGTGGCTGCTAACCCTGCTGCTGCCCTGCCTCTCTCAAGGTCTGCAAACAGGACTCAAGCTCCAAAGTCACTAAGATGCTTTCTTCTCAAAAACTGCTGGTTTTGCACCAGAAAGATGAAAGAAGAATCTCTCACAGACCTAGGCCAGTGCTTTTGGAAATCCTTCCCTGGCTGGGTATTTGCCTTTAGCCATCAGAGATGTGGAACCTAGGCATGGCACTGAGCTGAAGAGCAGCCACCATCACCGGTGTGCTGTGACTCAAGTGCTCTAGCTGAGGGCTGGCACTTCAAGGACACATGAGAACATAGTGAACAATTCCACGAGTTAGGTGAAAAGTTGTCCTACAAGGTTGAGTGGCCCCGTAACATCTCTACCACAGGACACATGGCTGTCATCAAAAAGTGAAGTCTTCCAGTGAACAGTCTTACTGTTAAAATGTAATTTTTCTCCCCTGATGCTTATAAGAAATTCTGTCTTTTGTAGCCTGTAGAGCCTCCAGACAATGGCAAAGCTGAATTTCAGTTTCAAGGCTGGCAGTTTAAAAATGCTTCCTGTTTCCAGAGCTGTAGTCACTGCATATTCTGAGCACGGGGGCTTAACTCACAATTTTTGAACCCCTGAGATATAAAACTTCTGGGATGTACAGAGGTAACTTGCTTCAGTGTTTACACTTTGATAGTGCTGAGGCTCAAAATTCCCAAGTGTTCCTCACCCTCAGGCCAGGCAGCATCCTTTGCCAAAGCACAAAAATCCTGGGATGCCAGGCAGCGAGTAGTCCCTCACGCCTTCACTGAGCTGCTTCCTTTCTCTAAGGGGCAGTTTGCTTATTACAAAAAGTACAGAAGCAAACATGGTGTAAATTACCTCAGTGAGGTTGATGCTGTGTCTTGGTTTGAAAGACAGGTGTCTGCTTAAGGAGGGCAGCAGCCTCCCTTGGAATGGAAAAATGCAACTCCCCTCCCTCTGAATTATTATAATTTTGAAATTAAGGGGCTTTCAGGCAAAGATATGGGGAATAGGAATAACAGTTCTTTTACTAATACATATATATATATATAACAAAGCAATAATACAGAAAACACTGGTTTAAGCTGACAGAGTCAGGGTGTGACCTGACACCCTGCCAGGCACAGGGGTGGTAGCAGTCCGGTCAGGTGAGAGCTGCAGTTCTCCTTGAAGTGGTTCTGTTGAAGCGGTGATCTTGTAGGAAAGGTCTGGTCCTCCTCGGGAAGTCCAGTGATGGTTGTGTAGCTTTTGTCCTCTGGGAATCCAGTGGGAAGGGCTGCTCCTCTGGGAGTCCAGTGGAAAAGGCTCTGACCTTGCTGTTCCAAAACCCCAGACTATATCCAGGTGGGAATGCTTGGCTCCTTCCCCCTGGGCGGAGCATCTCACAATGGGATGGTGAGTCATAGGGCAAGGCCTTGATGGGCCATTAACAGGAGATAATCAGGAGCCAGTTACCTGTGAGTCATGTGGCAAGGCATTGATGGGCCATTAACAGGAGATAGTCCAGAGGGAGGAGGCAGGGAGCACCACCCTGTCTGGTCCCAGCAGCTCATGAAAATGGTAAAACAATATTTTTTGGGGCCTATCTTACACTATAACCTAGGACATGCTGGCATCTAAACTAACACCTCAGAAGGCTGTTTTGCCAGGCCATAAATCTTTTGTTTCTAAGACAGCATTGCTCAAAAAGGTACCAAAAACTTCTCTGAGCTGTTTCTATCACTTCCCTTATCACCAGAGTACCTGAGGGCCTTCAAGTCTTGTATTAAGCAAGATGACAAACATGTGGTTCATTCTCTCTTTCCTTTTCAAGAGGAGGACTTAGGTACAGTAAATTGCTTTCACAGGGCTTTGGTTTCCTCTGCCTGTGCTGCTGTGCCTGGGAGGGGAAGCAAGGTGAAAGAAACACCTCTAGTGCAGAGAGGAAAAAAGGACAAGCTTTTTGTA
Organism: Platysteira castanea; assembly: GCA_013397175.1. Taxonomy (NCBI): domain Eukaryota; kingdom Metazoa; phylum Chordata; class Aves; order Passeriformes; genus Platysteira; species Platysteira castanea. Next base: position 231,337 of record VYXC01006380.1, read on the forward strand.
ATGATGTCTGGTGTCTGTGAAGGTTATCCTTGAGCCTTAGCTTGGCCAGTCTTTGGTTCTGGAATGAAAAGGTCCTAGGACTCTCTAGGAATACAACTGTCACCTACACTCCTCCTAAGCCATTTCCACAGGTATTAGCCCAAGTGCTGGAGGAATCTGGAAGACTTTAAGCCTGAATCACACCTCTACAGGAAGCCAGTGCAGAGAGAGGGTGAGTGTGATGGACTTGCATAACTTTTATCACACTGCAGCACCCAGTGTTGGCTGCATTTTCTTGAGGGCTGATGGCTTCATGCCCAGACACTGTACATTTAATTATAATAAAAACACCCACTCAAATAAAGAGTTCACTCCTGCAGGTCTTATTTTCAAAGCAATTCTCACAGAAATTGTCCCACATCTTGCAGTAAGAACACCTCTGTATGGAAAGGCAGACCCTTTGAGCAAAAGTGGGATGAACAGACCAATCTAAACAAATATATGTAACCCAGGAGAAGTGTGCTTTTTCAGTATTAATAGTAGTAATTACCAGTAAATAAAGCCCAACTTTCTCCACTGAAGCAATAAGAATACCTAAAATAGTGACAATTTTAGGTTCTCATGGAAATTTTGCTCCAAGCACAGCTCTCTTCCTTCCTTCTCTAAAGAAGATTTCAAAGCAATTTGAAAAGTAAGCCAGGCAGCAGCACTTTCCCTGACTGGGAATATTGCTTTTGAACTGCTTACTGCAGATTCCTGCTGCTCTGGTGCAGTGCAGGGCATGAGGCACCAGCAATTTCTGTGCCTCTCTGAGAGTACAGTGACAGAGGGAAGGCAGCCTGTCCTCAGCTCTGCTCTCAGTCCTGCCTCCATCTTCTGCTCCTGAGCCACCTGCAGTGCTTTGTGCACTCCCATGTCCTGCAGCCAGGTGGTTCTGGATTTCCTTCCATGAGCTTGGGAAGTTCCTGGCAAAACACCACTGAGGACTGGCCACTGGGAATGGGATATGAACGCAATAGCACTGCTCCCTACTCCTGGAGGAGGCTTCATACCACCTTAGCAATTCTCTGCTGTGAGGAAGCACACTGAGAATTTAAGTGTGAAATCTCTGCAGACATCCAGAGAAAAATTGTATCAAATCCATAGCATTTCAAATTAACTAACCCCACAAATCAGAAAGCAAATAAGCCATTCATCATTTTCTCCTTCCAAATAACAAAGACCAATCACTACTGGTAGTTACTTAACAACATCCAGGTAAGACAAAAGAAAGCCAAGTATGGAGTCAAAAGTGGGGATTTGGGGATGAGGTCAAAGAGGACAGAACAAGACTCTGCCCTTGAATGGGACTGGGCCAGAGAGGCCTCAGATAAAGCTTTAACTGAGTCACTTGAAGCTTTTCCCAGCTCCCCGCTTCCACCGCTGGCTGTGGCTGCCAGACTGTGTTCCTGCCAGCTGTTCCCTTTCTCATATGACTGCCAAAACCCTGACAGTGGGGACAAGATAATGTACCTATACCTGATGGCACCCATTCAGATGGACACTGAGACAAGTACTTATCTAAGCACATGCTTAACTCCATCCGTATTTAGTAAAGCACTTACGTATAGGCACAAATTTATCTCTCTATGGCTACGTGAGACATAAACCTCTCATTAACACTTTTTTCCCCTCAGTCAGGGCTTATGTGCCATTCTTGGCTGCAGGACAACACTCTGCATGTGTGGAAGGCCATGTTTCTCCTCTGCTTCTGAGAGTCCCCTCTGCCCTCACCATGCAGGAGCCAGAGCTATCTGCAGTGACTCAGCAGCACAGAGATGGGGCAGAGAGAGACCAAAGAGCAAAGCAAGGCTTACGTTGGCTTTGAGGCTTCAGCCTGGTCCGTCTGCAGTTTCTCCCCACCTTCAACTTCCATGGTGCAGTACACAATGCGGTTGGGGGCCAGTGACTTCAGACCCTGCACCTCCATGATGACAACCTGTAGGCAAAGAAGGAGAAATGTAAGAGGGGCAGCTTCCTTCAGACCTTGCTGTGGCTGCTGAACCCACGAGGTCAGACAGTGCTGGGGTCCTTCATGTGCTGCTGAATGTTCACGGTGGCAAGTGGGCCGGGACGGTGGCACTGCCCAGGCTGAGTGGGGACCATGGCAGCCAGTCAGGTCTGTATGGAGGCCAGGATTCCCTCTGACTGCACATGGGCTCACTAAAATTCTTGGGTGTCCAGGGCTGTACCAAGCTTCAGGAGATAAGGTTCACAGACGTGGTCCTGCCCCATCTAGAAGCGCCTTAATATGTGAAATTCAGGAAAAAAAAGCACACAGCTACTCAGCTTGTGCCAAAAGCATATTTTCTATATTAATCATAGAATCGTTTGGGGTTGACATTTGAAGATCTGGTCCAATCCCCACACTGTGGCAGGGATATCTTTCAGCAGATCAGAGCCCCATCCAACCTGCCCTCCAAAACTGCCAAGGATGAAACACCTATGTCCCAGTTGTTCCCTGCTCCAGTGTCCTACCACCCTCATCAAAAACATTTTCTTTCTTATACTCAATCTAGATCTACCCTCTTCCAGTTTAAAACTGGTGCCCCTTGTCCTGTCACTCTACAGCTCTGGTTAAAAAAAACAAAAAACAATCTTTCTTAATCTTTCTTATTAAGAAATCACCACCTAAGTTCCTTGCAGGTAATTAATCCTTTTTTCTGTTTTTAAAGGTGATTAATCCCAGTTAACCACACACTTTAAACATTTCTACAATAAGAACTATGGGAGTTTCTGTTCATGTTTTATTACAGCTATCTATGCAGTATATACACAGGGGTTTAGAATTCCTCTCCTCAGGTGTTCTGATCTATCTGGAGTTGAGGATCCTCTCCCTGGCACACAGAGCTCCACAAACCTTCTGATGAGCACACATTTTTGGTAAAAGCTTTCTTGCAGCACGAGTTTTGTGCACTGAGCAGTGCCCAGACCTGCCAGCTCCCAAAGTCAGTGGTTCACTGGGCTTTGACTTCCCACCAGATGCGGTTTGGCTGGACCAAAGAATTTGTGACGCCCTGTTGTATGGGTGTCCCTTCACACACAGCTGTACACACTGCACAGCTTCTGCAACAGGAGGGCTACTGCTTTGTGATAGTTCCCTGCTCTTCCATACGGGAATGCTTGGAAGTCAGGCTTATTTGATGCTTCTCTTAAAGGCACCATCTCTGGTTTCACAGCCCTAGTTTTAAATAAGACTGAACTGAATACTATAAAGATGGTTTCAGATACTTAATGAGTTCTGAGTAACCCTGTCCCAGGACTGAGGCAGCCTGTGTCGGAGGCAGCGGCAGCACCCTGCCTTCCCCTGGGCTGCACAGACAAGCTCAACATAGTGCTGAGCAGAAAGTCAGTGTGCAACAGAGAGCAAAGAGCAACCCAGCACAGCACAGTACTTCCACACAAACTACAAACCAATCTGTTCGATGAATTCAAACCCCAGCAAATTTTGCAGGAAATATAGCAACACCTTTAGCTGGCAATCGTTGAACATGCTGATATTTACAGGGTTGCATTATTGTACTGGTTTGGGGGACAATACAGGCTCAGGGTTCCTGAGCTACACTTGGTAACAAACTGCATGAAGAGGTCAGTTAATGATGCAGATTTCGGAACCATCTGATATTCATCCTCAGGAAATGCCAGACAGTGCATATCACACAGACTGTTCCAGCAAGGTGGTGAGACACCAGAAAGGACACAGTGTTTAATCACAGGCAAAGCTTCCAGTAAACAGAGAGTGATTTCTACTCACCTCTCTCCACCTAAACTAAAATTGAACTGAGCTGAAGTTGGCTGCTGTGCTTTTTACTCCCATGAACACTGCACACTGTTGTATGCATGTAGCTTACCTCCAGGGAGAATGACAACACAACATCTGACTTGGAAAGCTGGTTCTCGTTTTCCTCTCCCATGTCAATTATTGAGGTGTTGTGGCTACGTTTCAGCTTCTGCAGCTTGAACTCGGAGCCTCCTTTAGACACAGGCATGCTCTCCAAGTTTGCCATCAGGAGATTGACAGATGACTTCAGCTCCTCAATGTACATGTTCTCCATTTCTTTGGAAACAAACTTGGGAAACTTGCGCTCCTTGGATTTGGAAACAAACACGACAGAATGAATGTTTGTGACAATCAACAACCACTTGTTGCAGTGGGAGAATCTCCCAGGAGCATCTGCAGAGGTTTGTGAGCACGGAACTCCTACAAACCAGATGATAAATTACAGCTTCCCCCTGGGTAACACAGAAACATTATTGCTAGTTTTTCTTACTACTTGGTACTTGTCCAACTTTCCTGTATCTTGCATGCACTTGCATTTCCCTAACTTTTCTATCTGCAAATGGACTTTTTCCTATGGATACATACTCAATTACAAACACTCCAGGCCAGATCTCAACTGAATTTTGTGACGAACAGCAACTTACTAAGGACTGAGAGGACACTGACAGTAAGAAATATGTTTTCCAGCCTCCCAATTGCGCCAGCTCTTTTTAAAACACTTCTGAGCAGTTGGTCTACCAGGTTTCTAGGTGTGAAAGGAGCCCAAAGAGGGAAAATCAGCCATGCATGGGCAGGAATGTTTGGCCCTCACTGGAAGAAGGGGTAAAAAATCCTTTCCACTACTTGCCAAAGCCTGAGCCTCCCCCCAGAAGACAACCTTTCACTGTGAGACCCTCCAGTGTTGCTTGCTGTCAACAGGAAATTTAAACTCTAAAACCAAAAGTAACAGTGAGGGCAAAATATGATGTTCTCCAAAGCATATTCTCAGCTTTGAACTGCTGCCCATCACCGGCCTGAGCCCTATATCTTCTGACAACTCTTCCCATGGCCTGAATCTGCTCAGGATTCAAATGTCTCTCAGTGGGTTACGAGACACTGTGCAAGGTGTAAGACAGTGAGGTAACATCTACAGCCAGGGAACACAAGGCTGACATGCAAAGAATCTTGGTGGCAATTCACAACATTGTTAAAAGCCATTTGTAAAATGTATGCTACAAAAGAAAACAAGGTCATGTTTCTTCTAGAAGACTGCCATCAGGCTGCTGAAAAAGTTCTCTTCTGCACTAGTTCTTGCATCAGTCCTCAGTAGCTTACTCATTACAAGCAGAGCTCACAGCAGCACTCACACCAAGCAGTTAAAGTATAGTCATCTGTTTCCAGCCTCAGTCTTGGGAAGCAATTCCCTCATGCAAATTAGACCTGACGTAAGACAAACTATCTAATCAGACTGCAGTATTGTCTGCGCATTATATAAGTTGCAAGTCACCCCCAGGAAAAGAAAAGCAACTGTTTTGTAGATTTTGAGAACTACTGCTGAAGCAATGATGTTCAGACATTATTGCTTTTTTACCCTGCTGCCATCTACCTCTCCAGGGACTGCAGTTTTGGCACTGCCCTCACAAACCTCTTCAGAAGTGCAGCAAGGACTGAGACATTTCACTGTGTGCCACCAGCAACTTCTCGTATTAAAGGCTAAAAATGTAGCCTGAAGTGATGCGTAACAGTTTAACTAGGACTATTTAGCTGATGTTGGAAATGCAGAGATGTAGGTGTGGCCTCAAGTCACCCATCAGACCGGAGATAAAGCTAGGGAAGTCTGCAGTAGAGAGACTATGAAGAGATGCAGAAAACAGCAATATAAGGGTATTAGTCACCTCCTCATGTACTGGGAGGCAGAGAGAGGATCAGGAATGGGGACAAGCATGGAGAGAGGCCAAGTTAAGATAGTGAGGAATGACCTGTCCATCAGACTGGAGCAGAGTGGGTCCAGCCCCAGACAGACATATCACTCTAGTGTCACCACACAGTCTCATTTAGCTGCCCCTACACCTGCTTCTCTTTGTCCTTGAGGCCAAGTGACTGGGTGGGAGAAAACGCACCACAGGACAGCAGAGCACTCACTACTGCAGAGAAAAATATATGTCTGCCTTGGCATCACTAAGCTCTCATCTGTAATGCTGCTCTGTTTAGCTGCTGGAAAAGTATAACACGCAGACTGAAAAGCCTGTCCAGATTCAGCTTTAAAACACCTGCTTGACTTTGACCGTGATCCTCAAGCCACCTGGCTCCAAGGCTGGGCTGACGTGCTTTGATGGAGTCAGGCTCAGTGGGGGACCTTGCCTAGTACTGCCCTAGTGCTGCACTGAGCTGCACTGTCCTGGGCACACAGGAAGGCAAAAAGACCAAGAGCTGTGCCCTGGTATTCAGAGGCAGGAAAGCTGGCACACAGAGTGACTTGTGCAAGGTCACACAGCAGGTCAGACGAAGCTTTGCAGAGCCACTGGTCTCGTAAGACTCCACAGCCTTTGCTGCCTCTGAAGAGCAAACGTTCTAGTGTGACTTTCTTAATTTATTAACAAGGCATTAATTTGCCTTGAGCATGGAGTCACCAGGACAGCCACCTCAGGGCTGGTTTCACAAGCACTGTAAGCCTCCCTACGCAGCAAATCTGTATTAAAAGCTGCAAACTGGAGATAAAAATGGACATACTATCCTTTCACTGACCTGAATTGTGAAGCTGCCCTCTGTTACAGGGAAATCAGCCTTGCCCAGAAAGGAAGATACAGAAAAGGACTCAAAAGGCCATTTGGATGCCTCCAAAATATGGTATTCACGGATCTGAAAGAACAAGGTTTCTCACCAGGCAGATGCTGGTGGGACCTGACATTCTGGAGAGAAGGCCTGCAGCAGTAACAGAGATTAAATATCCATAGCTGCCAACTGGAACACAGGTATGTCCCTTTTACTCTAAACCACCCTCTAAGCTGCACAGCTATATTTTGAAGGTTGAATTCTGCACGGGGATATGTCAGGTTATGTTGAGGAGTTTCCCCCTAACTCTCTCTCCAGTAACAGCCAGCAGTGTCATGGTTTGTTTTCAGCATCCTTGGGGGAAGAATGGAAATGGCAAATTCTCATTTGCAAAAAATAATTAATGAAGCTGCAGCTTCTGCTGGCTGCTACTGAATCATGCATAGTGCTGTTCTACATGCCATAAAGAGAAAATGAAATAACCAGGCAATCTTCTTCCAGCACACAGGGCCTGGCTACCCGCTTCAGAACCAGAGCAGCCACACTCAGTGCAGAGGCTTACATTTCACTGCAAATAAATACCATACGTTTTCTTGACAAGAATAAAGTGGCAAAGGGCCAAATGCTGAACAAAAGAGCTGCAGTCAGTTTGCTGTTTTGCTGCACCATTGATTGGCCACGTGGTCATTGGCCATCTCACTAATTTTATCAGTGAAGTGTGGAAAGCCAGAGCCTATGTCCCCAAAGACAAAACAGTAGCAGATGTGTAACAGAGGTGTTAGTGAGGAGGAGCTGTGCAGGCTCCACCAGCACCATTGTTAACACCTGACTATAAATCAGCATGCTCTGCTTTTCACACCCAGGCATATTAGTGTGGTTGCAAACAGCTCTGATAATACTTTTCTTATAAAAAATCCTAATTTGGGCCCAGCTTAGTGCTGGGAGGACTACTGCTGAAAGGCAGGCCCCTAGACTAAGCTTGTCTCTGAATAGATCTTTTTTTTTGACATGTAGTAATGCTTTCTTGATTATCAAGAATAGCCAGATAGATCATTCCCAATGACTTCAGCCCCATTAAGGGCTTTATCAGTGACTCAGAGCATCTGATTAGAGGCAAGGATAAAACTTGGCCATACTGATGTCAACAGGATCCTCTCCATTATCTACGATCCATTGGAGGCCACGTAAATCTGCACTGTGTGAGGGTGCAATTTGCTCCCAGGGAGATGGCTCCTTAGAGAATGCTCTCTAGGAAGATTTGCTGAGTGCTTGGTTATCAAAGCTGTTTGGAGGTCTCGTGCCTGCTGCTCCAAACAGCAGCAATGTCTGCAGAGGACAATGCTGGCCTGACTGCTCTCATGCACAGTGTGAACTTGTTTGGGACAATACATCTGAAGGACTTTTATTGAGGTAGCATTTACCTACAGGCAGGAAATTGTGGCTCTCATCATCCCAGCAAACAACACAAATCCCATTAGGACAATTCCTGGCTCCTTTTTTTACATTCCATCATCCACCTTGTTGTCTAGGATAGAAATGTGACCTCTGAAGATTCACAAGGGATTTTTCAGGAACGTAAATTGTCCCAGCTCATCAGGACATTCCAAGAAATGCACATCACAACAGCTTCATCTTGTTTTGTTTCCGCTAACCATTTTTAACTGGTAATTATTGTGAGAAGAAACTCGTGAGAGAATGACAGGACCTGGAGACTGCATCAAACTCCTTGTATACTCCTAAATGAAGAGGTTATTAATAACAGTAGACTTTTTTTTTACCTTGGCAATTTGCTCTGCCATTTGGAGACGTCCATCTAACTCGCGTCTGATCTGTGCTGCTTGCTCATCAGGGTTGTCCAGCTGTAAAAAAACAAAAGGCAAATCAAGGTGAAAAATTAACCAGTGCAGCACCTTCAGGAGCAGTTCAGTTCTTCAGGCTGACCACCTGTGCTACATTGTTAATAGAGCAAGTGGTTACGGGCCACATTCTGGAACAGAAGCCCCCAAAAAGGACAAACACAATGTTCACCAACCCAAGACAGACAGTTTTTGATGCCTGCCCGGCTGCCTCCTGGGGCTGAGCATCCTCCCACTGAGGTGGTCTGGTGCAGTGTAGTCTGGAAAGTTACAGCTACAGCCATGACAGAAGTTCTGATTCTCATCCTGACGAATCATGAACTCATCTGTTGGCGCTCATTGGATCAACTGAGACACCACTTTGCCCTTGACCCATCACCTTCCACGGCATCTCCTCATCTGTCTGCCTGCAAGCTCCCTCGCCTCCCCCCTCTCACACACGCTCATGCAGATCTGCACAGGTGCAGGTGTTATTTCTGCACACTGCTTCACCACTGATTTTCCAGAGATCCAACACTGACTATGGCTGAGACTGATTGAAAGTGTATTTTTTATTAGCTTTTGAAAGCCTTTGTCATGGATTTAATTCAGGAAAACTACGAAGTGTCCTGACTGTGATCCAAATCCATTGAAGCTTCAGTGTTTTCATTCACAGCAGCTGCACGACGTAATCTGCTGGTGTGTTCTTCTTTATATTCCTCATCCGAGCACCAGTATAGAGCCATGGATTACCAGCACCTTTTGGGATCCGCTGCCCCTGTTAATTTGTCCATGAACAAATGCACCTCACAACTATCCTGCACCAGTGTGGAAGCACCTCTCGGAGCTGCTTCGTTAAGGGTAGGAAATGCACAGACCCAGATTTCCATTTCTTTGCAACTCTGAAAGAGGAGGCATATTTGAATTCTATCTGAGCTACAGTTATTGAGGTTAATCACACACTACCCAAAATAACTCAGGAGATAAATTTAGAAATTAGAGATGCTGCTGTGGAGGAGGGTTGAATTTGCAGTATGATAATGAGCCAACAAACTGCCTCACGCTTTCTGCACGATCTTGATTGTGCAGATGTTTTCCAGTGATGCTACAGGTGTCAAGGAAAGACCTGACTGCAGAAGATTATTTTTCTTAGGAGCCAACAAGCAACCTAAGCAGTCTCTGTGGCTGTGGTTGAGTGGGTAGGGTATTGCTTTCCAGGGCTGTACTTCCCAAGATGAAGTAGTGATGCCAGGCCAAGTAACCTAATATTTAAAATAAGCAAAAAAATCTTTCCAGGCTGTATTTTCAATGACTCTGCATGATGGCTCCATGACAAAGCTGATCTTTGGGAAAGGAATCGTAGTCTGTAGTAGCCAAAATAACATTTTCTTCTTGTTGCCTACAGAATGGTACTAATGAGACAGCCTCTGCCTGTCCTCCTGGCACCTTCCAGCAGATCTCTTATGACTTAGAGCAGCATCCAAACAGCTCAGCCACTGTCTCCTCCTGTACCTGGGAAGGACTCCTGTGCCTGGGAAAGGCTCCTGCTGCCATCAAAGCAAGCAGAGTACATTTTACCCAGTCATAATGCTATATGGGGCCATTAAGAGAATAATGCTAGTGCCCAAAAAATATACTTTACTTGTGAAATAAGGCAAGGTGCAAATGTGAGGCATGCCATCTAAGCAAGACCAAGTAAGGCAACACAGACCTTAATATCATTAAAACTCTATTTCTTAACTAGAGAATCAGCTATTTATTATCTGCCACACGCATGCCCACTTTATTTTTAAGTACTTGATAGCCAAATACATAAATGATTTTAAAAGTCAAAGAGAAACTGAATTTGTTTCATTCTGCATTATGACTATGTTATGGGTGTGCTGTGAATAAAGCAAAGATATAAATCATAAGGTTGCCTCAGTCAATTAAATGTGAAAAGTATTATAAATTTCAGTATCTATATGATTTGTCATATGCACTGGGCTTTTCTTCATCAGCATGCCACAAATACATGATGTACATAATTAGCGATTCTCAACTGCTCCTTACCCAACTGCCTGCTGGTAAATTAGATGTTTTCATACGTCTACCCACAACCACATTAGTTCTCTCTGCCTCCCCTGCAAAGATTATCTACATTGGTGTAACAGTTGCTAAAGCAAAAGAATAAAAACGAAAAACTATATGTAGATCAGGTTTGAAGTGGAACCCAAAACTGACCACCACTGCAGCCAGCCTATCACTGCAGGCTTTGCAGGGCTTTGCAGTCTACTCTAATCCCTGGTGAGGGTTCAATTGCAAGAAAAAGACCTTGCAAGAAGACAGGTTTTTTACACATAAACTGTTAATAAGGAATAATTTTTAGTGGGCACTAGTAAATAAGAGAAATGTGTTTAAAATGTTCCTCGTGAGAATTTGACAGTTTTGATTGACAGTAAAAACCAGCTGCTGGCCTGCAGAAGCAATCCTTTGCGTCCATGCCCCGAAACAAACTCACGGAGAGAATTTTCTTCCTGTTAGCCCAAAAGGATGGGAAATAATCCCTCTACATCTTTGAAAGGCAGAAGCAGACACAAACCAACCAGCCTAATTAGGCTGTAAGATCTTCAACAAGATGCACAGCCACCTACCAAACCCATATCTGAAGTTTGCTGCATCAGAGATCTCCTGCATATTGCCCAGCCTGAGCTTTTAAAGCCAAGAGCCCAGGCTCACTTCCACTTGTACCAGGAAATGCCAAAGGCAGTGCAAGGACATGAATGGTATTAGGGGATTTTAAACTCCCAGGTTTTTGGAGTCCAAGTGTTTTATTTAAAGTGTTCATATTGAAAGTTCCAGCTTCGGTTTATCACAGCTTATAGCCAAACCATTTACAATCACTACCATGGCTCCAAATGAGCCACTGGAGCAGCCCAGGCTGCCCTCCTCTTTTCTTCTTTGTTGTGCACGAAGCAGTTTGGCTCAAACTCACACCTCAGATCCACCCACCTGTCTGGGGACTGAGCAGGGCACAGCTCTCTTGCCATTGACCACAGTGAGAGGGCTGCAGATGGGACCAACCCTCCCAGTCTGGGGATGATGCTGGTGGCACAAGTCATATGCTGTACACAGCTCTTGGCTGGTTGGTAAGAGCACAGTGGATTTGGCTGTTCCACTATAAACAGATTCAAGGGTCATGGTCCCAACAGACACAGGAAGCGAAAAACAACACAGGAGCTAAGCACACATTCTGAGCTCAGCACCACAGGGAATTACGTTGTTGTAAACTTCAAGGGTGTATAATGAAATAACATCGTTATAAGTTAAGAGGGTTTATAATGACAAGATACAACATACAGATACAAACTTCAACGCTGGCATTTATGTCGTGGACAGGACAGGTATTGTCAGTGTAACTGCCATCAGCAGCCAGAAACCACCAGGACCATTTAACAGTTTAATCCCTCCCTGCCAGCCACTGCTAATGCTGATTCCTGCTTCCCAGCAAAGGCAGCAGATGTCACAACATCCCCGTTCCAATGTGTAACTGGGGTCTGTCCTGTGACAAAGGTTACAATAGGGTGGTGGATCCAGTGGCCTTCCCACGACACGTCCTCCGTGCAGAGAACCAGCCATTTGCAATGGGGTTCTGGAAAAATACACTTTAAATGCTCTGGCAGTGCAAATGCTGAGCTGCAGCCATCTGCTTTATGCTGCATTGGGAACAAAAACACACCTGGTTTTTATTCTTCTGGAGAGCAAAGCATTTAGTCCAGGTCTCTATGAAATCTTCAGCTACTGCCTGTGTTGGTTTTCCTCCACGGCAGTATTGGCACTCAAGAACGGGTGATCAGGTGGGCTGCTGCCAAGCAGGGACTGTCCTGGCTGGGGACAGTGTCAGCGATCCCCAACATTAATTTTCTCTATCCCTAGGTCCAGCACACCACCATGCAGCTGGGGAGTCTGAAAATGCCACTTTGTGAATTATTTTCCGTGGCTGGAGGAGTAAGACAAAAGCAATGACCCACTCACGTTCTTCCTAAGCCTGGCTTAAGTCCTCTGAAAATAAGTAGTGCAACCAAACGCATGTGCTGCGCATGCTCATATGTGCCAAATGCCTCAAAGTTTCAAGGCACTCATCCTTTAACATGTTGGGAGCTCTGTAGCTCAGCAAATGGTTGATTAAGTATTTCAAAGCAAACATGCTCGTGGTGAAGGCTGAACAAGATCACAATATGGGTGACAATTCTGCAGCTTTGATACAGGTCTTTAGGAGAGATCTTTGTCTCATAAAAAGATGGTTTCACGTTGTGATGCACAGTGTGAGAAAACACTGAAAATTTAATAAGCCACATCAATTAATAATCAATCTGTCAGTCCAGGAGTACTCACAATTTGTGGCATCAGCATCTTGGAGTGCTCCAACTGAAAGAAATGTGGTCCTCAAAGTGACCCATTGCAGGGATGCCCTTGATTTCTTACCACAAAGCTGCTGTTTTAGGAGATAAAGTACAATGAGGCAGGACAGAGTTGCACCATGTGGCACACATATGCTCCATGTTGTTGTCACAGACTGCTCTGTAGCATCCTTTTCCCACTAATGGTAAATATTTCTGTCTACCAGCAGCCAAGGGCAGTGGGAGGGCAGCAGTCTGGTGCTCAAGGCCCCAACCTCCTCCCACAAGTCTGAAGCAGAAGGCAGAGGAGGATCTGAACCTTCCCTCTGCCCGCAGGTGGGATTCTGACTTCCCTTTAAATTGGGAACATGAATGATGCTAAGCTGCCTCAGAAGGGTAAGTCATTAATGTTCTGGGCAACATGCTCACTCTCTGAGCAGCAAACTGCAACCCACAGACCACTGGCTGCCTTGGGATCTGAAACAGAAGCAAGGAAGCAGAAGCAAAGACAGCTTCTCCATGTTAGGGGGGGAAGGTTGACACAGGGGGGTTGGCCTCCCTGCATCAGCAAACATGGCAGCACCTGCATAGCCCAACTATGGATTCAACAACTGTCACTCCTGCAGTTCGAGAGAGGATTTTGGAGGATCTGGAGGGACCAGCAGAACACGTCTTCTCCACCAGTCTTTAGGATTGCAGTGCCATATGATGCCCCAACATCCCAGGGGACTGATCTCCCAGTGCCACTGCAGAGCAGTGATGGTTACGGCTACTTCTCCTCTGGCCAGTCAGAGCTCCCCGAATCAGTCTTTTAGGTTCAGTCATGCAGATTCTTTCTAAAATTCCCCTTAAATCACGGAATCTGTGCCTATTACCTCATTAAAATTTTCTTCTTCCCTCCCATCAGCCCTAGCTCCTCACACAACCCCTAGGGTTCCAGCACCCCAAAATGTGACAAACCCTCTCCCCTGAGGAGGAGACTACCTTAGTTTTCTCATGTGTCAGTAAAACAGGCTATGCTGCAGGGATTCAGTCATTTCCATAATAATTCAGTAAGGGCTGCAGAGTTGCTGTTTGCTGTGGACAGGTGCTGGCTCCTGTTACCCCAGAAAACTCCTAGGTTATCTAACGAACGACTTCTGCATGAAAGCACTCAGGAGGTCCTGTGAGGGTGATTTAAAACAATAGAAAGGACTTGGATAATTCACAAAGGCTAGTGCTTCTCTCTTAAAGAGTAATCTTATTTCATACTTCATAAACTTTAGGGTTGCACCAGATTCGTCTGTGAAAACATTCCCCGGGATGTAGAGCAGCCTCTCCCTGCCTCAGTGTGAATCTCAGAGTGCTGTAATAAATCTCTGTTCCTCAGCAGCCACCAGGTCTGCACAGGCTCTCACCCATCACATCTGCCTGTGGATGCTGGGACCATGCCTGTTTCACCAGGTGAGGTCAAGAGATCCACCCTTGGATTCACTGTGGTCTGAGTGCTGTCTTAGCTGTTTATCCCACAAACTGAGATGATTTTCCCCCAAAGTAGCTCTGGTAGCACATGCAGGCAGAGGTTGCTCGTGCCCTCTTTGCTGCTGGCAGCAACGCCCATGGGTACTCACTGCTCATCTGCAGAGTGCTGATGGATCACCCAGCACGAGCTGGTGCCGTGACAAGGGCAAGCAGGTGCCAGGCATGGAGCCTGTGCAGGAAAAGATGATATCTCTCCGTGCCCTCTCAGTTCCCAAACTGCCTACCACCACACCTCTCCACAGCTTTGCAAGGCTGCACCATGAGGTTGAGGAAAGCTGAGACAAGAAAACACAGCATACATCTTTCCAGCAGGTTGTGCAAAGATACCTCCACATTTATGTGCAATGATAAATCAAAGTAAATGAGAAACCAGATTCAGCAAAACAGGAAGGGGAAAAAACAAGTGCTGCCTACATTGCAAATGTTTTGCAAGCTGTTAAGAAAAGGGATAGAAGAGCAAATTCACTCGGAAGGCATGTCCTTTCCATCTGTGGCCAGAGAACTTCTGAACCCTGCAAATTCCTCTGCAAGATCATCTGTGTACGACACTGAAAGGGATTGAAAACGAAAGCTGTCCAGAGGCTCTGACCTCCAAGCATGCCTTAATACCTTCTTCTATTATGGCACTGCACAAGGATGCTTCAAGTTGTGCAGGGAGCATATGCTGAGCTATGGCATCATGAAAGAAACTGGAGCACTGGCTCGTTGATGCTGCCTGAGGTACATCACTACATTTAGCTTGCTTGTGTTTCCTTACAGCTTATATGTTGAATTTCACATCAGTTAATACAAAGAGAATCACCTGAATTTCCTAAACATGGCTATAAACTACTATTGAGTTCCAAGTAAGTTTTACAGCTAGAATTAGCTGTAATTAATTAACCCCAATCATAATGGAAGAAAGATCTTCATATCCTCAAATCCTCATGTTTGATTAAAAGCTTAATGGTAGACACATTCATCACTTAATTCAAAATGGGCTTTGGCTTTTGGAGCTAAAGCAAGTTGCATGAGGACCTAGTCCAGCAAGTTGCAGTACCCTGACACTTAGCAGGATTAAATGTGACGGAATAAGACGTCGGAACATCTCCAACGGTGTCTATGCAATAATTGTTTTTCTGCAGAAAGCTCTGAGCAAAAAACTGGCAAAGCAGAAACTGGACATGAAACAGCAAGGTTTTGGTTCTATTATATGCTAAATCAGCAGAAAACAAGGGAGAGGGAATGTAAAGAGAAGGTTACCGCTCCCACTTTTTCAAGGACTAAGATAGCAAAGACTGCACTCCTGCTCATTACAGTTCATTTTCGTATTTGTGAAGTTTAGATTTATCACAGCCAGAGATCTAAAGAGACAAACCTCCTGAACAGGTTCATGTCTTTCACACTGGTTTGATGCAGCAAACTTTCCCACGAGGTCAGGGAGAAAGCAGTCAGGAGAATTAAGCCCCTAGGCACCAAATTTCCAGCAAATAAAGAGATTGCTACATGTTCTCAGTGGATGGCATCCTATGGTAGAGGTGAGAGCTGAAGCTGCTAGTCTCACCTGTAAGTAGGATCACACTTCTCCAGAAGCCTCTGTACAGGTCACTATCAGACCCCCTTCCCACAGCAACAGAGAACTGGAAGGAAACTGCCTTCCACTGCAGATCCAGCTATTTTAGTCCCTCTGACTTGCACCAAATATGCTGATCACTAATTGGTATCATGTTATCAAAATCCAGAGCAGAAACATCACATCTCTAAGTCTCTTTGATCAATACATAACAACTATTAATGATTAATAAACAATCAGTATTGCTATGCTAAACCACTGTATTATGCTAATTAAAAGGTCAGTTCCTCGCTTTTCTTAGAGTAGTGCCCAAACATCTGTGCTCTGAGTCATTCAAAGGTTTCAGAGAAGTTTACCTCAGAGAGAATCTCCTGGTTTTGAACAGAAACCATATCAATCCTTAGCCGTATCAATCCTATCTAATCTAATCTATCATTGCATTTCAGAAATGTCACCTCTTTTTAAAACAATTAGCATTCAATAACATGAAAAAAACCTCAAGAAATATGGATGGGAATCCGAGCTTCACTACTTGGGAACATCTGACATCTCTCTTACTGCCTGATCCCCTCCAACAGGACCTATTCTGCCCCTGAAGAACCAGTGGCACGAAGTGGATGTCTGGCATCTCTGAGAAGGGTCAGGTGGAGCTGAGAGCTGTCATGTGGGATCTAACATCACATAATACCCTTGCGAGATGCACTGGCACCTGCATTAAGGATCAAGGACGTGAGAAGAATTGAAGGAGGCACAGAAAAGCAGCAAGAGGCACAGCTATGAAGAAACAGGGAGCAAAAATGTGATGCTTTTAAAAGCAGTGAGCCTGTAAGATGAGAGGAGGAGGAATACAGCACAAGGTACCATGTGTGGGGAGAGCTTAGCAGGTGGGGCAAGTCGTTCCATGGCATGCACCATCCTTGTCCCCTTACTGGTGGGGACAGTCACCCCAGCAAACCATCTACACAATATAGAAAATGCAGTTATTTGTCCATATTAAACGTATGATCAATTATTTCTGTGTACAGATAGCATAACAATTACAGAATACAATGTTTCAGCCTGGCAGCAGCAGCTCCTGCCGTGTGGTTGGACAGCCTAGCTCCCTCTGCACAGAGCATGGCACTGCTGCTTCCAGGCCTGCACTGGCTTTACTCTAATCAGCTCAAACCGTGGCCCTGCATGCAGCCCTGCCTTGGTAGAGAAGGATGGGCAAACAGGGATGAGCATTTGGGGCCCTGGGGTTTGAAGACCCTAAAAATTCCTCCTAGACTTAGAACCATCACCTTCCAGATCTCATATTGCTGTTCAGAGCAGGCTCTGGGACCACAGCAATAACACACACATGTAGTGTCATAAGCCTCCAGTCCTCACCACGTTACCACACTGTGGACCATAAACATTTCCTTTTCTTCTTGTTAGGGAGCCAAATGAATCCTAAATGGCTTTCCTGATCATAAAACACAGCACCAGCTACAGACCTCAATTTCTGACACATCAGCTGTGAAGGCAAGAACCCGCAGATAAGAGAGCATCAAGGCTTTGAGGGCACTGGCAGACCCAGTGCGCAGCACTAAGAACAATTACTTTTTTCCAGACCATGGATCGCATGTAATAGAAAATATTAACTCACATTCCAAATATTTATGAGAAGTTCAGACATAATTAAACAATTTGTGATTGAAAATTAACAATCTAAAAATTCAGCTGTGTAGACAGAGAGCATTAAATATAACTGCAGCTAATGTAAGCAGATTTAAGTACAGCTAATACAGCAGCAGAAAAAGGCAGTCAATCACACCCCCTGTCATTAACAGCCTTCTCCCTGTGAAATATTATTATGTGAAGCTTTCAAGGTGTTCTGCTGTCCCAGTGTGTGCAGGAGAGTTGTTTGCCTACAACCTGTTCCAGCTGGAGCAGAGGGATGAGGTGTCCATCCATCTACCACCCTCAGGTGTCTGTCTGTCCCTCCTACTCTCCCAGCCAAGGCTGCCCCTGCCCCCCCAAACCCTGAGGCCCGGCCACCACGAGATGGCAAATGAAGCCAGCCTGCTGTGGAGCGTTTTGGAGCAGTGCCTGCAGGCCCATGCTCCTAGGCTCTCTGCAGGAGATATGTGTGACAAGGACCCCAACACCCTGTGGATGGGGGTACCAGGGCAGAAAACAGACCAGTGCCATCCTGACGGTCTTGCACTGTGTTCACGACAGCAGGAACACCATCCTTCCCCAGGTCCCACTCTGCCTCTCAATTATCTTTCCCTAGAGCTCAGTAGGGATAGAACCTCCAGACAGAGCTCTTCCATCCCAATTGGGTAGAGAGCTCTTTTTAACACTGCTTTACTAATTATTCGTTGTATTTAAAGCCCAGTAAAACACTAATTGCCCAACACATTCATCCCAACCCAGGAAGGTCTACCTCAGCCTTGGCACATGCCAAGATGCAACACAACTGGAGAAGAGGGAACAGCACCCACCACTCTTGAACCCCAGGGGCAGCCTGAAGGAGAGGGCTGGGATGCCAGGGGAGATGGCACAGTCCTGTGCAGCAGAGTTCCATGAACAAAAGATTACGCATGGTGGGTCAGGCCCCAGCGTAGCTGCACAGTGACTCTTCCAGACAGCTCCTCTGCCAGAAACACTGTCATCTCCTGCTTTCTGAGGAAATGTGGTTTATTTTGACCTTTATTCAGTAAGGTATGACCTCTTTCCTTTGAAAGTGTTAGCAGGGCAGAAGGCTTTTGCTTAGAGAGTTAGGGAAAATATACTGGACACTCAGAGAGTATGGCATTACAGTCTCTGGTATTGTTGAAGTCCCTCGATGCTTTCTGCATGGCAGCATACTGCAAAAATAAGGTGATAACCTGCTCTCTGATCCCATTTCATCTGAGTCTACCTTCAACCTTCCCTTTAAGCTTTCATCGAGGACAATGCACTTTACATGTAGAAAAGACATGTAAGAAAGCAGTGCAAAATATACAGCTGGAATCCAGATGTGACACAGAGTGCAACAATGACTGCAGGTCTGCAGCACCAGTACCTGTTCATGTCAGCCAACTGTTGCAGTTCTTTTTAGAAATTAGGAAAAACATCAATGAAGAGATTAAAGAGAAAATCCATACTTGAAGCATTCTCATGGAATTCAGCTTTTTTTGCATTCCGCTCTGTAATCTGGTCAAAATTGCACTGCTAGAACCACCCTCTTACTTCAGATGAAGGTACCACCAGATGTTACCAGCAATAAACCCACAGGAATATACACATAGGAAACCTACAGCTGAAACCCTTCTCCATTGTTTCTTAAAACTAATCAAAGAGATCTGTGGAAATCAAGGGCAAGAGAGCAGTGCTCAGGGCACTAGAAAAAAATAATGCATGTGTGCAACCCATGGGGTCAGACTGCTGTCCCTGCTGCATGGTCTCTGCATCCCCCTCTTTCTCCAGTGGAGTTATAGGGAAAAACAACAGGAAAAAGCAGGCTCCGACAGGACTGATGGCCCAAATGCTGAGAAAGCTGTTAAGAAAGGTGGATGAAAACAAGGGAGCTCTTGCTGGAAACCAGAACTGCTGGGAAATGCTCTGGGGTACCTGCCTGTGCTGCTTCACAGGTGCAAAGGAATCAACTGAGGATCATTCTGTGACCTTGCATGAGAGCTGAGGGAATAACAAAATCATCTGGCTCACAGGCTGAGCAAAATCCACAACAGATCCCACCCTGTCAAAAAGCATTCATTTTCAGACAGTTTTTCTCCCTATGTTTTTCCACAACCTTAAAAACCTAAGCTGTCCTGTTTCTAAAATGCTCAGATCCATCTTAAATCCATTCTCCCACTTTTTTTAGTGGAATTTAGAGTGGAGAGTAAAACATTGCTGAAACAATCCAACCAGTTCCTTAAAAATCTGAAAAAATGCTTAATTCAGCCCAAATGTGCCTACATTATAAACCACGTGCAGGCTCACTCCACAGAATGCATTTGCTGAAAATTAAGAGATGTAAGATTGCCTCTTCCATATTCCATCGGGAGAAAAACCAGCAATCCTGTTCCATTTCTTCCAGAGCCATTTTCACACCCCGCCAAACACTTCCCAGCTGTGCCAGATGTGCTTTCCATCACAGGGAAAATGAATGGAGGGGGTGACAAAGCAGCCCGCTCTGCAAGATGCTGGTTCATATGAGCAGGAGACCAGCTAAGAGAATGAGTACCCAAGCACTGGGAGGAGAAAATGGGCAAAGCAGAAAATCCCATCTCAGTGTGATCACCACACAGTTATTCTGGTTTATGCTGCTGGCAGCCTTCCTAACTGCACAATGACACTTTCTGAATATATTTGCCATTTGGATTAGACTTCATGTTTAAAAATGTGTAACAAATAATTACTTGTACAGCACAAACCTTATAGCTTCTCCTTCTGAGCAGATGGGAATTTGTAACAAACTTCATATGGCAAAGCAGTGTCCTCTCATCTGCCATCACCTCATTCTCACTGCCATGTAGCACCAAGTGCTCCGTGCATGCCAGCCCTGATTCCTAAAACGGGCAGTTCCATAGCAAAAGCTTTTGGCTGCAGATGGCCAGGGAACAGCTCCAATCCACCTGTCCGCAAGACTCTTTTTCAGAGCCCACCACAACTTTCATTGCAGACTAAAATGAAATAACCAGCCTGGTCAAAGTTCAGTTAAATAACTGATTCTATATTCAGCAATAACACTTCCATGGTGTCCAAAACCTGCCCAGCCATGGGATGAACTCCCAGTCCAAAATTACCCACTTGCCCACTGTGCAATCTCCTGTAGTAAAAATTCAGCCTACAGTTGCTATGTTAAGGCCTGACCCTCCATTTAAACTTAAGTCTATCTGATAGAAAAACATCCAGTGTATCCTTCAGGCGAGAGAAAGGCTGTCACAACCTTTGGCCAGCTCTCCCAGTCCTGACTATCAGCGGCAGCCAAGAGTGACTGCTTTGATCCCAGTTTTACTGCTCCTGTACGTGCGCTGTTAAACATTGCTCCAATACATTTGCAAACAAATTACTCGGACCATTTCCCCAGGTGAGTCAAACTTTTAGTTCCTCCTTATCCCTTCACATAACTCTCAAGACCTTTCCAACATCTTTTTATAGTACAGATCCCAGATTGAGTTATAGGAGAGGGTTTTTTTGCTATCCTATAGAAAGACAACAGTTTCTCACAATGTTTCCTGGGGTACCTTCACACATGCCAAAGGCTTGGCACCATGGCTGGAGACCTCAGCACATTCACTGAGGCTGTGGCTGCATCCTGTTTTCCTTGCCCACTAGTGCCCTGAGAATCCTTAGCTGAAGCCCACAAGGCATCAATCAGACACAAGATTTGAAAATTTTTCACAACTCTGTCACCACCTTCTCAGGCACCTTGTTACCTTACTGCAAGTCTGACTCTTGCTTTAACAATATTTATGACAGCTTGTACTTGGTCGTTGCTTGTTTTACCTTTAAGTCCTCTTCAGAGCCTCTTCTGAAGCAGAAAAAAAAAGACAGAAATAAGGGGGAGTACGGATTAAAAAAAAGGAGCTGATTTTCCTCTAAATTTTGCTAGAGGTTCTCTTGAAGGTTACAGGCTTGCATCCTGAGAGAAGCAAGGGTTGCACAGTGGTTTCAGATGATGGAGAACAGTACAGGCAAACCGCTGTAGCAAGGTGAGACTGGCCCCATATCCAGTTCAGCTGTGTCCACACGCCTTCCCCAGGGTTTTCCAGAGCATCCCAGAGAAGCTGGAAAAGCTCTCCACACAGATCACTACCATCAGACCAGAGGGATGGGTTTTCCTTCATCTTAAGGCAGGAATCATTGCAGCCTGCAGCAGACAGCTGATGACATCTTTGAAAGGAAAACCTCCTGTTCCAAGCTGAACTCTGGTTTGCTTGGTGAATTTTTCTGAGACCATCCCTTGCTGTTACTCGCTGTCAGCTGCACTTCCCTTCTTCAGGGATCACATTGGCAAAGGCCAGTTCACGTCCAGCAGAGTTTACAGTCACATCCAATTTCATGCTATCAAGGAGCATTTACTCCTTTTTCAGCAGAACTTTGTTTGACCCCTTTTTCTTTTCCTCTGCTCCCCAGTACCCTGGCACATCCCATCCCAGCAGCCTCTACACAGGGAGTTTTGTTATTAAAGATTGTTATGAACTCTTTGTCTGAACAGGAGAGATTTACTTTTGACTCATATCTGGCATCGAGTAATTTCACGCTGCAGTGGAGAGAGAGATTCCCTTCTGCTGTGGCATGCTGGTATGGCATGATGCCTTAGGGAGGCAGACGTGCCTGCTCTCCTGCCCTTGCACACTGCACTGCCCTTCCCTCCATCATCCCCTGCTCTATTGCTACCCCGACTGCAGACAAGACAAAATATAAGATAGAGATACCAGGGGAAGTTTCGGACTTGCAGTGGTTCACATGGTGCTTCACGTGGTGGTGATAACCACTGATCTGGGTAAACAAAATGTATTTTGATTGTTGTCATTGAGAAAATCACTTTTATTTTGAAACACACCAGGTTTTCCCAAGACCGCTAATGACAAAGCTCAGATCAGGCTCATACTCTGATGTTACAATGCCAGCATTTCATTGGGTTTTAATGTGATTTTAAAATACAAAAAAGGAGGCTACATTTCGTAAACTACATTCTCATCAGACCTAACAGGCATCATGGGACTTAATAAAATTATTGTGTCAATAATTTCTCTATGAATAACATCTCTTTTTTGCAGGTATTTTGTCAGTCCTGGTCTCAGTTCTGCACATGGGTGCACAAGACTCCTAGCAATGGCAGCCAAACACATGCCTGCAGGTCATTCTACTAGTGTTGCACAACATGAGCTCTCCAACAAACTGGCAGAAATATCAACAGGATAAATGATTGGTGCTGAGAAGAAATATGAGACCATTTAATTACTCTACTATTAGAATTTTATCATTTAAAACACCCAAAAGGCTTTCTCCCTGTCAATTTTGGACTTAACTAGGTCACAAAAGATGATAGTTATGTTTAGCAAAACTCTCCACAGAAGACAACAACTCATGGTCCTCAGCCTGGGAAAAAGGGAACTCTTCAACGATGCTCCTTCTGCTAAGGAACAGCCAAGGAGTAAAACCTTACATTCCCTCCAGCATACCACTGCCATTTGTGTTATCTACCAAGATCTCCCACCTTTGATAGTGACCTAATATTTTGCTTTCTGTGCCCTATGTTTTACATTTTTCTGTTGATACCTGGAGCAAAATACCATCAATGTAGACTTTGCCCAGTTTCCCTTCCTGTGGGCTAATGATGACTGGAGATCTGCAGTTTTGCTGCTCCTGCCAGTACAGCTGCACACACAGGCAGCAGTGAGGCAAGATGCAGAAACAAGCTGTACCCATGAGAATGAGAAGGTACTTAACCAAAACTCAGCAGGCTGTTGAGCAAAGTCTGGGTGCCTTACCTGTGGCCACTGTCTGTCACTGTGCCTGCTTCCTCCCCAGCACCTTTTTTCACTGTTAACATCATGCCCCATGCAGCACATTCACAAGAGGACAGTAAAATTATGCATTTGCTCTCTGTGCTCATTTATTGTGGGAAATGCCTGTAATTTTAGCTGTCTCCTCCTCTGCATGTCTGAAGAATGCTTAAGGCTCAAGCCTGAACACACAAGCAGGCAGCCTGGTTCCACCAATGCCCAGGAGCCCACAGGCCGCTGGAACATGGCTGTGGTTGGGGCACAATAGGGTTCAGACTCCAACCTCCACCCCACATCGTGCTCTCCTGGGCCACCAGCACTCAGGGCTCACATACAGAGCTCTTGGGAAACTCCGCTCTCTTCCCTGTCACAGCTATCAATGTTTAACATCTCCAGTTCTACAGGAAAACATCCACGGCCCTGAAGTCTGATTTGAGCTGCTTCAGAAGTTTATGCTTCTCTCTCATGCCTTCTAAGTCTTTTCATGTGGGGTATTTCAGCTCAGTATTGCCATAAATCTCAAGGTACTCTGGCATTTACACCATTCTCTTTGTTAAAGAGGGATACAATTGTTTTTTCCCTCTTTTGTTGTAACAATGTTTCTACAAAGACTTAATGACAAATACATGACAAATAATATTGTGCCATCACCTCCCCATCTTCTTACTATTCTCTGTCAGAGACAAAAGAACTAGACCAAAGGCTGGATACAACAGTTCAAAAACAGATGCACAGATCACTGCTGTTAGGAAACATCACTACTTCTCTGCATTATACAACGAAGTCTGTGCTATGGAGGCCAGCACAGTTTTTACATTATTTTAGGCTACTGTAGGCCTTTTAAATACATGAGAAGCTGTATTTGAAGTTGTGTTGCATCCAATTCCCTATTGAACTTGCACTCTAATTTCTCACAAAACATGAGTAGAATCAGATATTCCAGAAAAAATGTAGTATATTGAATATGAAAACTCTGCACTGAAATAGAGGTAAGAAGCAGCTTACATAAGTTAGGGATATTGAGGCTGAGCCTTTGAAATGCATGAAATCTATTTTGTTGATCATATCCCAATTTATAGTCAGCTCAGTGGGAACAAGTATGTGCCTACTTTGATATCCTTTTGAAGAAAATTCTTGGCACGTCATTTCTGTTAAGAAATATACCTATTCTCTTTTTAATTTGGTACTTTTTAGATGAAAACTGGAAGATTAACCCAGCTGTATTTTATATTCATTAAGCACTTTCTATGGCTTGAGCCATCCAACTCCCAAAGTTTCTTCTGAACTAAAGTTACACTGTCTATCACATCCCAAGCTGTGACATGAAGCATTTCTCGAGTTGCAGTGGCCTGAAGAATGAAATGTAAAGAGTGGAGGAAAAGACTGGTGAATGATTATGGGTTTTTAAAAATAATTCCCTTTTTTGGGAATCTGAACACAATATGGACTGCAAAGAAGCACCCTCGAGGAAACCACATCTTTCAGAAATAAGATTAGAGAAAACCTAGTAAAATATTAATATAGAATTTTCAAAATATTCCCTTAGTGGATGATGTATGTCAGAAGAATGATCTCTCTATATAACATGATAAAAAGAAAACTGAAAAAATAGTGTGTAACCTTAGGCTAGCACAGCTCAGTGGGAACCAGACCAGGCCCTCTGACAAGACATTGCGTGCTGAAATGAAAACCCTGGAGCTCTGGCACAAGCCAGCATGACCATGTATAACCCCCACTATGTGCAGCTATGACTTTATCTTTCCATTTTGCTCTTGAAATAGGCACTAAAAGTTCCTCAGGAAGGTAAAATACATGAGCGAGGGTTGACGTGCTGCAAAGCATTGAGATTTTCATGTGGAATTCAAATTAGATTCAAAGACCTACAAAATTAAATTCTAGCAGCTGCCTTGTATTTCCAGTTAAAAGGAAGAGAAAGAGAGGCATTAACATAGTGCAGGGTCATGCACCAGTTATATCTTATTAAGTATTCCAGCCTTCCTTAAGATAAGCATCACATATGGGTTCTTTTGCAGCTAGCAGTTCCTTGCTTAAAGAGAGAGAGGTCTGGATAACACCCCTTCTGTCTCCCAAGGCCTCCTAGGCTGATTGACAGGAACATGTACTGCAGGGAACAAATGCTGCTCAAAGAAAAAACAAGATTACTTTCTCCAAAATGGGCCAATGGGGTCATTTCTTTGTCATGTCTTCTGCCCATCATCTCCGGTTGAGGGAAAGACAAACAGGAGGAGGGACATTTTCCTTTCCTAATAAGACACAGTCCACAGTGTTCCTCCACAGTGAGAAACTGGTTTTTACGTACAGTGGCTTGCACTGAATTCAAAGTTAGGGAAGCAAGAGATATTGCTCAAAATAAAGATGGCATTTGAGAGCCAAGTCCCACCTTTGGAAACTTTGTAACCAGACCCCATGGAGGCCAACTCAGAATCTGCACTCCAGCCCATCTCAGCTACATTTTATGTTGGTTTGTTTTTTGGTTTTTTGGGGAGAGATTAGCAATAAACATTTAATTTTTATGTAGTACATTTAGCTACCACTCCCTCTCCCCTGTGATGGACAACATTTGGCTTGGCTTCTCCTTGGGCAGACCCACCAGATGTTTAGAGGCTGGTGGCAACGTACTCCATGGGATCACTGGGTTTTTTAGTGCAAAGTGATTTTTTCTAAATCAGCAACTTCTTCTCCACTTGCTCCCCCATTTTTCAGTCTCCTCTCTGAAAAAATCAATACGGGTAACACCTCTGGTGTCTGTACTTTGCATCATCCCAAATCTCCTCTCCAGTGAAATTGTTTCAAGCTGTAATTCCCCAATGTTGTTATACTTAGTGATGCTCAAGGACTCTCCTATTTCTCAAGCTTTTGCAAAACCTTCCCCACCGCTTCAGCATCTCCCTGCATAACTGTGCCAGGAATGGTCCATCTTCTGATCTATTCCCAAAATAAAACCCACAGGTGGAAGCAAACAGGCACTTGCAGAGGCAGCAGACACCAGAACAGGTCTCCCAGCTAATATCTCAGAATCAAAGTGTTTCCCTTCCCAGAGACCTCTGCTAGTCTGCAAATGGCAGCAGATCAACACACCAGCTAGTTAAATCCTTCCTACTTTCCCCAGTTGCTCCTACCTAGAGCCAGGAATTCACAACTCAATTTACTCTTTTCAGAATCCAAAGTTGTGGTAGGGAAACAAAATTGTATTAATAAACATTCATTTTAAATGAGGGTCCTGATCTGGTGGAAAAAAACCCAAACATCTGGCTAAGCAGCAGAAAAGTCATGCCAACAACTACAATTTCAGTAGAAGAAGAGAAACAGCAGTCCTTTAAATAAAGGGGCTAAGGTAGATCGGAAATGTCAACTCATTGATATGATATTTTATAAGGTAACCATGGTTATTTTTTATGCATTCCTTTGCAGTATGAATGCAGATGATGAAAAGTATTCATGGGCCAATTGAAACAAAAATAAACGAAAGAGGTATCTTGATGGTAGTTTAAGCCTTAAACTGCAGAAATTAAAAAGGTTTTTTTATCATTTCACAAAGGATGAACATCTTGAAAATCATCCTGATTTTAGCCCTAATGTACCTGCAGGGATCCATACTGCTGAAGCAGGAGCTGTCTACATGGCCTCTGGATAAAGTACAACTGTTTCTAATTTAATTCGTACAAGCTGCTGGAAAGGCAGAGGAAGAAGGTCCCAGCATGCTGCAGCCCTTTGTGCCATGCAGAGAGGGGGTCACTCATGGTCTGTATGCATGAGTTTGCTCTACTGCTGCTTCTTGAAAGCATTTGGCATGATCTTCCATGACACTAATAAGCTCTCTTGGTGGCTCTTACCATGCTGCCAGGTGGTGTCACTCCTTACAGCAAAGGCAGGGGAGCAGATCGGAAGTCAGGGACAGGAAATGGTGAGGGTGCCCAGTTGTGACAAATCACAGAATCTGAAAAGAAGGCTTCAGCTCAAAGGAGTCCTTGTGGACTCCTGCAGCAAATAATGAATTAAACTCATCTCCACAACCCCAAGGAAGAGGGGCTCCCAGCAGCCAAGATGTTTTGCATGGCAGCACAGAGCTGAATGAAATAAGAGGCTGCTCCTCCACTCCAGAACCTGTCTGGATGGTGAAACCATTTTCTGTCCCTTAAATAATAACCATGACAAACCACTGCTTGTTTGGGTGGAGTAAGTGACTTGGCTAGGCTGTGGAGAGGCAGCCACACCCCTAACCCTACAGAGAAGGCTGGCAGGAGGTAGCATGGGAAGGATTCATTGCAGAAGAATTCTTCAGGCTAATAAACATCTCTGGTTAGTGTTAGAAGAAAACAACTGAATTCTCCTCTGCAAGTCTTCACTATTGTTGCATGACATTATAATTTCTCTGCTAGATACATGGTCTTTGGATGCACACTCTAGCCTGGTTTCTGTAAACAGTCTGAAAATCAGCAGAAGCCCATAGAAGGGCCAGAACTGGAAGTTCCTAGTACACAAAAACACATTCCCAACTGGCAGCTAACAGGGTTAAAACACCCTCTGATTAAATGAAAGCATCTTTAATTAGTTAAATTGACCGTGCCTCAGCCAAGACCATCTGCTCAGCAGCGTTTGCCTGCTTTTTGCAGGAGTGATTGATCAGCCATAGCTGGAGAATACAGCATTAGGCTACATCAGATTTATTTTGTTTAATAGAAGAGCTAATTTGCTTTAAATTTAATTACAGGGGCCAAGATTGCTCTCTAAGTCCATAACAGCACAGAACATAAGCTGATCCTGCAGCTAATGGGCGTGCATGTAGGTCCACACGTGTCTGTGCAAATCAGACACTGGATGATGACAGCTCGGATCCCACCCTGGCAGAGAGTGATCTCTGCATTGTCCTCCACAAAAGGCAGCAGCACTGTGGCACACTGCTGGGCTGGCAGGGCCACTCCACTCGCTGCCCTGTCCAGTCCCTCGAACTGGCTGAGGACTTCCCTGCAGCTTTCACTGGCTGCTGGAGCTGACACATGACCCATCTCAACCACCTCTCCTGCTCCAAATTGTACACATCAAATAATGCGTCACACATAGGATCACTGTTTCTGCACCGCCTGGGACCAACAGGGATAATCATGGGACCTCTGTACCTCGTGGGTAACCTCCATCGGCAAACCCCTCCCAAAGGATGTATCTGGCAACCGAGGGTCTGGCAGAGCCAGACACCACCCACGCCCCTTCCCTGACATTGCACTGTCCCTCTCAGTTTCTCTGCCCTCCCATGCCAACATCATTCTTCAAAACATTGCACCCTCAGCTGATGGAGAAGGGCAATTGCCCCTCCTCCCCAAAGGACCACGTGTGTATCTACGTTGCGTTGTTATGACAGGGAAGATTTCATTCACTTCCCAGCGCTTTTTCCTTTTCTCAATTTCCCATTGGGTGCTAAATCACGGCAGGTTCTGGGAGATGCTCAGGCCCTGACAGGATGCTGTGGCTGCCACTGGCTGCTACAGGAGTAATTACAACCCTGCAGAAGGCTCTGGGCTGCCATTTCCGTTTCCATGGAAATAAATACAGAATTACAGAAAAGAGACCATGACGCTTTACGGATTTTGAGGCTTTTGATCATCTCTAAACCACTTTAACTCATGTTTATTGGTCGTGGCTTTATTTTAACTGGGCGGGGAAAGGTGGGGCAGCGATGATGCTCACAGTGTGAAAATAGGTGGAGCAACCAAAAGGAGTTTTAAATAGTGAAAGAGGGGAAAAGTGCCACAGGGTAATGTTGATGCCCTAGGGATTTGCAAGAGGGTGAGCAGTGCTGGCCAAAGCTGCTGGTTGTCCATGGCACATACATCCAGCCCTGGAGAGAGGAGCCCATGGAGGCTCACTGGCTCTTGCCTGCAGCCCCACAGCAGTCCCAGATCATCACCACCACCCCCAGGACAGGCTGTTTGTAGGGGTTCTGGGGCCCAAGCAAACCTCCCACCCTTTCAGAGGGGTCATTACAGCCAGAGTTAGTGCTTAAATGCTCAGAATTGCAGATACATATTTCATAGACATTGAACTTCAAGATGAAGCTACAATAAAACAGAATTGCTTTGTTTTCTTTAAATGGTGAGCAGAAGGGAGGGATCTGATCCTAAACCCCTGAGTTCCTGAACTGAAGGGACAGAGATGTGCACAGACAGGTAACTCCACGCTGCATACAACAACCCTGGGCTCAATGCTCATTGCAAGGCATGGCTGGGAATTCTTCATCACAACAAACTAAATGAAATACTTGGTCTAGAGAGGATACACACAAACCAAACATTTATTCTGAGGTGACCTTAGCCTTCATCTCACTGTCTGAGCTGTCACAGTGCCAAGTACCACTCCAGCTTCTCTGCAAACAGAGAGGATTTATGAAATATTTTTAAGAGTCTCCAACTTTCAGCTAAGTCAGCAAAGTCAGCTCATGCCACGTGTTTGGCACACACTGGGTACATGATGGCCATGCAACCATGTGCCAGGAACAACTGACACATGTTGGGCATGTGACAGGCACGTAAGGGGCTCAACACACCAGAGCAAGTGAAGAAACCAAGTTTGGTAGAACCACACAAACTGCAGAGATGAGAGAGAGGGGCAGAAGGCAAGACACCACCTCAGCAAATCATTTCTAATACCGACTTGAGCTAAAATCAAACACTTGAGTCAGGTTTTTTTGGCAGGGGAACTTTCTGCTTTGTGAGAAATGTCAGCCTTTGGACATAGCATCCTAATTCAGCTGCGAAACTAAATGTCAAAACAGTGAATTCTAGTTTTAAGCTAGATCCATTTGAGAAAATTTGGGTTGAAATGTTTCCTAGTCAAAATCACAGGGCGCCAAAACTTATGAAACAATTCCAATTGCACTGGTGAGAAGTCTTCATGTTTTACAAGAAATAGCCACCAGACAGTAATGAGACCTGGTGTGTGTTGCAGCCCACCCACACATGCTTCTCTGATGTTTTGCCTTCTACATGGATGGACAGAAATAGATGCTGAAAAACCACAACCACGTGTTAGGATCACTCAGCAGGTTGGACGTGCTTATGTTTAGTTATTTGCTTTCAAATCTTACATCTAAGGGAATTATGCTTAGCACAGGTTATTTTGTTGCAGTGTATGGGATGCTTCAGGCCCGGGAAAGAAGAGAAAGTCTGACTGTGAAGCCTGACAGTTCAGGCAGTTCTGCAGGGAGAGCGCACTCTTCCTCTGAAGCAGGAGGATGGAATTGCACAGCTCATCAGACACTATCTGGACACCTGCTCCGGCTGCTGGATTAACTGAACAGCACTGTACCAGCTCCAGTTCTTCTCATTGTAGCTAAAAATTACTTCCAAACACAGCTTGAGACAGAAAAGTAAATCACAGCCCTATGGCTGGGAAGGAACAAGATGGGGAGAACACCACAGCCTGATTTTCAGAGATGCTGCTGCATTCAGCTATCATGAAGGTCAGCAGGAAATAGAGTACCCAAGGAAATGCCAATTGCAACAAGAACTCAAATTTGGAACTGCCCATCACTTAAAGAAAACAGCTCCTCTATGACTCTTCCACAGCCACAGGTTAATTATAAAGCAGAAGACCTAAATTTAAGTCTTGCCAACAGGTTCTGGACCAGAAACCCCAGAATGAAACACATTTCTCCCTCCACCACACCTCTCACACAGCAGAGGAGCTCGCTGGAGCCAGAGATGCTCAATTCCCACACTGACTCCAGTGGAGCAGAAGCACCAAGCCACGTGGCATGTGCTATGCCAAAAGCGCAAGACTCTGTGTATTATTTAAAACGTTCTAGTCAGAGCTTGTGCTTAACAACACTGTAATTTTCACAACTATTCTGCTACAATACCATCTTTGTTTCCTAAAAGCCTTTCCAACTGCATCAATACTTTGCTATCAATAACTGCTATCTCAGATCCTGCTAAATAACTGCTATCACATTAAGAATATACTTACCTCATGCCACCAGGGAATATTGTATTTAAAAAACCTCTTTAGAAATCATCCTCCTTCTGCACAAATAAAATATTATCTCAGAAGTGAATGGAAATGCAGTCCCAGTGATGCAATCATTATGCAATTAATGTGACGTAACAGGAGGCTGCATAGAGAAAAGCATCTACTTTCAGACCACAGAAGTACTGGCAGTGTTTGAGGCTCTCAGCACCATTCCTGCTCATGCTTTCAGAGGACAACTAGACAAAGCCTTGTCACTCCTTGCCTCCTTGCACAGCCTCTGGGCAACTTCACCCTGCACACCAAGGCAAGGGAGAGCACAGGCCAACCAGCCCCTCCACAGAAGACAATGGGCTTTGCTTTTCTAATCACAGGTGACTGACTGATAAACTGCATCAACAGCACAGTGCTGCCGCTCTGGACAGAGTGATGGCATTCAGACAGCCTGCCAGGGAAAAGGATGCTTTCCCCAATTCCTCCCATGCACAGCAGACAAGCATAGGTCAAAAAAAGTGTAGCTTATACCACGCCAAATTGCCACTGAGAAACTCATGACTACCCCCAACAGACTGGCTGCAAGCAATGGCTGAGACCCTGCGGAAGGAGTAATGATCAACAGTAATTTTGGTGCTTCATGGTAAGTGAGAAGTACAAAGTGTTTGCTGCTGCTCCTTAAGGGTTGCTGGTGGCCAGAGAGCTCCAGTGACCCCACTGGTATAGCCCAGATGACATGACCACAGGTAGCATCAAAAAAAAGGGTCCCCAGAGCAAAGCCTGTGGTTTACCTGGGTACTCACTGCTGCCTTCCCTCTGCAAAGGGAAAAGGAGCAGCAGTGACCTGTTCCCCGCGGGACAGGGTCCCACCCCACCACACCAGCATTTTAACCAGTCCCACTGCATCCCAGGAAAACACCCAGCTGCTCAATGACTGCTGGCCTTGCAGCTTTCTGAGCTGTGCCTTGCACAAAGGGCTTTCCTTTCTACATAGCTAATCCTCAGTATTCAGGTATTAAAAACAGAGTAACACTCATGCTAATTCTCGCTTTCATCAGAAATTATGTCTTTCTGTAAAAGCTTAAATTACAGGTTTACTGCCTCCAAGTATTAGAAAAGACCCAGAATTAAATCCTCCACTTTCAGATTAAAACCAGGACCCATGCAGGAAAAACGTTGCTTGATGCAACAGGGCAATTTGCAGGGAGCAGCCTCTGGGTTCATGGTGTCAGCCAGAAAGGTTCTCATAAGCAGAGATCATCCACAAAGCAGGGCAGCTGTGATCAAACACTGTTTTCTGCATCAATGGGAAGCACAGACCAGAAGGGAAGGATCACGCACACGCTCACGCAAAGCCACCCTGGTCCTTAGCAAAGCACAGGTCAAGGGAGAATGAGACACAGGGCTGGAGTTGGTTTAAGTTAAAAAATAAACCAGAACACTGCAGAACTGACTCAGTTCTTGACACATCACTGAAAACAAGGTTTTGATGTTAAAGAATTCTTCCAACAGAGGATAGGGGCACAAAATCTGTGTAAACAATTTATGAGGTCCACTGCAGTTCTTGCTATGAAGACACATTACTCAGGGACATTTATTATCCTCTCCCCACTCTGCCATTAAGGTCTGAGATGAAGAAGAACAAATGCAAGGTAACTAAGATCTTTACAGGAGTAAAAAGAGATCAAATATAATTCTCTGTGTCTTAAAAAGAATTGGAAATGTCTAGACAGAAGACAGACAGAATTGGTCTCAAATGTATTCATTTCAATAAGAAGCTGAAGTCCTGAATTACAGGGAAGAGATTGAGGTCTGCTCCTCCTCTAAAAACTTTCACACTTTACTCTCTCTGTGACTCTGGCATCCTTTATCCCGCCTGTGTTATTTATATCCAATAGCACGGGACCATAATCTGGGTCACCAACAGCCTGGATAGCCACTTACAGCCCTCAGCAAGAGCTGCTGGAAACACAAGCAGCACTGCTGAGTCCCAGCTATGCAACTCTGGAGAACTGGCTCTTACTGGGGTAGAAAGAGAGGAATGGGAAAGGTTCTGAAGTGCAAGCAGAGCTACCCTTAAGTCATGGGGGTTTGGGATGCTCTTTCCTTCCACCGCAGGCATGCAGGGCTGACAGAGCTTCCTCTGCTTAAGGAGAACCTGTATAACTTCACTGAGCAAGTCTGCATATGCCACCCACCACAGGGACTCCTGGGATTTGATTACTGATATCACAGACTGCAAGAACCTCTGTCATTTAGACTGATTATGTGACACAGGAAGGGCAAACAAGCCACGGCCAAACAGCCCACTTAACCACCTCAAAGACCTGCTCATCCATATATAGAGCTGAGGAATAAAATTTTCCCATCTCAGCAATCCTATGGAACTGCACAAGAAAATGAGCAAGAGAAGGAGGCCCACTTGGATAGCCAGAACAAAACTGGCAATGCAGAAGTCCCACCATAAACCAACCCGCACTTTCTCAGTAGAAGTTCTCTCCAAAAGAGCTTGGTTAGACCCCAGGCTTCCAGTTCATAACAGCAGTATTTACCATTGGCAAGCCTCCCCAAAAAAACCCTCTTCCATTCCCACCTTACCTGACATGCATTGTACAGAAGCTGATGCTCGAATTTCTTGATCCCCAAAATATTCTGGAACATCTCATAGAGCTGCTCCTTGCTGAGAATGAGCTCTGAGGCAGCACTCGCTGTCATCCTGGCCTGTTGCTTCCGGGGATCCTCCTCCCCACGGTAAATAGCATCAAACTTCGCCATCCAAGAGCTCAGGACTGTCTCCTTGCTGAGGCCATCAATTTCTGGCAGGCTGCGCACTCTCTTCTCAATGTGCTTCTTGAAGACCTCTCGGGAGTCATTTGCTGAGCACCCTCCACTCTGCACCATCCTGGCAACACGGTCACTTTTCAGGAATACCTGCAAAGAAAAGGTTGATTTCAATTGGTGTCAGTTAAAAAAAAATCCCCCTTAAGTGCCACGAAAGGTGATTTCACTGCTGGGAAGCTGCTTATTGACTGCCAGGACATTCTCTAACTCCTCACTCAACTGCCACATGTTGCCAGAGGTTTCAGCTGTACTTTGGGAAGCATAATGAAATCAGGTGAAGCTTCTGCTTTGCCTCCACTAAAATGAAACATTTTGATGCAATTAGGACTTGATGTGATGTTATTGTCACACCTCACCAGATACATAAATGCCCTCTGGGAAAGCAGGATTTTATTTTGTTCAATATGATGTTTTAATAAGGAAGTTTTTGTACAACTACATTCACCTAACCAGTTCTGCCCTGTTAGAGGGAGTAGAGTCATCTTACTCAAGACAACAGCACTGCACAGGATTTATCCTGGTAGCCAGGCCCTCGGGAAACCTCTGCAAGGACCAGGCTTACATGTTAATTCTACTACACCAGAAGAGATTTGTGATCTGCCCTGCTGTCATATGAATGGGAAGTGCAAGATGGTTCAGCATGGCTTGAACCTTTGCAGAGGTGCTGGGCACTGACAGCAGGAAAAAGGGAGGGAGAAGACATTTGAAAAACATGTTCTTCCCACTGCAAGAGCAGCATAAGGGTCAAAATGTAACAGACTCCTACAGACCACAGATGTCCTGGGAGCAACACAGAGCTGAAGGGTTAGAGAGACAGAGGGATATTGTGCTGGCTCTCCTCCCCCAAGCCCTGAACACAGAAGAGGAATCAATATGCAGTAAGAAAATTGTTGTTTTATTAATAATGCTGAGAACTGATGAATACAGCAGCTTGGGAAGAAGCTGTGCACTCACAGGGGTGTATCTGTCAGCTCTCAATAATCAAAGAGCTTAAGGATGACCTAAGGACACGATAGATTTTTTTTTTTTTTTTTTAATTCAGCCATTATCATTCAGCAACACAGCACTCCATGTTCCCCAGATGCTTGACGGCACAGACACCTGTTGGCAGTAGTAGCAGGTTTTGTCCAAGGACCAGCCCAAAAATGATGCTGAGGAAGAGCTAGGCTGTTTCCTTTCAACACCACCATGGGAGCACTCAGTCTTTGCAGACAAGACAGGCAGGATGCCACCAGCAACCTCTTCAGTCCATGCTGGAACAACAGCAGCATGTGCTTCATTTCCTTGTAGAGATTAAACATGAGTGATAACGCCCCAGGTGTGTGCAGGTGCTTTCAAGTAATGGGTGAGAGCTATCAAGAGCCAAGCTCCTGATGCAGCCAAGGAAATTATCAACACATTGACTGCAGGAAATGGTGGGAGGTCACAGTGACCAGCCCCACTGCAACATCCCGGGCTCCCATGTCCCCTCACCCATGCCAGGTGCCCAGGCCTGAACCTGTGTGACAGTGCTAATGACTTCCCATATCTGCCAGCAGCAGTGGCTGTTGTTATCTGTGGTCCTCACCCCCAGCATCATGAGCAGTGGGATATGGCTCCCCATATTCCCTCAGCCTTGATTTTTCCTCCCTGGGCGTGGAGCAGCAGCCAGCAGAGGAACGGAAGGCTGCAGCTGGCAGGGAGGAGGCATGCACGGGGGAGCACCAGTCAGACACAAAGCAGCAGAAACCATGAAATAGGAAGATAAAAAAAAGATTTTAAACGGTGTTTTGTCCTGTTTTCTTTAGAAAATACCAGGTGAATTGCCTGGCTGTAGGACTGCTTAATAGGGTTGCCAGGAGCCAAGAATTGCCTAGAACAAAATCCTAGCATGGGTGCACACACCAAACTTTGCAGAAGACAACTGACCTCCAGGAGCTGGATCAGGCATCTCCTGCCACACCCATAGATGAGCCCACTATGCCACTGTGTCTCTGTCTGCACACAGCAGAGTGGAAATGGGTCTAATGAAGCACTTCTATCATATGCACTGAAGCAACTGCTGCAAAATGTGCTGGTTGACAGACAAAGCTTCACTCATTAGAAGTAAAAGGACCTGAGAAAAGCTCCCATGCAGTGTGCTGGGCCTGTCTGCGCACACAGGTGTGCTGCATTCCTACAGACACAGCGACGCTTTGCAGAGCAGCAGCAGATCATTCAATTTTTTAATTTGGTAACAGCCTTTGAACTAGCCTAAGACTGACAACCACATGCTTACCCTGACATCCAGAACTAAGAGCAAAATGTGGCCATGCAAACACATTCAGGGCAACAGCAAATGCATTTCTGACCTACAGTGTCACCCTTACCTTTTTTTCCTCTGCAAAAAAACAGTCCTTCCCAGGTAATGAACTTATTCTGCATCATTAATAAGTGGACCTTTTAGAAACATCAGCCATGCAACATCCTGCACAGAGATGACCAGTTTCAGCTGTGTGTTTTCCAAGCCATCATGCAGATTTATAAATGCTGATTTATAGATAGCACACAGCAGAAGAACAGTTAATTGAATAAAACTGAGATTTGCAGGAGCTGAGATAAGCAGGATCTGCTGTGATTTGCACAATGGATCAACCAAGGGGGGCACATCTCTGCAGAGAAGGAAGGGAGAACACTCTCAGCAGGAAACACTGCTCAGGCACTGAGGGGCAGAGCCTTTCTGTGGTGAGGCTTTGCCTTGTGCCACTGCAGCTGGTGCCAAGGAAGAGCCACACAGCCAAGCTTCAGCTGCACAAAAGCAGAAAGCACACGGCCACCATCGGGAGACCAACAGCTAAAAAATAGAAAAAGAAAGTTGTTGCCCTGGGTTTTTGCTAAAGCCTTGTTTTTCTGTAAGCCTTCTGTTTTTAACCTTGGAGTCAGATATTTTTTCACACAGTTATGTAAATAGAGCCGATGTTTACTTAAGTATTGGAATGTGTATAAGAATAATGTAGTGTCAATAAACCGTCGTCATTTGCTTCTTTCTGCTGAACCTGGCAGGTGTCAGAGCCTCTTATTTGTGTCTCCTCGGACACAGAAAGTTGTGCTAAAGGACAGAGTGATGCATTACACTTTATGTGTCTGTCCTGTTTTAAGCAGGACAGAGCCAGTGGAGGGTCCACTTGAAGAAATGGACTTGTGTACATCCAGTGCTAACGTACTGCTCTTTTTCAGTTTGATAACTTGGGGCATTTATACAGGACAGGACTTCTGGAGCTGACAACGCTCAGTGAGACCCAGCAATGACACAGGGATATATTTTACCTGGTTTTAAGCAGTTTCCTTTTCCTGCCCAATAATCTTATCTGAACAGATTATACTGTTCTTGCATCCTAAAACACAGCTCACTCTATCTTGAAAGCTTTCTTTAAGAGCACCTGTTCAGTGAAGCTGTGATGATCCCTTGGCAATTTCTTTTCTGATAAAAGATGTAAATGACTCTCAGCTTCCTTCCTGTACAGAGAATGATGGATCAGGAACTACTAGGCTGGTCTAACAGAGTTAATCCAGAGATAGTTTGTGCTGTCCTTACACAGCAGCAGCTGCTGTCATATCCTATAGAGTTAAAATTCTCTTCAGTTTTCGTATCTGATTTTGGTCCCCTCTTAGATTGCACTTCTAGAGAAATATTTTATGTAGGCAATTCAAGATCTTCACCTTCTGTGACAGAATAGCTCTAGGGAGAAAGAGAAATGGTTTGCAGACAGGCTAGCAAAAAAATAAACAACACTCATCATACAATCACAAACACTGGCTTCCTTCAAAACCAGAAGCTCTTTCCTTCTGAGCAGACATATAAAAGGCTGCATTATGGGCTGCATACAAAGGGGTGCAAAAAGACACGCAAAATTATTCTTTTGCATAATTATGAATGATGCTTCATGTTCTCTGGTATCATCTAGTTTTGTAGACACACATCCTCCTCCCTCTCCCTTTGCTTTGGAGCACTTGTCATGCCAAAGAGAAAAGACAAGACTCTTGCTGAAAATCCCAAAGTCAATTGGACACAATGCAAAAGCTTCCATAAGAACTGAATGTGCTGCCCAGATTTCTCTCGTTATTTTTCACAGGGAGCACATGACATTGATTTTACTGATTTTGCCATCTTCCCTGTTTTAGAGTACACCGTTTAAAAGTATCAGGAAATTATTTTTCAGCTCAAAGGAATGGCGGTCTTTCCCCATAATCAGGCTGGAAACACCATGGTATAGGGGTTGCTACAGTTGTTTCATGGTTCACATTCAAACCCTGAACCTCCCAAACATTGTGATGTACCAGACATCAGACAGAAGCCACTTTGCACTTGCCTTTGCTTCATACCGTGTGATAATGGACAATCCATTAATCGAGAATTCAACCCCATTTGTGAACAGGGGTGAGGACAGGGATTCATAAGAGCATTGCATTGTCTCTCCTTACCTCGTAGTAGCTCTGGACAGCATTTATGAATGCTTCATCTGCCACAATCTGTGTTTCTCCGTTGAGAAAGGCCTGAAAACGATCTTTGATTGTTTGGAGCTGCTGCTTACTTATCTGTAAAGCATGCCAAAAGGAGAAAATTAGTCAAAAAATGTTTATGTATGAGGAAAAAACACAGTAATTTATCTGCAATATCTTATTGGGGTGCTTATGATGTGCATTTTTGCCTCCTTTGCGGATAGCAGCAATAGCTGAGGAACTAGCCACACATGGGTATGCACACACATGCACTCTGCACCCTGGCGAGTTCATTTAGGCATCACAAGCACCTGAAGACACCCTGAACATAATTTCAAAACAACTCTGTCACCACAAAATGCACACAAGACTTTTACTACTTCAGGTATACTCAATTCAAAAGCAAGCTGCTGTGTGAGTGCTTGAAAGAATCTGTTTTGGTGCAACCCCTTCTCCTCCCAGTCTCTCCTCCCCTTCAGAAGCTGAGGTTTGATACCAAATGGAAGGCCTCGCAAGCTGGCAGTTGTTTTTTGGGGCTTTTTTTGTCCTTGCTCATTTCTTTTGGCTTTTCACATATAAAACAACAGTCAAAACCAGCGGTGAAATAATTTAATGTAAAGAAATCCTACGAGAGCAAACCTGTTCTCCTTATCCTAACAAGGACTTTCTCTGCTGTCTCTTTGTTGCTCAAAACAGTTTCTGTCCAGCATACAGCTGGTATAACTTACAAGACAATTCTAATTTTGTCACAATGACATCAGTAGAAAGTTTACAAGGGTTTATTCCAGCCTTGTAAGATAATATGCCATTATTTTTCCAATTTATCTGTCAGTTTAAAGTCAGTCATAGCTAAAAACCCACCTCTTCAGTTTACAACGCAGACTAAGTCACAGCAGGCACATAAGTCATGTACCAGCAATGCCAGCCTAACATTTTAAGATGTAGACAACTCTCTTGCTGAAGAGCTGCAGGGATTGAAATGTAGCTGGGCCTAGTTTACCTTGGGGTTACTTCATGTTTGAGGATAAGAATTAATTTTGACAGAAGGAAGCAAACAATATACATATATGGCAACTTCAAACTTAAAGGGAAAGAGAGCAGTAAGAATTAGGATGGGTATTTATTAGTAACCAAAAGGTCTAGAGAAGAGTCTTTATTTCTTATTTCTATGCCAATGAAAGAAACCAACCTATCAGAATGGAAGATAAAATAAATGGCTTCAAGTGTCTAAATGGCTTTGAATAAAGCATAAAAACCTGCAGAGACTCAAACAAGTAGAATGAGCATAATGAAGCCTGGTAAACACCACTAGTGGTATAAAGCAGGAGAGGGACCACTTGGAAAATGCAGTGATAAATATCACTGGAGCTACAATCACAGTGTGCTACGTGGGGTGTCTAAGGACTGCAGTAATAAACATCATCAACACTGGTAATTAATTCCACAACACCATGCAATAGCAATTTGATGTGATAATCTGGGATTAGTATATCCTACTGCTAATGGAGAGGTGTTCATCAAAGTGACAAAGTGAGATTCAATATGCTCTGCTTTAGAAAATGTGGAACAGCCTTCGCCACCCTGTGGGTGCTGGAACGGTGAGTAATTCCCATGCCCAAAACAGCAGCCCAGACTTCACAGGTGCAACACATGCAACAAAACTCACCATCACAGGGCTAAAGTAAGGACCATCCCTTAACCTGACCCACCTCAGCTGTGGGCCATGAGCCCAGAGGAAAAGCACTGCCAAAAGCTTATAGCTTTTAGGCTGGCAGAGTCCTAGGACCAAAAATTAGATCCTATCTGCCATGTCAGCCACCTAAACTCCTTTGTGGTGTTTGCCAACAGCACCCTAGACATCACGAACCCTTGAGCAACATGCACAACATCAGATGCAAAACAGGCTCCAAACCTATCTGAGCTGATGGAATTGAAAACTGGGTCAGTGATAAGAGGAGCCAGAGACAATGCAGTGATCGAGTGGGAGACACCTGTGGGAAGGTGTTAGGTCTGTTTTTGATTAATCATTTAATTATCTGGGAGAAAGGCAAGATGTTAATTAAATGTATTGACGATTTTGTACTAGCAAACATTGTGAATGTCAGAAAGAAATGACAGGGCAACAGATGCTATAATAAACCACCGTAAGAAACAGAAAAACTACAGGTAACATTGAAATCAGGGTTCTGAGGCACAAGGAAAGACATACTAAGAGAAGAGATACTCTCAGCCAAGAGGCTTTTCATTTGGGATTTTAACAACATGCATGGCATATTTATTACATTTTTGTGTGCAGGCTATTTCTTAGGACAATCTCCGAAAGTCCTTGCTTGTTCAATTCCTTTAATGCCACCTAGCAGTAGTATTTTATGCTCCTTCCCAAGTACTGAATGGACTACCTTCAGAAAAAATGATGCTCCTTGAAATTCCTAGAAATTCCCAATACACAACTCACACACAAGCTCCTGAGGGCTGTGGAAATGAATCATCGGATTTGTCTCTACTAGAGTGTCAGTTGCCTCCTCCTTGGCCAAGCTGTATGCCAGCATTTTCCCCATTCAGGGAAAAGGAGGTCCTCTCTGATCACAATAGGATGCAGCACAGTCCAGTCCTCAGCTAACAGGACCCTCGGTCTGACACCCCCATCAGACCACAAGACAGAACCAAGTTATTGATCCATGTCTGCACCACTGTTAGGGACGTTATCAAGGAAGCAGTCGATCTGAGCCACAATTTAACTCTTTTCATATTAGACTTAGCTTCTGCAGCACAGCAGCAAACACCTGGTGCAGAAAGCCAGCACTGCAAGGGAGCAGAGGGGACCAGACCTGGAGGTCAACCAAATGTGCCCAACACGCTCCACCTCCTATTTTATGCCTCTTTCCTTCCCCATTAGGCCCCACAGGCATTGCTGCCAAATCCCAGAAGCACTCTTGGGGCAGCCGGGAGGCTGCACCTCCCAGCAAAGGCTGGAGCAAGGCAGCAGTCTCAGCACCAGCATCATGCTCCAGAGCCTTGAAGCAGTGCCAAATGATGCCACTAACTCAGCCATAGGCTTAAAAGAGCATGTGCCTGAACACTCAACTGGAAGCTTAAGTGCTTGAAAGGCAGGAGTGTTATTTTATCTCTTGCAATTAGAGGCACCAATGATAAGCTAGAAATCCATATAAAGCAAGCCAACAGCTTCTGCAGATCCGTTAAGGCCACTAAGGGGCCAGTACAAACCACTTCTCAGTTACCTTCCATAGGGTGCTCACAAATAGCAGAAAACAACAGAATTACTTTCACTTGGAAGGACATGAGTACAATATCAAAGCCTTCACACCAGCTATGACAGGAGATGAAACCCTGTTAGGCTGCAAGCCCAGTAGGTGTGAGGATGTTGGGGGCAGAGCCCCGCTGCCTCCCATGCAAACGCAAATCCAAATGCCATCCCACAGGAGAGCTGGGAGCAAGCAGGAAAACTGGTGGATTGAAGAGGTTTATTCTGTTTATCTTCTCTCACTTCTCCAAACCTCTCTGATGTTCCCCACAAGTGCTTCCCACGTGTAAGCCATTAAAGAACGAACAGTCATTTCTGCATTCCATAGGGATCACACAACACAGCACTCTGGACCCAAGAGAACTCTCCCAATTTAATACTGTGGTGTGTTTATGCAGCA
The DNA here is from genome assembly GCA_013397175.1 of Platysteira castanea. Lineage (NCBI taxonomy): Eukaryota > Metazoa > Chordata > Aves > Passeriformes > Platysteira > Platysteira castanea. The sequence goes on from VYXC01006380.1 coordinate 273,578, forward strand.
GAGTGCTTCCCAGACTTTCACCTGTCTAAAGCATGGGAGTGTATTTAAGTTGCTAGACTTACACAGGCATAAAACTGTAACCAACTGAGGCAGTGAAGATGAACTCCTGGCACAGCTGTCAGGCACAGCACTCATGGAGCTTTTGGGCTGGCATCCCTCATGGATTGCATGGCTTTTTATAAAAAGTTTGGCAGATGTCTTTCCAATCCATAATGTAGTAATCCATAACAGACTACATTATGGGGAAGAGCTCACCAGTGACCAGACATGGGCACCAAATGATTCCTACCTTCTTGGTCTAACTTTGTTAAGAAAAACCACATGCCCAGCACAATCTAGTAACCTCACAAACTGACGAAAGACCCACCAGCCATACGCCAATCACAGAGGCAACCAAATTAATCTGCTTGATGCAGATCCCAGCTAACAGCAGATCAGCCTCTTCAGGAGAAACATTCACCAGCAGCTTTTTTGCTCTGTGTTATTTTTGCACAAACTCAGTCTGACTCAGAGCCAAATGCAAACCTGAATGAAGGGAGCCATGGCACCTTCTCCAAAGTATTCCAGCCAGTGAACAGCTGGCACCATCTCTGCACATCATCTCTAGCCTCCTTCACCTAAACCAGGGAAGCACAAGCACTGAAAAGAGGGGCTGTCTGCCACAGAAAACTTCCCTGGAAAAAGTTATACACAGCAATGTGCCTCACTAAGCCATTCTCTCTCCAGAATGCTTTGCTGAGTCTGAGAATGCAGGAATAAGTACAGCACCAAAATGGGCCCAGAGAGACTGTGGCATCTCCAGCCTTGCAAACTTCCACAGCCTGACTGCATGAAAACTATCTGGTTTGGGAGGGAGCCCTGCTTTGAACAGGGAAATTGGGCCAGAGACCTCCAGATCTCCCTTGCAAGCTACATTATGCTACAGCAGTACCATATTCCAACAGAAGATTTGGAAGGAGAGGCCATCCTAGATTGTAGATTGCTGAATCTGTCTGTAGCAGGCTGCAGCATAACATGTCCACACCTGTACAGGTACTCAAACCTGCTAATAAAGCCCTGTCCATCAATGTGACGGCTGCTGAAATCAGATTTGGGCTCTGCAGCAGGATATTTCCAAGTGAAAGGCACCCCTGTGGTTGAGAGGTGACCCCCGTTACTGCCACACTTGAACACCTCTGACCAAGGACTGAATGTTTCAGTGCACTGATGCCTCACAGAGCCCTTGCACACTGCACATCCCACTGGAAGGGTCTTCCCTGCAGGCAGGACATGAGGATTCATTCGCAGCACTGCACACTGGTCCCTAAAGGCTTAGCCCATCAGCATCACCCCTGTCCTGAAGGAATCATTTCAGCTGAGGACTGCAGGTAATTCCCAGGGGAAGCACCTCTGCCTTTTGTCCTGAAAGCCCAGCAGCAGTCAACCACAAGCAGCACTGAGCTCCTCCTCCTTAGGGCACCTGCTGCTCAGGGACCACTGCAGAGAGAAAAGGAGGAATATTTAACTTCTCACTATGTTGTTGCTCTGGGTTTGGTTTTGTAACATCTAATAAATATTTTATTACTCCTCAGCACCAGGTGATTTAGGAAAAATCTAAACCAACCGAATGAGCATCTCTCATCATTGCTGCTTCCACAGCCAGAAAACCAGTCACGACACAAACAATGTGGGAGGGAAGGTGTGGGGGGGAGGCCAGAGCAGCCAAGCACTGGTCTTAGGAGAGAGGCCAGAGGCCTCAGCAATGGGCATGAGACTAGACAAAAAACCCAATCAGGTTATTTTGCACTGATTGCATGAAAACATACCAGGTTGTCCGTCTGCTGATTTCCCTGCTTCAAGAGAGGGCCACAGGCGGGGTGGGTGACTCACAGCCCCTGCATTTGGGGTTTTAATTGCAAACTCTCCTGGGCAGATGTGGCTGCTCTGCAAACAGCTGAACACTGCTGGCTTTTCACTGCACACATACAAACCATCATTAATTGCCAGTCTCAGGCAACTGTTCCCAGCCACCTAACAGTGCCTTTTCTGGTTGTTTCAGTGACATTTAATACTTGTTACCAGAAAGAGCTCCTTGTGCTTTGCTTCCTGATAGCCATCATACATCTTTCCAGGGATACCTTCACAGTCTGACCATATGCAGATCACTGTGCACACCCCCACTTTTTTACTGCTGCCTGTACAATTCCCTCTTTGAGGGTGCTTGATTTGTTGCCTCTCCCCTTGGTCCATGATTTACAGGCCCTGATGATCCACACTGCCCACCCACTCTCCAGCCACACTCATCCTTTGTGAGTGGCAAACAAGAAAAAGATATGGTCCTGGTAAGCCACCCCAGTGTCACCCACTCCTCTCTCAGAAGAGGTGTCCAGTTGATTTGTTGCAGAGAAAAAGACAGCACCGTGACCATGCCTGGGTTTACACATGTGGGCAGTGAAGAGCACACACAACCCCTTCTGCCTGCAGCAGCTCATGCCCTTTCTGCTCAGCCCACCTGTCATGCTGGGGATGGGTCAGAGCAATGGCGATCCTCCAAGAGAAAGACTCCTATGTGGCCACCTGCCCCATGCTCAGAGATCAGGCTGGGTTTGAGCACAAACAACGCAAACAGCTCCTGGGTCCTTACACACCAGCACAGCACCAATTTGGAGGTCAGAGACTGAACCAGCCTCTCACTTAAGCAGCTCAAGAACACAGGAATAGTATTTCCTGACCTAAGGGTAAGTATCTGCTTCAGCAGTGTGACCAAAGGGGAGAGAAAACCCACTAGAGCAGCCTGCAGAGGTAGAAAGCCCCTTCCTCTGCCCAGCCACAGAAGCTACCACCCAGCCATGCCTCCCCACAGCAACAGCTCCAGTCCCTGCCAGGACCTCTCACTACCGCTGTTATTACAAGTAAACTCCAGCAGCTTCGCAGCACAAGCAGCGAGTGAGTGTTAAATGATTTTGGCACTTGCTGGAACATTTCTCCTGTAAAGAGGCTCAAGTATTGCTGGGTAAGTACGGGAAGGCAAAACATCAATCCCTTTGGTTAAGCCAGCTGCAGACACAGGCTCTAGATCAAGCAGTGCAGATATCCTCTTTCCACGGTCCCAGACTACATCCATTAGCAGATTTATCGGAGAGACACAGCACAGGCTCTGAGTTGCTCTCTGAAATACATGGATGTGCATTTTTATCCTCTCAAACCCTGAGTATATTTCTTTTCTATTATTCATTCTGCCAGCTAGGCACACTTCTTTGACATACATGAAAGACCTAAAATGCTGTTATGGCTGCTTCTACTTTCTGAAACACTGCAGTGCACAATGCTAAAAAAGGAAAGTTAAACCAGGACTTGGGACTGGGCCTTGCCATGATGACTTTCCCCTTGTGTTTTCCAAGCTGCACCTTCCTTTTTCAACCTGCCACCACAGAGCAAGCCTAGATGCAGGTACATCAAAAGATACCTTGCCACAGCCTCCTTCACTTGCTACCTTTTTTTGTACCAGGGGTATCCATCTGACGCTCACATGCCACTCTTGCATCTCTCCCCTGCAAAGGGTCCCCTTTTCCATTATCACAGAATCACAGAATTGTTTGGGTTGGAAGGGACCTCAAAGATCATTCAGTTCCAACTCCTCTGTCATAGGCAGGCACACCTCCTACTAGACCAGGGTGCTCAGCTGTGGTTCCAATCAGGAACTTCTACTCCTGCTTGCAAGTTTCTTTCTCCTGCATTGTCTCCTCCTGGCTGGTCCCTCCTCTGCAGCTGATGTGCTGGCAAGTAACCCCAAGATGGAGCCACCTGACAAGAGCACAGAAAACTTGGAACTTCTCCCATCTTTGATCTTATTTTACCTAAGCAAGCCATTAGCAGAGTGAGTTGTGACAGATCCAACAGACTAAGCTAGCCCTGCTGGGTATCTTTCTCGTAATGATCAAAGATACAAGCTCCTATTTTTTTACTGATAATAAAAATATGACTTTGATCTTAGAAGACTAGCGAAGCCAGCACAAAACAGAAGCAAGAAATAGCAATGATTAAATACTAGGCCAGTGACTGAGGATGGGCTGAGGGGTGACTGCTGCTCTAAGGGACCTCCCTGGTGAATTCTGCTGTGCTCGGAGCCTTGCCTGGTGAGGTCTGCTGGGTAAAACACATCATCGTGATGTGGCAACTTTCAGCAGAAAGCCCAGCATCATCCTGCCTATGGTAAAAGTGCAGCTGCTCTGTTAATAATACAGAAAAAACAAACTCATAAAAATACTAGCAGAAATACATCTAGGAAGTAAACCCAGGAGACAGGTAGAACGGAGGCTGTCTAGAATGGGCAGAGTGACAAGCAAAGCTCCCCAACACTTGGTGCCCCTTTGGGTGCCCAAAGGCAGGAAACAAATCCCTTTACTCTCAGGCTGGACTCTGCAGCTGGATTATCTCCTCCTCCTCTCTCTGGCTCAAATCCCTTCCTTCTTCCATCTCAGTCCCCGTCTGATTAACCTCAAGTCCTGAGGGCCACTAACACAACCACTTACACAGCCTGCTCCAGCAAACCCCACTAGCAAAGGCCTGGCCAGAGGGGCACTTTGAGACACATTTGCTCTGACTGGTGTAGGAACTCTGTAAATGCAACAGAAGTGGCTTGGCTTGCCCTTTCACTCCACCAGTGCAGTACATGTGGTACATACAGTGCATTGCTGCTCTGAGACCTCAAAAAACACTTAACACAGGAAAAAGGATCATGGGAAGATCTTCCTTCTCCTCTGGAGCATTACAGGCAGTCTTAGAAAGTAACACGTTCACTCCTTCTCTCTTTCTGTTTGATGGAAAACAACACATGATCTATTGAAGACTGTGAATTTTAACGTGACACAGCTTCTGAGACATTACCTCACATCCTTTCATGCCTCAAGACCTCGGTGTGCTGCAGTGAAGGAAGGAGGTGGGGAGCTGGAGAACATCACAGGTCCTTCTCCATGAGACACTCATGTCAAGACCCTTGGAAAAGTCAAGAACAGGCTGGGCTATGATCCTACTAGAATTTATATTTATTTCAGAATATTCTGAGGACAACTTCTAGAACCTGCATGTTCAGAGCCTGACTGAAAGGAAGTAAAAAAGCCAGTTTGGGGTATGGATGTTATATATCTATTGTCCAGTGGCTGCAAAGCCCTAAGCCTCCTGCTCTGTCACCATGACAGGCAGGCAAAACCTCTCTCAATCATCTGCAATAGATAGCTGATACTGTATTTATTTGATATTAAAAAGAAATGTGCAAAATCTCGTACAAGTGCTACAAAGGAGCATTCGCAAACAATTCCCAGGAACCCAAAAGAAAGAATTGTATAGAAGTGATTGTTTTACACTGCTGATTAATGTGGCCAGAGCCCCTTTGACCAGGAACACTCTGCCAGCCCATCCTGAGGGGTAACCAACAGCGCAGAACCTCTTTCCACCACTTGGGCCAGTGTAATTTGGACAGTTCAGCACTCTGAAGATCAGTAACCCATATGGCTGCTGACACTATCCAAGCATCTCCATTCTTGGACTAGGGGCTAGGAATGGTCCAGTATATTGTGGGTTTGGAGATCCCAGGCACAACCTAAGTTAAATATCCACAAACTAACTGATTCACAAATGTGGGTGAGGGACAAGGTGGGAACACAAGGTGGTCTCTGCTGGGGGGTTCTGGGATTCAGGAAAGACTTTGCTCTCCAACAGCTCATTTGTCTGTTCCCTCTGTGCTGCATTTTCCATTTCTGAGGGAGAGTAACAGCACTTTGTTTCTCTCCAGAAGTGGCTACATGCATGAAAAGACTGAGAGTCTCACAGACTAGGATGGTGGATATCCAAGAAGAAAAGCAAGCTACTTTTGAGGACACTTTTAAATCCCAGTTTGAACTATTTCCACCTCTGTCTTCCTACTCCAGGCAGACTTTACAGATTGCAGAAGTCAATCATCCTTCCTGGTTAATGTATACAGCAGCTCATGCTGACTTAAAAATATTAAACAATCAGAGCTAATCAGAGCTCCTACAGACACTTCAGATGTCCAAACAAGAAACCCAGGCTTGTCCCTATTCTTTTTTGATGGCAAAAAAAGAGCACATCAACCATCACTGGCATTATTTTTGCATAATTTTGATCATTAAGCTCTGCCTCTCCTCCATGTCACAAGCTATTTTAAAACAGTTCTTACTGAGCAGAAGTGGCAGACAAATGAATGGAGGGTCAAGGACTTCTGGTGTGTCCCAGCCTCTGTCAAAATGCTGGTTTCAGCCTGGCACAGTTAGCAGGGGGGAGAATGTCTTTGATGGGAATGAACAAGATGGCAAGAAATGGAGAGGAGCTTCCAGGCAGACAAGGCTGAAATGGTGAGCCCTGCTGTGGGCATCCCATATGCTCACGCTGCCCCTGCCAAGAGCTGGGGAAACCACCAGCCCCCAAACCAGAGGGCTGCTTTCTGAATCAACATGAAATTGGGCTGCTGGAGCAGAAGAGGAAGCAGACACAGGTCTGAGCAATATTTCTTTTCCAAAGAAAGCACATTTTCAAAGCAGCCCACTAAGAGATGTGACCTACTACACACCACAGCTCTGGCTAAGTACAACTTGTCGTGTTCAAAATTTTCCCTTATTCTGTGCATGTGCCATCATTTCCAGGAAGCAAAAAAAAAAAAAAGAAAACACTTCAGATTTCAAGGAAATCTGTGGAAGAGCCACATGCATTTCTGATCCAGTAAAAGAGAAGCTGTCTCCTTCAGACAGTACTTGAAAAAGGTTCAATCAATCAGTCAAGCCAGAACAGAATTTGCTTCTAGACAGAAAAACAAGAGAAAAGGTGTGAAACTGTAGTGCACCTCCTCCTCCACCTCACATTTCCTGCTTAAGTCAGTAATATCAGATTTTACAAGGGCATGCTGTTCAGAGCTGGAAGAGAAAGTTTAGTAAAAGGTAATTTGTTCTGAGGCAACGAACTACTGCAAGAAAACAGAGCATTTCAACTTTCCATGCCCACCACTAGGCAGAGACATGGGAATATACCTTCACAGGACAGCTGATACGTACCTGGAATAGCTGAGAATGCCTGTCTGCTCCTTCAAAGACATCAGGGAAATTCATCTGCAATAACATCATTCCACTGGGGTGATTTACCATTGTTTAAGGAAAGGCACAGTTAAAATTATCCAATTTGTTTCCCACAGCCCTAGTCTTTGGACTCAGTATGTGTCAGGATGCTGAAAACAAGGGGGCAAATCTTGCAAATTATCTGAGGCATCACAGAGGTGGGACAAGAGCCCCATGGCAACATTCCTCCATGGGTGGCTTTGCACAAGCAAGTGCTCAGATTTGCAGGCTTGGAGCACATTCACTTGGCAGGAGAGGCTGGAGGAAGCAGTGACCTTTTTTAAGCTTTGGACCGTAAGCATAAATGAAACCCAGCTAGGGCAGTCACGGTACACACAGCCTGTGTGCGGTGTGGGCAGGGCCCACACTGGCATCTGCAAAAGGACAGTTAGCTGCTTGCATGGAATTAGGCATGAAGTTCAGACATGGTGTTCAAGATAAGGAAAAGGCCATTTGCTGGCTGACAGGCTCTGGAGTCTGCAGTGATCAGTCCAAGCCTTGCAACCCAGGGAGAAGTCCTGGGGAACTGGTGGAAGGACAGGGGTAAGGCATCCGAGCTGAGCACAGCTTGGCACCGGGACCTTCCCCAAGCAAACCCCACTGGTGGAATGAAAGAAGCAATGCCACAACCAACATATGATTGAATCATCCCTGGCAGCACCTGGCAGGGGCAAGAGGGATATCCTGGCTCCCTGAGCGACTAGCCCTCTGCTCTTGGTGTCTCTGGCCAGCATGCTGGCTTGTCTTTTGCCTTTCACCTCCCGTCAAGTTTAATTAAAGCTAAAGAACATCCCCTCAAAGCTGCTTGCTGTGACCCAGCACCAGCCACCTAGCCCCAGCAGCAGCATCTAACTGCACAAATCTTTCCTGTTGGCTCCTGGGCACAGGAAGCAAATAAAGCCAGCTCTGTTCTGGTCCAACCACCTTCCCATCAGCCTGGAGACACAGTATGGGTGAGTGGGATGTAACAAAAACCAAAACAAACCACGTAAAAAAAGCCTTTGATTGTATCTCTGACAGCCTGTTGGGCTTTTTTTGGCCAAAAGTTAGAGACAGTAGTTCAAAACATCCAGCTTTCCTAAAAAACCCAAAAGAGTAAGTTCGGTACCACTATTATACATTAACTCTCTAAAGTCTGGCAATTTTCAACACAGCAGTTGTATATGGCCCTACATAAAAATCCTTTCCAAAAACACATGCCTACACATTAAAAACTCTCTAATTTAAGCCAGGAAAGCTGTTTTAAGGATTCCTGTGAAGTGTAGTATATTGCAGGCTGTGTCAAAACGAAGAAAGATTCATTTTTCTTCTTTGGGCTTGAGGCAGAATAATTTTAAAGGCTTTGAGTGAGTGATGAGCTCTGTGCATTTCTGCTGGGAGGGTCAGAGCCCCTTGCTGTCCTCTTCCCATCAGATGAGCTGTCTCTGCTCCTCATCTGCTGTGGATTGTGCAGAAGAATTGCAAGCTGATGTTACAAGAACAGTGACCTGCAGCAGAAGGTGATGTAACAGATGGAGTAAATATCCTCTTCAACGCACCCCCAGAATATGCTGTCCAAGCTCAAAATCCAGATTTCCTATGTGTCTTACACTACCTTATGGTGGCTGAAAAAGCCCAAGAGGAGGGAGGAGAGTAGGCTGTGCACAGAGGGAGCAGAAAACAGTCCCAAAGGGCAGGAGGGAAGAAATGCCTGTTGCTACATCTGGTAATGAGTTTGTCTGCACATTAAGAGTACAAGCTGAAACCCCCATAAAAAGCAGCAAAGCTACTGCAGAACTGAAGCATGTAATTTCAGGGGAGTGTTTGTAGGAGTAGAAAAACATGTGGGCATACAGAAAGAGGAAAAGACGAAATTATTCTTCATAAAAGGCAGCTGTGCTAGCATTTGCCTACAGCATTCTCTATCCTGGAGCTTCCCTTCTGCTTCTAGGAGCCCTGGAAGAGATCATTGAAACCATAACAGTCAAAACCATTAAAAGAGGGTACATAAGCTCCCCAAAGGAGCACACTGCATTGAATCACTACTCTCATTTTCCTCCTCCCAATAAGTGTGAGGAGCTGGCTATATCCTGGAAGCAGGTCTGTGCAGGTGGCAGATCCCAGAGCTTGGTGGCACCTTGACCACAGTACTCCATGTTACTCTGATCCCACACTGTGCTGTACATGCACATACAATCCCAGCGACTCCAGCTCGCCTCAGTCTACAGCATGGATTGCCTTTTTTTTTTTTAAACTCAAACATTCCTATTAGAAGCCTCAGCCTACGCTGAAGAATTAGAGATAACTGGTACCTGCAGAAATTGGAAGGAAAAACACTTATCTTAAATATTTCTTAAATAAAAGTTGCAGAATTGAGGATGTGGGAATCCAGCCTCTTACCAGAAAATGCCCTAAAACATTTGAGTGAAAGGAGCTCAGAGTTTTGCTCCTGGTGCTGACTCCCGGGCCAGGGCCAGCACCAGCACAGCCAGAAATGGCCTCTCCCTTGGCACGACACACACTGTAGAAGGGGCCCACATAGCCTGCTCCAGAAGAGGCAGCTGTGATTGATGGCTGTCTTGGAGACAAATGCTTTCCCAGCCCTCTGGGACATCCGCAGCGAGCTTCCCTGGCAGCTGGATGAGGGAGTAGGAATGCTGGGAGATGGGTAGGGAGCAGGGAACCTGCGGGGTATGCAGGTGAAGGCAGGGGATGCCAAACCCACAGCACCAGCTGCGCTGGCTCATGCAGCTCCCATGGCCTCAAAACCTCATGAAGAAGAGGGGACCAGGCTGAACTGTGACCAAGCAGGTTTTGTCCAGAAAGCTGGGCCAGGCTGGGGCATGCACAAAGGGGAAATGCCAGAAAGCAGCATGAACAAGCCCATTCCCCTTGGTAGGGCTTTCTCCCGCAATGCCAACGTTACTTCACCATCCAGCAAATTATCATGGCTGTGAGCATGAGAAAAGAGCCAGAGCTCAGGCTCCAAAGAAGGGCTGGATCCCAGCTGGGATGAGGCACTGGAGCCAGAGCAGCACAAATGGCCAGTGAGGTGCCAGCAATGGCACCAGCCAAACCCGGTTCCAGTGTCCACGTGGTGGTTGGTCACAGTCCTAAGGAGCAAGCTTGAAGGAACCAGTGGTGGCCACTGCAGCATTTCTTGCAGCTATTCCATGAGCAGCTACTGCCAACAACCACCAAGGTTCTTGGCATAGGGCACAGAAAAGCATTTCTGTGGAAACATAAGATAGTTCACAAGAAAGTATAGGTTTGGAAAAACAAGAGCTTGGGATCAGAAGATGATATAACATGAAACAAAAGGTGGTCCGTGAGAAAACTACATGCATGGAAGAACAGGGGCTTTAAATTTAAAGGTGTTGTTTTGGTCCCCATTAGGGTCCAGAAGTTCAGACAGAGAGAAAAGTCCATCATTACAACCATCACTTCAAGTCATTTTTTGGATAAGCAAAGGATTTTTTGGATAAGGAAGGGCCTAGAGAAAATTCATCCCCAAGATATAAAAATAGACTTTTATTAATTAGAGAAAAAGCCAGATACAAATCACAATCCTCTGAGAGTGGATAAGCTAAGATGTCAAGGTTATTTTCTTCAAAACAGTTTAATAAGCAGGTGCTGAGCTGGTGGTGGCCATCTCCCCTGTGTGCCACTCGAGGCAAGTCACTGGCACAGCCTTGGCCCTTACAATTTGCAGCAAAACCATCAGGTCTCACAGCAGATCCCCTGCCAGTTTTAAGTGCCTACCCACCACCTCCACCACTCGTTTCTCAACAGCTCTCTGCACACAGCAACAGAACACTTCATCCTGTTACTTACGCCACAGAAGTTTAGACTCGAGGAAAAATAGGCATAACAATATTACATCATTTAAACAACCAACTTAGCTGACTACTTCTCTGCCTGATCTGCTTGGCAAGAGCAACAGACCTTTAATTAAACTAACTAGCCCTAGGCCAGAGGAAGACTTCTTTCCTGCTGATTCATTTGACAGGAGGTGAAGGTGCCACAATCACCATCACAATTCAAAGCACCTCTGAGTACTTGTCCACAGCTCACTCAAAACCCTTTGGTTGCAAATGCCTCTGCAGAAGCCTGTGCTACTCAGGCACCTGCCTTGTCCCATTCACACCCAGGTCAGCTCCCGGGCCTTCTTTTGTGCTGATGACCTGAGTCTCGTGGCCTCTCTGTACCATTTGGTGCAGAAAGAAAATAGCAGAAAACCCTACAAGGCCTAGCCCCAAGGTACCCGTAACTCAGATAATTTCACACGGTAAGCCATGAGAGCCAGGAGCAGTCCCCTTCACAGGGCTGTGCCAAGGACACAAGTCTGTGCCCCTTGGGCAGGGACCGATGCTGAGCTCTGGAAGGGGAGCCCAAGCTTGTGCCACGAGGGTCTGGGCACAGAGGAGAGAGAAAGCAACCTCTCCCACCATGCCTGCACTTGCCCCCTTCAGGTTTGCCAAACACCTTAGGAAAAGCCAGATTCTTCACAGGAGCACATTGCTGCAGGGAAGAAAGAGACACAGCTCTGTACAACCCAGGACGATGCTCCATCATGTGGCACTGCCCCAGCCCACACCAGGCTTCATCTTTTACTACACACTGAAGTGAACTGCATTTTTTTATGCTTTTCTCTTTTCTTCTGGAAAGAAGCTAATTAGAGTGGAAAAGGATCTCTACGACTCTCACATGTACGACTCCTGCATTCAGAGACTTTTAATTTGTGTTATGCAACTACCACACACACACTGTACTTGAAATTATATAGCATGCAACCTAATCAAACACCACCAGGTAGTTAAATCATGCTGTGATAAACAAGGAAAACGATTTTGTGTACACATGGCAAATTCTCCCTTGCACCTTGGTGGAAGTGGCACCTACTACCAATTATCAGGTTGGTAAAATGCATCTGTTATTTAGGGTAATGGCTTAACTTAACATGTAAAGTGCCTGGCTGAGGGTGCACTAAGTAGTCACATAGTGCAGGGAAGGGGCACCTTGGTGGCACTGACCCCACAGGGAGCCCCTGAGAGGGGAGCAGGAGCAAGGCAACAAATGTGAGCCCAGAGCAGGGCTGTAAGAAACAAAGAGCTCCCTCAGGAAAGCTTTGAGGACAAGACTCCTCAAAGCATGGAAAAATCTGCTGGGGGGAAAAAAAAAAAAAACCAACCAAACAAACAAACAAAAAAAAAACCGAACAAAAAAACCCAACTCATTCCCACTCACATCCACAACAAGAAATTAAAAGTATGTGTTACAGCAAGGAAGCCAGGCTGAATACTGGAGAAAAAGCCCTGTTCCAGTAACGATGCAGATGCACAGGAGGAGCTGGCCCAGGAACTCATGTCCCCACATTCCCAGCAGGACCAGCTGGACAAGTGCGACCAGGAACAACCTGGGCATGCTCAATCCAGCTCTAAGAGAGGAAGATGTTCAGATAGCCTTAGGTCCTTCCAGCCCTATTTTTACAGGATTTCTACCCTTCACTCCAGCTGCCCTGCCTCTTGCAAGAGGCATCCTGCAGCTGATGCTGCTCTGCAGCAGCCCCCGCAAGTGGCACAAGCTATATTTATTCTGGTACATTGCAGTGGGAAGCTTTAATCTGTGTAATCGCCTCAGAGAAGATTTCATTCAGTGAGGGAAAAGCAATTACTGTTTCATTTGCAACCAGTTGCCTTCCTAGGGTCTTAATCTATCAGAGCTGGAGGGTCCTGTCAGCCCCTGCACCTACCTGGACAGTTTTTGTGAGATAGGTTTATGCCTCTGATAAAAGCACCTGCAAATACTCAAGGCTTTCAGACCCTGCTTGAAGCAAGTTTTCGCCTCCCAGCTGTTACTGCTTTCATCTGACAGCATACACCCTGCTGGATATACAACTGGATATAATCCTAGATTAAAGGGATTGTAACGCAGAATTAAATACAAGCCATACCCTTCATAGGGTTTGCTGTCGTCATTCACCAAGCACAGAGCTCGGCCGTTTGGGAGGTGATCAGCTGGTGGTGGCATTTCTGACAGTCTCTGCAGCTCCTGACTTTTCTAGACAGGCATTTACATCTCCCCACAGAGGTGAGAGGAAAAAACCCACCTAAAATTTTAAAAAAAAACAACTAACCCACCACAAAACAAACAATCCTTGGTGTTTCCATATGATGCTGCATTAAAATCCCTTTAAGACTTCACTTCAAAAACTAGCAACCAGAATCCAAATTCTCAGCAGGACTCTGCACATGTTGGAGCTGCTGCTCCTTAGTGCTAGGAAGGTTTGTGGTCCCACAACAACCATGCCAGGAACCAGAGGAAGGTAACTGAGGCTCAAATCAGACAAGAAAAAAGTCCCAAGGAAAGGATATTCACTGTCTACTGCAGCAAGGACCACAATTGCAGAGCATTGCAAAAGCCCACCAGGAAATCTTTATGACTTTATCTTACGTCAGGGAAGACACCATATACTTATATTCACAGCTGCATGCTTGGGGGGGAAAAAAAGGCACTTTAATCTTCTGCTTTTTCCAGCCTGGCAGCCAAAGCAGCTTGACACGATAAAGAGTCTTGAGAGTTGTGAAAACTACATATTAAAAGGAGAAAATTTCTAACTGTCTTTCTCTTGTAAATTGTGGCAGCCAAAAAATCCAGCCCTAAAATAAAGACATGCCTGAAGGTAGCAATTTTACAATCAGCAACATAATGATTTATATCACTGCTGTCATCTTTGTTGGGGAAAAGGAAGCCAGGTATTGTGATCACTAGCTTTTTGATACAGATGATATTTTTAAATGAGGAAAAACACATGCATTTTAATCAGGAACTGGAGGAAATTGCCCCAAAACACTTACAGAAGAATCTGCAGCTCATGCCAAAATTTGCAAACACAGGAGATGAATATTAAGGTGACAAACATCATCGGTGACATCCCAAGCTGCTACACATTCCTGGGTACGTGTGTGGGAGCTCACTCATCCTGAAACACGGGATCCCACACCCTTCCAAAACATATGTCCTCATGTCACAGGCCCCAAGCAGGCACAGCCTGGAAACTGGCCCCACTCCCGCTGAAGCCTGTGGGTTTCCAGGTGCAGGTCTCACACAGCAAGGTGCCATCTCTCCCATCCAGAATCCACCTGCACACAGCACTGGGGGTCCCCAGTTCCCACTGATGGCAGGCACAAAGCAGCAGCATTGGGTCCCACTCAGCGACAGCAGCACCAGGCTCTTCTCTTAAAAAAACAACTAAGAGCCAAGATGTTACTGCCTCTTCTCCCCAGAAAAGCTCCAGAAGCAAAGCCTGGCCTACCTGGTACTCAATCTCTAAGGTCCTGCCTATGCCATGGCAGAAACACACGAAGTTGCAGGTGTAAAAGACAGGAGGCTCCTGCTGGAGAAGGATTAAAAATCAACTGAACTTGACCTTTAATGCAACAATGTGACTTTTCATGCTTCTATTCCCCAGTGTAACCATAATCATATTTGTGGCTGAGAACCAGGAAACTGTTTACAGAGACCAGTTAACATGCAGCCTTCCACAAGCCTGGCTGATATGACAGCAAGGCCACCAGCACAGGCTTTCTTAAGCCCAATGGAGCAGGTTTGAAATTGGGATGCATTTTAAAGCCACAGAACAGAACTTCCTGCAGATGACATCAGCAGCACATCAAACTTTGCTGAATGTTTGCAGAGAACAGCAGAGAAAGCACTGAGAGTACTCAGCTGAGACAAGTCCTTGTACAGGAATGCCAAGCCAAACAGAGATGAAGACAGATTCAAATCTAAAAGGGTAATTTCTGCCTCCTGTACCCCCATATTTTAATAGAATACAGGAAAGACTTGGCCTGTATTGGAGTAAGTTTTGTTTATAAATCCCATGAATCCCATACAATATGCAAAAAAACTCTTCTCCACAGAAAAAGCTGTGTCACCTCCCAGTTCACAGCTTGCACTGACAGCCATGTAATTTCAACCTGCATACAGCAGTTTCAGACCATCAACAAGGATTCCTCAGCCTGACAAGGATGCACTGAGCATGTCCAGCAGTCCAGCACTGTGCCATGCCTCTGGGAGTAGCCAGCAGTCATTCTGCACCATTCAGCTCACGGATCAGCACTCCTGCCTCTCCATCTGAGTATTTCTGGCCCTGTGGGTCCGCAACAGCTCCATGCTGCTTGCCCTCCTATGTTCGCCACTGAAGAGTGTTGATAGCACCAGAAGTTGCACTGTTTTTTGAAAGTGACCCTAATTAAGTATGAAAGCAAGTCTAATTAAGTATGGTCTTCTCTGTGAACCCCCTGGGAAGACAGAGGAATACCATCAACCCTTGCATCCAGCCATCCTCCTTTTGCCCAGTGTACCCAGCTGACAGCAGATGAAGCCCTGATTTGAGCACCAGGACATGCACCTGCAGCTGTGTTGAGCAACACAGAGGCACGTGCCAAACAGAAGGTGCTATTTAGTGAACGGCTAAAACACTTCTCATCCTCCACACCCCACTGGGGAACGGGACTCTGCCATCCATCCTTCTGTCAACAAATCCTCCCCATTTCTGTTAAAATCACACCAGCACCCTCAGGCACACCCGTATCTCATTTTTGAGGCTTCTGCAGGATGTTGTAGGTACACAAAGCAGTCGGGATCAGGTCTGGAGCATCCCAGTGGCAGGGCCTTTCCCAAGCCAGGCAGCGAGCTCTTCCCTGCTTTCCTATTTCATCTCTGCATGACAGATAGCACGTGCTCACCCGGAGAATTCATCCTGCTCTGTGCAATGCCACTAACAATAAAAGCTAACAGCAAAACCTCCAGTGAGGCAAAGAGAATCAGAGCACCGCCCCAAAACATTAGTCACTACAAACACACCTGAAGCTCAACACACGTGGGGCACATTTAAATTTACTTTTCTTTAATTATGAACGAATGTGGGTTTATCTGGTGTTTACTCCAGAGCAATAAAAACACATCCAACATTATAAATCCCCCTGCAAAGAGCCATCACCAGTGATTGCCCACCTTGACCACCTGGTTCAGTGCAAGTACATGGAGATACAACTGAATGCCAAGAGCCGACAATTTTCATGACTGAAAGGGAGAATTTTCCTTATGTTCTATCTTTACATTCAACTGTGTGCACTCTCAGTAGATGCCCACCTAAAACTGCTGTTTAAGCTATTTATGCTTTTGCACCTATTTATTAAACCAAAGGTTGAAAAGCAAGAAGAAATCTCACCCAGGAAGGGAACAATGTAAGGAAGAATTGCCTGGATTCATCAGGACAAATGATAATCATTGCTCTGATCTCTGGTTACAATTGTTCAGTTATAAATAAACAGCACCAAAGGTACCAGGGCAAGGAAAGAGCTTTTTTGCAAAGGCACAGGAACAGACCCTAAAAGCAGGGTGCTCATGGCTCTCCAGCAGATAGTCTTAAGTGCCCATTGAAAATGGGAGATACTTTCCTGCTCACAGTGGATAGAAGGGAGAATGATATCATTAAAGCCCACATTGCATCTTAAAGTCCTTGGAGGAAAGGGGAAGAGGTACTTCGTATTTCTATAAAACAATTAGTATTGACAGAATGGACTATAATATAGCACTCAGACCGGAGGAATAATTAACTATCCGGCAGCTTGCTTACTGGATGCAGATAGGAAGCACCGAGGCAGCTATTAGAGAACAGAGAGGCAAGGCAGGCACATGGCTTTGCTCTAACGAGGTATTGACCTCCAAGCCATCTGCTCAGGTGCCTGACGAGACATCCCGTACCCCATGCCGAGCACTGGAGTATCCCTGGCACAGTCACTTGCATCTCCCTGGGCACAGTGGAGAAAGAGCTGACAGTCAGCACTGATTTGGGAGCACCTTCTCTGCACAGGTTGTGCTCAGCCTCTCTTCTCCTTGCCTTGGTTTCTCTGTGCCTTAAATAAGAGTGTGGCTACGAGCCAAGCGCAGAGCTCTGGCCACAGATAGCATCAGTGATGGAAAAGTACCAACAGGGGATGGTGCTGAGGAATTAATCTGCAAGATGCCACATACCATCAAATGCTTTTCCACTGAAGCTCAAGGCAACTGGTTTCAGCACCTTTCTGATTTGCAAATCTCTGAATAATCCTGAAAATTTAAGCCTCGGGGACAGCCGTGGCTCTTCGCACACCATTTCAGCCTCATGAGGCTTAGCTTTAAACACCTTCAGGAAAAAAATATTTGCCTTTCAATTTGAGGTCCAGAGAAAAAGGACATTAAGAGCCCAAACCTTCAGCATTTCTCCCCCCAAAACCAGGAGGTACCATGGATCTGTTTCTAAACAGCTACTCTTGGGTAGCCCTTGTTATCTACCTTATTCACACCTCCTGGGGGAAGTGTCCTTGCACAGTCCAAAGGCCCTCCTTCTCTCTTCGTAGGGAGGTGAAGCAGAAGCAAATGGTGTTTCTGCTTCAAGATGAGCACCTTCCTCCCACCTCTCTTTGGCTCTCCTCTTCCCTTTCTTCCCTCTTTTGCCACAGGAGTTTTCCAGCACTGGCTGGTGATGCTCCTCCACAGGGCAGCCACAAACACGCGGTAAACAGGTCCATGTAAAGCCAGTGTATTTACACCCACTCGTGTGCTTGTGGCAAACAGCTCACAAGTTGGGCTGACATAAATGATTGAGTACAAGAAATAAAGCTCTTGCCTGCTGTGACATTTTAAAACAATTCGGCAGGCTCTTCACACCAGGAAAAGCTAGGGCTGTGTTGTCCTGTTTTTGCTAAGCCTTCTGTTATAACCTTGGAGTCAAAGAATTTTCACACAGTTTCATGTAAATAATGGCCAATGTTTATTTAACCGTCTATTCTGTTTTTCATTCCTTTTGTGATAAGAGAAAGTTTGATGAGCATCCTTTTTCTCCAGTGGGATTGAGGAGGAAGTGGCATGTCCTCCAATCCCTTGTAGAGTTGAGAATCTTATAAAATATCACAAGTGTAAATAAACTCTCTCTTTTCCCTCCTTTCTGCTGAACCTAGCAGGTGTGAGAGCCTCCTTTATTGTGCTTTCACCAGCACAGGGCTGTGTGTGCAGTGAGGAGTGAACATGCTGCAGCTCTATGCATGGCTCCAGAATCAGAAAATTACTCTGCAGTGATGCAAGCAACTGCTTCATTCCTGATATCCCTGAAGCAAGGACAGAAACTGGACCAGCAAGGATTTCACAAGGACACCACACTCTCCTAGGTGAGGGTGCCAAGGCTCTGTAATGACGAAGGGCAGCAAAGGAGCCAAAAGACATCAGGCATCACTGGGCCAGAGTGAGTACCAGAATCACTAAGTCACTCTTGCTGGCCAGACCAAACTCTCACAGCACAGTAAATGGTTATTTAAGAAATGGATCTGGATTTGGAGGAAATTTGTGGATATTGAGACTCTGAATATGCTACCTAAGGAAAGCAAGGCTGCCACAAGGTCTGCTGCAAGTGGTTTAAGGCATGAGACCTGCTGGGACATGGCAGTTTAGCATCCAGACTTTCCAGAAACCAAAGCTACAGAGACCTTCAGGTCAAAGGCACGATTCCCACCCAGCCAGTGCTAAACTTCACCCAGTATTCAAGAGCAGCAGCACTTCCCCCGCCACCTCCTCCTGAGAGCAAATCACAGAGGGCAGTTGGAAGAACCTCATAGGTGCCAAGTACAGCATTACAGTTTTGGACACAGGATTTTAAGGCAGAATCCTGACAAGCCTTTTGTCACACTTCTTTACATGGGACACAGCACTTGGACCAGTTCACTGTCACTGTATGCACAACTTTACTCATTTGAGCAGCAGCAGCACCCACTCCCAGGCTTTCTGGTGGCAGGGACCAAAACCCTGTGCACTAGGAGGATACCAGGGAGGGAATAATGCATCTTCTAAAGAACATCACTGAGTCAAATAATCTCATCAGCTCTGGAGAATCTCAGCTTCTGAAGTCGCAGCAGCTGAGGACAGACAGTGTCACAAAGCTGCTGCCACATGAATGACAGAGCCATTTAAAAGCAGAGCACTTTTTATTTCTTCTCCTCCCAAAACGCCATTGTCAATCCCAACCTACTAAAATGAGAAAGTCTTGTTTTCACTGCAGTGTTCCACCAGCAACCACTGGCTTCCTGCAGCATTAACAAAATAAGCCAGATCTTGTCCCCAGTGAAAATAGTCATTTTTTGCTATCGACGAGTCACTGCTTTGCCTCACCTCAACATCCCAGCTCATATAGGTAATTTATACCTAAATTACTTCAAAAGCAGTGCCTTTTTTCACAGCACAATTAATGCAGCAGCAGGTAACAGCCAACACACAATTCCTGCCAACATAAATGTGCTGGTTTCATCTTGGGACCTTCTCCTCTGCTGACAATATTGCTCCACTAGCATCAATATGGGCAAAATAAATCACAGATGATTAAAAACTGACAGCAACAAACCAAAACACTGTGGCCCTGCTGCAATAGTTGATAAATCGTATTTAGGTACCAAATAAGCTCTAAAGGAGATGGTAAAGGAAGCCAGGAGAATACAGAATAAAATTTGGCAGGTGCAATTCTGCTGCCAGAAAGGCAGTGGGGCTGGACCATGGCTGGATGGCATCAACTGGAGTAGCAACTCCAAGGCACTCGGGGCATCCCGTACTACTACACAGAGCAAGCAGTTCTTCCCCACTCTCTCCTCCTGCAGATGATTTTAGGAAGGGAAAAAATCAGGAATCATTACTGTGCCACAACTCTGAAATACTTTCCCTGTGTAGGGAAGAAACTGCTCCCATCACAGAAAGTACAATTGCAGCGTGCACGTGCATGAATGCACAAGGTAGGAACTAAAAATAGAGGTACCCTATTTCCATGCATCGTGTAGTCAGCAGGTATGGAAAAAGCATAAACAGTGATTCAGCAGTAGCCTGCATGATGCAGGAGGTTGTTTCCTTGCCTCTGCCTTCCTGTTTGTAGCCCTTCCCACCTCTGCTGGGTTATCAAGGCCTAGCAGCTCCCAAGAACAATGCCCAAATCTGCCTTGCAAAAAGAGCCTCAGCCCCATGGCGCCCAGGGAGATCTGCCAGCCATAGGGAACTCACTAGCTGCTTGGCTCCCTCGGGAAGGGGGTGATGTGAGGTGGCTGCATATGCTCCTCATGTAAGGTCCACCTCTCAAGAACACAGACATTTAGAGAGTTTCTCTATCTACAGAATTTTTTCTAGTGCAAAGTCTACATGCTAAAATAATTAATTTTTTTTAAACAAGATAGATGTATAATTCGCATTTTTGCTATTTTTTCATTAAGTTTCTGTGTCACATCTACAAAGTGTGAGCATCCAAATTCAGTACAAAGAGGTGCACAATGTACAGTTACAGCGTATGGCTACAATTTCTGCTGCAAAGTCTGCTGTGACTCCATAAACAACTCTGAAAAATTGCACAAGACAACACCAAGGACATTTTTTGAATCCTGTGAGATTTGTTACATAAACAGCTATGACCTTGTACTCATGGTTTCAACAGGGACAAGTCGGGTTTTTTTCTGGTTCTCACTCCCAATTTTTTTGTTATTGTTTGCTTGAGAAGCCAGAAGGAGATACAAGAAAAAGAGAACGAAGAGTAGAAATTTCATTTACATTCCATAAAACCATAGCTAATCTCTTCAAGCAGAAATTTTAAAAATACTTCAGTCTTCCCACTGCCCAAGCTCTGTCATTCACCCTTTCAAAGCCAGCAAAGGCTCCCAAGCATCCAGGTGCGCAAATACCTCCTCCAGCTCCCGAAGTCCTGGGACTAAAAATACATTTGATGGCTTCCTTGCACAACTGTGACTTACCCCCACACCATTCCTAGGCAGTGTAACTAACAAAGAACAATTAAAGTGCTCAAGGATTTCAACTTAATCGCAGAATATATTAAAGTCCTTTCTACTCTCACCTTGACATACTTTGAAGTCTGGATGATTTGCATTTTGATGTCTAATTGAAATGAGGATTGCTGCCTGACAGGCCTTAATCTTCTCAAAAACATAGTTGTTCCTCTCTCCTCAAAGCAAGTATTTATCACAAGTTTTACTTTGAATATAGGTCATAGCGTTGCAAAGCAAGTAATAAGAGCTGTAAAAAAACCCCAACCAAACAAAAAAACCCAATAAAAACCAAACTACCACGAAGATTCTGTCTAGGTAAAAAAACAAATTCAAAAGGCACATCTGTTCTCCTGAGTCACAGCAAGGAAAGATTATTACCATTAGCATGAGGGTTATACAGCAAAAGAATCAATTGGCTAAAGAAAAAGAGAAATCACTTATAAGTGTCATCTTTCATCACTAAATTTTAATAGGAAAACTACTATGATTTGCTTAGTCTGAATATATATGCAATGTAAAGAGACCATGTGACATCAAGGAGGCATAACACCACAAGATAAATGGAGATGATTTGCCACACTACTGGAACAGCTGTAACTCTCTCCCAAACCTGCAGCAACCAAACAGCAAGGCAGCTGCTTCTGGCTGGCCACTGGCTCTTATGCCTTTGGCTGAAAGAAAAGAATCAGAGGTCTTACTCTTCTCCTGTCCGTGTGGGCTTTAACAGAGGGCAGTTGAGCTGATATACTAGTTAAAATGCCCATCTCCTGTTAGTCACAGTTTGGTTGTCCCTGAAGGCAGAGCCATCACTAGAGCACAAACATCTGAAGGCCATGGTTTGCACCGAGAGTGCCCCAAGCAAGGGCAGCCAGAGCACATCCATATGCATCCCGAGAGAGCTCATCTGGACCAGAGCCTCGCTTCACAGACTCCCAGCAATGCAAAACCAGACTCAGGACTCCAGGCTGCCTTCCTTTCATACAGCAGTTGAGTTTTGAGACCAATAAGGATGAAGATTTTCCTGTTCTGCTTCTGCATTACAGTGCAATCCTCCCTCCTGAAGGAGGGCAGTACCCGTGACAAACTCAGGAAATGTCAGAGGAGCAGGCTGCAGGCAAGCCAGGCACTGCCCTGCCTATGGAAACAGCAGGTAGTCTGCTGTCCACCTGCCCAAACATAAACAGCAGAAAAGGGTGCACAGCTGTTGTGCACAGATCTATGTGTTAAGATCTATGTGAAGCCCCATGTGTGTAAATTAAACATCAGCTCCTTCTATCATCAAATGTGTACAGCTTGTAAGCATGAATTATGCAAGACTATTAACTGTCTTATTTAAGAGGGAGCAGCTGTAGAAGCTGTTTGGAGGACACAGCAAGTCACGGAATGGGCAGCCCCTGGTGCTCAGTGTCTGTGTGTGTCTGAGCTACAGCACGGCCACTCTTACCAGGTCCAGCCCTAGTGCTCCCCCAGACCTGCATCCTGCACTAAGCAATTAACTCAGCATCTCATAAGCTCTCACTGTCTTCCAGGGCTCTGTGGAGGAAGGAGTAATATTTTCATCACCTTCTTATTGATGACAGCTTGAGAAACATCTGGATAATTGTGTGAGTTTGTGAAGAAGTGAGCAAAGCTGAGCCTGTAACCTGGCCCAAACTCAAGCCCCCAGTCAGTACCCAAACTGCCAAGCACTGCCATTGCTTTCACCTTTCACAAGGAACCTGAAACAGCAAACTACCGCTGAGACCAAGGAGCTCCAGGCTGTTTCAGTTCAGTAATTTTCTTGTTGACTAATGAGCCCTCTCACTCAGACAGAGCCCACAGATGAGGATGCCAGCCTAGAGTGATGCTGCACAGCCCATGTTACAAGTGCCACCATGTCGGAGGCAGAGGCCAGCCACAGGCAGGGGTGCTGGATGCTGGCTGGCAGCACAGAGCACTCACCCGTCCTCAGCCCCAGCCTGCAGAGCACTGCAGGCTACTGAGCTCAGACCTCCCTGAGTAGATACTGTGCTTAGCAGACGTGCTAAAGCTGCTGATGACAAACTCTGGCCGTAAATTACCTATAGGGTGAGAAGGCTTTTGATACAATCTCACATAAAACATTAATTCCTCTGGTCAATACAAATCCTGGTAGGACTGCGCGGCAGGGCTATACACAGCAAATAAGAAAGTTGGAACATAAGTGTTGAAAGGGAAGGCAGAGATGGCCATTAAGACCAGTTTCATTCATTGTATATATCATGGACTTGGAAGAACAAACATCAAACACTGTGATTACATTTACTGATGATTCAGATTTGTGTGGGTTCTTCAATACACAAGAGGAGGGCAATAAAGTCCTGGACAACTGTGAGCAAGCCTTGGGGGATGATTAAACTAATCTGAGCTATGGAAATGCCACACAACAAGGCTAAAACAAAGCAAACAATATTGTAAAGGACTTTGCACTCAAAAAACTACGAGACAAACACAGGCTACTGCTTACCCTCAGTGACCCAACAGGGTTGCCAGGCGCTCTACAAGCCCATCAGGTGAAAACTGGTACAGGATACACACGAAGGTCTAAAAAAATCAATCCCAGTGATGCCAGTTGTATGTGCCCCCAACCCAAGAGACTGGGGCTTTAGAGAAGGGCCACATCACAACGGGACCACTGGCAACACAGCAACTCTGGGGCCACCCTGGCAAAACAAATCCATGCAGGGCACTCAAGGCTACAGCACCTGCCTCTTACCTGGCTTACCAACTCCCAGTCCCTATTACCAGCTGCTCCCCAGGCCCTTGACCATTGCTCCCCATTTGGAAATCATGTACTTGCCCCTAACTGCCTGGGCAGTCTCACCACACTAAACAGCCCTGTCTGCCTTAGAGACACTGAGGCACCCTCCTTGAGCCACCCTGCCCAGCAAAGGGATCACTGGCAGGGTATCACAGCAAGCATAGAGCTTATCCCAGGAGATGGGTCCCAAAAGCACATCAGACTGAGACTGGGGAACACAAAGCACCTGGAGAAGCAACAAAAGCGAGGACACAGAAGTCAGAAGTGGCAGAGCTGCCCAAGGCCCTGGAGGCATGAAGATGCTAAATTTAATGAGGTTGAGGAAGGGAGCCAAAGGAGAAATAAACAGAGCTAACGAGAAAACAAGGCATGAGCATTCAAAAATCTTTAACACACTACTAAACAGCAATAAAAAAGCAATTAGAATTCTGACATGCATGGAGGATAATTGCATGCGCTATAAATAGGTGGTGGGAAGACTGTCCTGCTCAGCAGGATCTGATTCACTTTTGGGGTGACTTCTATGCAGAAAGGAGTATTTTGGTGTGCAACAGAACCTGAGAGAAGGGAGTTTACAGAGAGATGAAATGACAGGAAGAATTTCTATCACTCACATCCTGCTTCATGAAATATGTACCAAGCAGGAGCTTTGCCACAGAGGCTTCAGAGGTCACAGTCTGAGGCAGTCCAAATAAAAGTTCAGCAGCAGGGATCCAATACAGCCTTAGGAGGAAACATCCATTTTATATCATCCAGCAACATGTATGGCACTGGAGTCTAGGCACTTCAGCGGCTTTCACTATTGATGGAGAAATCAAACAACATCCATGGAGACCCCGTCCTGCTCAGTTCATAACCTTTGCACAAGCACATGCACTTGTAACAGCTCTTCAAAACACGCAAAATCAGAAGTTTAAAAGTGTAATTCAAGTGTCAAATTCACTTCCCCCATCCTCCAGCATGCCATGGCATGTTGCTTCTGTTCCCTACCCATGCCTCAGGCGTGCTCCACCACTTTGCTCGGCTCATAACCCCCTCCCTGGGCTGGTGTAACCCTTGAAGGGATGCCCATGGCTCAGCCATGCAGGCTCACAGTAGCTGTTACAAGCAACCAGCTCACTGTTTAACAAACAGGCTCTCTGATGCCATTCCCTGCCCGGCCTTCCCTCCCTACACGTTATGCTAGAACAAGTGCACCAATTGCTGCTGTCCTTGATGGGCATGTGGCTCAAGCTGTGCAGGAATGTGCCATGAGAGATTCTGGGAAAGAAGTAACCCTTGGAGTAGATAAAACCCATGAGACCACAGCTGAAGGCAGTGGTAGAGTCTTTGCAGAATTACAGCCAACATCTTTCTGAGTAGAAGGTACCACTGAAGTCCAGAAGCCCATAAACAAGCAGAAATCATATCAGGCAGAGCCTGGGCCAATATAATCCACCACTTCATGATCAACTCAAATCTTTTGAGAACACTAGCTGCCTCTTGAGACAGCTAGAGGCTAGAAGAGTGTTATTCCCCACCATCCCTGCATAGCCCTGGGCATACCTGATGCAGAGCAAATGGGAGATGAAAAAGGAAAACATAGCCACAACCTGAGAACTGTCAGTAATCCCTCCTCCCTACCCCGGGTTCTTCACAGGTACCCTTCTAGAGGAGGGAAGTTTGCATACTGCACCACCAAACATCTGATAAAGGGAAGGAGCAAAGCTGAAACTTCCCAACTCCAAACTCCCTCAGCCAGGCCTGGTGCCCTTCTCAGCTCCCTGTTCCTTCCCATCGCAGAGCATCAGCATCGATTCATGTTCAGGACCTGCTCTGCCCCCACAAATGACTGAGCACACACAAAGTTTCTACAGTCTTTACTCCAGCTAGCTCTTGGCTATGCACCAAAAATCAACCCTGTGCAGCTCAGAATGTCTCCACATAACAGCAGCAGATGGTTTTTGCCTAGAGGTCTCACTGGCAGAGGGTGGTCTGCAGAGCCGGGGTGGGAGACCCCGTGTTGGTTTTTACAGCATGCACCGGTCTCAGGGCACACAGCCTCACCCGTGGCTGAGGAAGTGCTGGCTGTGGCCTTCCCTCCTCCTTGCACTGTCACCATGCAGGTAGCAAGGCAGCTGGCTCCTGCTGCATCACCCCATTAGCTTTCTTCTGAGGCAGGGACGAGTCTGTCATCTCTGGTTGCAAGAAGAATGAGAGCAGTCTTCTAGGAAAGAGGGAAGTCTAGGGGTGGAGACAATAAAAGCAAACTCATCATGTGCAACATGCAAAACATTTGTGCCCTCTTGCTGAATTAGGAAAAGGTATTTGGCATCTTAGAAGAAAATTGCCTTCTGCTTGATGTTCTGGTTATGTGATACCTGTTGCCCTGGTTTTTGTTAAGCCTTCTGTTTTTAACCTTGGAGTCAGATTCTTTCACACAGTTCATGTAAATAATAGCCAGTGTTTACTTAACGGTATTTTCTGGTTTTCATTCCTTTTGTGATAAGAGAACTTTGATGAGCACCTTTCTTCTCCAGTGGGATTGAGAAGAAAGTGACATGCTCTCCAATACCTTGTGGAGTTGGGACGTGTATATGAATGTGATATTGTAAATAATAAACAGATAATTCCTTCCTTTCTGCTGAACCTGGCAGGCGTGAGAGTGTCTTTATTGTGTCTTCCCAGACACAGATACCCACATCACCTTCCAGTTGCCTAAATCCTCTGCTGCTGAGGTGTGGGAGGAGCTGACTGCCAGCAACAACACATTAGGCAAAGTGGAACTACCTCCTTGCAAAAACTACCTGGCAGCATCAGCAGCAGTCTGACAGAACTTCTGGATGGCTGCACCTAATTGTTCCCAAATCATCCAGTATTTTCTGTGCCTAAAACATAACTCCTGAATGCTCCTTCCTTCCCAGCCCACACCCATCAGACAGGGACAGGGACACCTGAGGGGAGCAACCTAGTGGAACACATGTTGCATCTGGCTGGCTGCTCTTGGAGCAGCTTCTCCTTTCCACAGCCACTTGTACCAGCCGCATGTCAAGGATGGACAGAGCAAGCCCAGAAATTTCTTCCCAAAGTGTCTTTGCAGTATTTTGGTTCACTTGGCCAACTGGCTGGACAGGGCTCCCCCAAGTAACTCCTTGGGATAAGAGTTTGTTTCCAAGCAAAGCACCAGCTGGAAATCAGATGGGTGGGTGCCTTCTTGTAGAACCAACATCAGTGAGCATGGAGCTGCATTTAGGAGCACCAGTCCATCTTCCCTCCAACAGCCAAGTCCCTTTATTGCACCAGGATGCCACCAGCCAGGCACCTTGTCCTCTCCGATCCCAACCAGAGTCCGTATGCTGGCTGTGACACTCCAGGCTCTGAAATGACCCTCATGCACACACTCACATCCCTACCAACAAAGGCAAATCACTGCCCCTCTCTGAGGGGCTCCAAG
This sequence comes from Platysteira castanea, assembly GCA_013397175.1. Classification (NCBI taxonomy): domain Eukaryota; kingdom Metazoa; phylum Chordata; class Aves; order Passeriformes; genus Platysteira; species Platysteira castanea. Next base: position 300,722 of record VYXC01006380.1, read on the forward strand.
GAAAGCATGGGGCTGCTCCCCTGTGATGTGGAGGTAGGGAAAAAATTGTGGGTTGTGGCCACATGTTGGAGTGCTTAAAGTGGTAAAATCCTTCAACAGGATTGAAGCCTTCTGCACCTCAGGGCAATGCCAATGTAGCATCATCTGCCTTGGTAACTTAACAAATTCCCCAGGAAAGGGAGAATTGCGTCCTACAGGAGTCAGCGAGCCCCACATATCTCACTGATTGAAAACATACACTGCAACTAACAGACATCAGTGGTTGCTACAAACTTACAGAATCTCCAAACTCCCAGTGCCATCCTCTCCAGGTCAGTGGATCAAATTCAAATACCAGAAATCAAACTCAAATGGTAGAGCAGACACTGCTTTTTATAAGGCAACCTGTGAGACTGTTTCAACAAGACAATTCTTAACAAACAGCTTCTTCTATATCAGCAGCTCCTCAAAGTGTGTGCCTGGAAAACAGCCTTTCCTCCCTATTACTGCCCTCCCCTATGCCAGACAGGCAATTGGGAGCCAAACTACCCCCTTTTATCCCTGCTCCAAGGGATTGAACTGAGCCTGTACATGCCACAGTGCTGCAGCTGCTCTGGATACAAGGCCTATTTCTCCTGCAGAAGTGCATCAGGCAATGACAACATCCAAAACAAGTACTTCTTTTCCACGGCCAAAATGTTTATGGAATTTTTTTCCCCAAAAAAATATTTTTCCTCCCCCTTCACTTGGCTGAAGACATACAGCAAGCTACAGACTTGCAGGGACAGGACCACTCTGCTCCATGCTTGTAGAGGATCAGATCCAGTTCATAAATGCTAATCCTAAATCATCAACTGTGGATCTAAATCCCACCCGAAAAGGGAGCAGGAGGTGGTCTGCAGAGGGTCTACAGACAAATCTAGATTTGAAGACTCTTCCTTTTAGAAAGTCAAAAAGCACTCTGCCCTTGTGCGAATGTCACCCTAATTTAGCAAATGTGATCACAAAAGGCCACTGCTGAACCATCAGCCCTGTTTGCCAGGGTATTGCACAAACGCATTGTGGCATCAGCCCAAAGTCTTACCAAATTCAATGGGGTTCTTTTGAGATCCACACACCGTATTGCCAGTCCCCAAAGATAAACACCGCAGCACTGTCATTAAAAAATCCACCCTTCTGCCCAGGAAAAACATGACTAAATCTAAATTTCATTAAGTTTCTTCATTAAATATTAACATTTGGGTATGGGGAGATGCCCATGAGGGTCACTATATACCTGACACCACTAAAAGTCCAAGCTCCCAACCTTACTGTGAAGTAGACAGACAGGTTTTGAAGTATGACAACTACAAACACAGCATCACTTACCCCAAGCTGAATAAATATTTGCATGACACTTTGACTCAGGTGTTTAAATTCTAGGAAATGTCTGACTTTATTAGCCTGAATCACAGACAAACAATACCAAATATTATCCCTAAAAGCACCTTTTCAAACAACAATTTGAAAAGGTTAACATCAAACACTCAGCGACTGCACTTTATGTCTGGTTTTAAGAATGAAGCCCACGCAATTCAGAGGAAAACCCAGGTGAAGCAACTCAAATATCCTGTACCCACAAATAGCTTCTTCCTAAGCAAATGCCAGGTTAGGATGTTTTGTGTATTTTTGTCAGGACCTACAAGGTAACATAGGGGAACTCCCGAGGAGCCTTCCATCTCTTGCATCTCCCCTCTCCCACCCTCATGAAGAGGCAGCTGGACCCTATTCCTGAACCTTGGAGCATGCCCTTCAAGAAGGGTGACCCAATTCTGACCCACTGGGAGCTGGTGGTGCCACCTGCATACAGAGCATCCAAGGTGAGGAGACAATTCTGATTGTCCTGCTGTGCCTGCACCACACTCTAAAAGAGCTGGGCAGTAAGGTGGCACTTTCCCTTGGACCTCACCCTGTCCTACTTCCAGTAAGGGAAGACCTTTGAGGGGTCATCCATCAAATCCCATCCACCCTCCTGGGTGACAAATGGAGAGGAGCTGCTCACCAACAGGGAAAGTCCCCTTGTCTGCTGTTTTAAGGGATCTCTACTGTTTTAATTAGTCTTAATTCTCAAAGATACACTAAAATATGTGATTCCTAGAGATCACTTTGTGGGTGAAACCCTGGTGCTGCTGAAGCCACTAGCTGGATTCACATCGACACCATCCAAGCAACAGCTTTATTGATGATACTGTATTGATTTGTCTTAACATACTGATCAAGTTTACATAATGAAATAGAAATAGGATATTTACCTTGTACCACCCTGGACTACAGCACTGGCAGTAGCTCTGGGGTTCTTATACATACACTGCTAGTAGTAGAGTTGTGATGGCTGGCCTGCTACTGCTAAATAAGCTAAAAACAAATTAAATATTTCTCCAGCTAACAAAAATTGCATAAGGAAATGACTTGCTGACCACTTTCCACTTAGGTAAATGGAGAACAAGTGACTCACCATTCAGCAGAAGGAATTACAAGTTGTGCAAGAGGCAAAGTGCATCGGGGAGAGTGCGAAGCACTAGACTGTGCAAAGCAAGGCCATAAATTACACCTTTTGGAAACGATGGGCTTTAGCAGGACTTAGAGCTGCATGATCTGATAAGTCTTCTCCACTCTGAGTTCGTAACATCTCTGGCCCAAGAGGTGCCACCCACAATAGCTGAAATGTCAGGCTGTGGATCAGGAACTGCAAAGTTTTACAACAGCCAAAGATCAAGCTCACAGCCTATTTAATTACCCACTTCACAATCCAAAAAGCTCCAAGTATATAAATAGCCAAAGTATGACGAATATTTAATATCTCCTAGAATTAAATTAAGATAAGGCACTGGCAAAATAAATGATGTGTTTTAACCGAAAACAACAGTTTTCTGCAGATTCCAGACAATTTGAGCACAGTAATCACATTCTGCACTCCACACTGCTAAGCAGCACAGCATCTCAGATGTGCCAGACCTTCCTCCCCATGGTGATGCTCTGCAAGCAGGCTCACCTTCACTTCAGGGTTGGCACAGAGCTAGGGACAGCCCCAGTCAAGAGCCCAGCCACACGCATAGCTTTCATTTGATGGTGGCAATGGCCTGTGTCCATACTGAGCCATCTAAGTGGTGAAGCCAACCCCTAACTACTCTTCCATGTTCATATAGATGTAGTACTAATAACTATTCTGCAAGCTTTGATGCAACTACAGAGCTGTGCATGAGGTCCAGCTCATGTTTGAGTGCTGCCTGGACTTTGCATCTACTTCTTAAACAGCACAAGACAGCAACTGAGGAACAGACAGAAAACAAGCAGAGCATCATCTTTACCTCTCCTGCCCTGCAGAGCTGAGAAAACCAAAAATCCCCAAGGGTTTCTTGGGACCAGCAGAGCAGAATCTGACCACAAAAACAAACTCCTCCAGCAGAAAGCTGCTAAAACAAGTCCCAACACCACCTGAGTCAGGGTCTGTCCCAGAAGAACAATGTGTTGGTGGTTTTGAGAGAACATGTGTAAATATGGCAGGAGTAACAATCCAACCCATGATAAGGAAGAAGTATGTGATTATTTGGAAGGCTGCACTAGCTTTACTATGTTTCTAACTGTTGTAGCATCTGTGTGCCTGCAGAAATGGCAGAAATTCAGTATTTTAAGATGCATCGTAACCAGTTTGATAGTTTCTGACCCCTCACACCTGTTCTGCATTAAGCACCATGCTTAAATCAATCACCATTCAGCAAAGCACAAGCTTAAGTGCTTTGCTGAATTTGACTGAGAATTTTGCTAATGCACCTGACATCATCCCACAGGCTTACACAGGGACCCAAATCATGCACCACTTCTCCCAGGAGCAGCCCTGGTAATCTGAAACAAATCTGGAACTTTTTTCATCCCACATTTATCCCGCTGGGAACTGACTGACTCTCCTGCCTGCCTACTCCCTTCCTCTGCAGAAAGGGAAACAGGCAATGGCAACCATGACTGCAGCGATGTGTGACCTAATGTGCTCTCCACATTATATCTCCTAACAAGTTCTTCCTGCTGCCCCTTTCCCAACAAGTATTTTCAGTTTATGCTATTTTGAAGGAGCAAACACCAATTCCAGGACTGTGCTGTGCCTTTCGACTCCTGTGCTGTGCCTTTTGACTGCCATGCTGTGGAGGTATTTAGCAAGAGGTACAATCCACATCCAAGGATGCTTGGTTTGCATCACTACAGACACACACCTTGTCCAACATCCCTAGGCTGCCTCAGCTCAGCTGCCAGGGAGGTCTCTTCCCAAAGGCTTCAGACAGTTGGGATCAAGTGGGAAGAGGCACCAAGCACGGCTGGTTGTCTCAACTCTACTTCCAACAAATCAGCATGAGCTAGAGAAAAAACCACACACATCCTGGGCAAGCAATTACCAAGCTCAGTGCCATCTGCAGTAATAAAACACATTGTTCTGAGAGCCATGGAGCTGGCAAAGCCACTTTCCTCCTGAGCTGCATTGTGGGGCTGGAGCCTTCCATGTCCAGCAATACTGTAAGCTCTGATGGGAGTTTTTCCTCCACATTCAGTAGGTCTGTTGCTCAGACTGCCCAGTGTCTAGTAAGGGCTGCCCACACACTGCACCTTCCTCCTACATGGGGTAGAAGATAGAAACAAAATCTCCCTATTTTCACTAAGCTTTACGGGGATAATTATCTTGCAGACCACTGTCTGCATCTCAAATGTGCCTGGAATTCAGTGGTGGCTTAAAAAAGAAACCTAAGTGGGAAGTAAGACAGCACAGGCACGTATCTAATAAGCCTTTTTTCCCTTAGGAAATACCGCTAGTGAGATGTAAATAAAAGAACTTACGGGTAGACGTCACAGATGTGTAGTTACTCAAGTGGAGCCTTACCCCATAAACATAAAAATAAACCCAAAGCAGAAGGGTAGACTTGAACACGTTGATCTAAAGAACAGTTTTTCCTCTGTTGCTGAAATTTCTGGAGTGTCAGGATCAGAAAAGTACCAGTTCTGAGTGGCACCTGCTTAAATTCATCTGGAAATCTGAAACAGAGTTTTCTGCTGGTGTAAAGAAGCAGTGCTGTCGTGCTCATATGCAGTAAATACACAGCTACACCATCTATTTACACTTTCCCACTGCTCTCTTTGCTCTCATATACATTCTAATTTATCAAACAGCAGGTAATTACCATTATGGTGCAAAAGCACCTTAACTACATAGTTCCCTTTATTCCCAGGTAGTTCATGAGTGCTGCAGAACATCAGGCTGCATTTTCCAGCTCCTGACCATGACACACAGGTGTGTGGCTACACAACCGGTGCCCACTGTGCCAGTGCATTCACAGCACCAGAACACATGGTCCCTGGGGCTCCGAGCACCAGCCAGCTCTGACACAGAAGCATTGCAGGATCGAGGGGGGAGGATTACACACCTCAGGGGAGGTACCACAAGGATCTACAGCCCACGCAAGAACTTCAGTGCTGCAGCCACAACAAAATCAATGCTTTGTTATCCGAGAAAATTGCAAAGAAGGTGAAGCTATAGAAGCTGTCTGGGCTCTGGGACCCTGGCAGGGGCTGACTGCAACACAGCCCATCTCAGCTGTGGTCCTCTCGCTGTGATGGGGATGGGCTGGCTCTTATCAGCCAGGAAACCACTCCAGAGGGCAACAGCTTCACTGCCTCACCTGCAAAGCCATGGCCATGTGCCTAGGCTGTGCTTGGGGTGGCAGCATGTCCCGTGCTACAGTGGGGAGAGCTATGACTCAGGTAAAGTCAAACCTCATCCTTCTCCTTCCAGCACTGGGAAGAACCTGCTGACTGGGGCTGGGGACAGGTCCCCACCACTCACTGCTGCACAGTTCTGCCCAGACACCTCTGCAGTGGCACCTCCCTGACATGGGGGTGGGGTCTGAGCAGCCTGGCGTGGAGCCAGGTCCCCGCACCAGTGGGGAGCCAGTGGGGCTCCCAGACATCCTGTCCGTGGGCAGAGACTGCAGTGGGCAGATGGGCAGGTTCAGGCCCTGGCATCTCCAGAGGCCCACACGTGCAGTGGATCAAGCAGCTCCCTCTGCAGCCCCTCTGTCCAGCACCACTGGGAAAGCAGGGAGCGTGGTCCTGCACACCAGCTTGGAGACTGCAAATGACAATGCTTGGGGGTCTTCTGCTCCCCATTTCTTCAAGGATGAAACAATTCCCCGGCAAAGAGCAGACTGTGAAGGTGGAGAGGCAAATGGCACATGGGAAAGGAAGCAGTTTATCCCTCCTCTGCTGCCGAGCAAACTGACCCAACAGCCCCATTAGAGTAGGACCAAAACCCAGTCTTCTCTCACCTTTCCCCTAAGAAACAAAATGCCTCTGGTCCCCCTCGAGCCAGAAAAGGAAGGGTGCACTTTCCCAGAGGGATGTGTGAGGAAATCAAAGCAGAGGAGCACATGAAGTTCATCAACAAACCCCAGGCTCTGGTAGTCCTTTAACTGATTTCAATAGGAGTCATGGCTAAGAAAAAAGATCTACTTTCAGCATGACAACTGAATATAAGGATATAGAGAAGACAAAAAACCAGAATTAATTCACCTTTAAAAGGGTGTTTGACATGTGTTATCATGTTAAATTTAGCTTTTGCAATTCCACTTCACTGCTAAGTTTGAGGGGATATGGTCAGCCTGCAAGACACACCTATTTTGGCTATATTGATAAGCCAGACATGTTTCCCTATGTTCTTCATTTCACAGAGAATGGATTATTTCCTCCCAATATCCTGTGTAACTTCCACATACCCTTGAGTACTGCTGCCAGTTCGTAATTTTTCTCATTACTCCTCATTTCTTTGTTTCACCTGTGCTTTATTCATCACCTTTTCCCTTCTCTCTTGTCCTTTCACAGTGCACTATTTTGATTTCAGGGACTACAAACTGCCCTTCCCAGCCACTCTTCTCTGGACTGCTAAGACGCTGCATGCTCCTTTGGATAAACTACTTGCCAATTTCAGTTCACTTTCATTCGAGAAACAGTTGCAGGACTTGTTTAATTTTATTTTGGTGAAACTAAAAGTAACGTAAATTTCATCATCTTTCTCTAACACAAAGAAGTTGCACAGGAAACAAAAGCCAGAAAGACTTTGGAAATTCACAATCTGTTGAAAAGGGTTGCAGGCAAAAAGAACAGATAAAAGAAACTCCAAACCTGGCTATAATTTCAGCTACGTACTTTGCTCAGCAAACAAAAGCAGATCATTCAACTCTGAGCAACACCAGATTGTCCTTTATTGCCTTTAAACTACATGATACATTATGGATACACTTTCCTACCTCTGTAAGTTGCAATGACTAACAATAGTCCTGTGGTGTAGAAGAACTGAATGCCTTTTGCCTCAATACATCCAGGGTCTGCCTGAATTGTAAAGGTCATTTGTGAACACAGAACAGTATCAAGGCTAAAACTGCAGTCTAAGAAACTCAACTGAAAATGGTGACAAAAAATCACCCAGCTGTTTCAGAGAGCTACATTACATCACAGACCTAACTCTGGCTGCCACAGGAAAAAGTTGGCTGCATTTGACTGAAAGATGCCTGTGTCCAGATCCAGGAGAAACTTAATTTCTGCCCTGGCCCACGAGCTTGTACCTCAGAGGAGAACTAAGCTCCAAGACAGTTCCTGGAGTTGGGGAGCCCAGGTGAAATGCTCCTGCTCATCCTCTGCCTGGAGCAGCACGTGGCCCTGCCATGGTGACACACTTGGGGAGAAAGAGTTAGGACTGTGGCAGAGACTTCATCGCAAACCTCTGCTGACGCATTTTGCCGGGAAGCTGGTCTTGAGGAGCTTGCCACACATAAACACTTGCAAGAAGTTGAAACGAGACTCAGCAGCTCCCCAAGTCAGTGCCAGCAAAATTTGCAGTAAACACGGAGTTGTGGAGTCCCTTTGCAGGAGGCAACAGCACGTGCCTGGTGTTTTCCAGCAATATAACCCATTTCTCTCCTTTTGACAACCTTTAGATGGCAAACATCCCAAACTTCCCGAATCCCGATGTTGCATAACTAGAAGGAACGAAGTCACTGCGCCGGCTCTGTATGGAAGACCATGTCAGGAAGCAGCACGGACGGTGACAAGGGGTCAGGGGGCTTCCCCGAGCCCCGGTACAGGGCTGCTGCCAGCAAACGGCACCACGTGGGCCCAAGGTGCCCTGTGCCGGGAGTGCCCTTGGGGTGCCCGGGGAGCTGCAGGCCTGGAGAGCAGCAGGAGAGGCAAGGAGTGGGCCGGGATGCAGGCAGAGGGGTATCTAGAGGAGCGTGCAGAGGGATAGGTCAACAGCGGGTAGGTAAGAAGGGGGCAGGGAGGTGGGCGGATGGCAGGGGCAGGCCCACCCGCCAGAGGTGGGTGATAGAGAGGAGAGGCAAGGCCTGGCCGGCAGGGCAGAGCCGGGCAGGGCAGGGCAAGGCAGTGCACGGCCGGTACCTTCTGCTGCCGGCGGGCCATGTCGGTGGGCTGCTTGGCGTTGAAGGGGTAGGCGATGCAGCGCATGACGAAGACGTAGAGCTGCAGCTTCTTCTTCCTCTCCTCCTCCTCACGCTGCAGCCGCTCCAGCTCGTCCTTCTCCTTCTCGCTGGCCACGGAGGGGCTGGGGCTGGCGGGCCGCGCCGCGCTGCTGCCGCGCCCGCCGGGCTGCAGCCCCCCGGCGCTCCCACCGCNTGGCCGCGGTGCTGCACGCGCGGGGCGAGGGGGGCGAGCGCCGAGCGCGCCCGGCGCATGCGCGGTGGGGAGGCGCCGGCGCCATGGCCGCGGGGGGTCGGGGAGGTGATGGGCGGGCACCACAGCCCCACACAGACAACGCGGGCGGTGTCCTCGGAGCCCCGCACAGGCACTGTTGTGGCCGTAGTGTCCCCACAGAAATCACTGTCCCTCCGAACCTCCGCAACCACACACAGGCACTGCTGCGTCCTCAATGTCCCCATGAACACCAGTGTCCCTGCTGTGCCCCTGGTGCCCCCACAGTCCCACACAGACATTACTGTGTCCCCACAGCAGCCTGAGCCACGCGAATCCCCGCAGACCTGAGGCTCACAGCATTTGTTTTCCACCAAGCAGATCTTCTTGCACCTCAGTGCAGTTGAAAGTCTTAGTCGAAAAGTGATACAGCTGATAAATATTTCACCCAAGTCACTAATTATTACACGTGTAATGATATCGTGGTGTTCTGCTTTGAAGATTACCTGGGGCAAGCTGAGGACCTCAGGAGCTGGTCTGTGGGATGAGTCAGTGAAGACACCATGGGTGCTCAGTGGATTAATTTTTGGTGATCTTCAGATCTGATTGAGACTTCATTTATGTATATGTGTGTATTTGTGGTTGGTGGGTGTTTTCAAGGTTTGGGGTTTTTCTGCTCAATTAGCAATGCTTCTTTTCTAAATGTCAAAATACCTGTCACCTGTTAATTCATGTTTGCAAGTATTTAGGGAGACTAGATAAACATCAGCTCATGGTGATGGGCCTGTGAGAATAGCTTGTGGAGAGGAGACATGCACTGCTTCTCATGATGTGTTCCAGTGTTTTTATGACAGCTGGGTTTCTGAACTTCTTTCCTTCTTCTAACTAAAAGCTCAGTGTAGCCAATGAGTCTGGAAAAACTTCTGGGTCCTGCATTTCCAAAAGCCATGAAAAGTGGCTGAAAATTTGGTGTAGAGAGCGAAAAATTACTTTCTCCATTTCTGTCAGCCTTATCTGCTATAGTTGTGGCATTCTGCACATTACCTTGCCATGGTGTGTGTCCTGCCAGCAATGTGGGAAGAATTGGGGATGACAAACTGTCTGTGGGGAAGAGCAAAATAGTAAAGCTCCCGCAAACAAAGTTTTCCATGCACTTCCCATTGAAAGGAGCTGGTCCAAGCTGAAGTTAGGAAAAGATTTTTCAGCCCCTCCCAGCCTTTCTCAATATCTTTTCACTTCACGCTTCCCTATTTATTGTCTTCCCAGAAAAACAAGTAGAAGTACCCTGATGTCATTGCTGTGACACCAATAATCCTGTTTGCCTAAGGTGTGTAGTTGTGCTGCTAGGGGGACAGGTCATACAGCACCTGCTAGTGCCATTTGGCCCCAATATAGCTAATGCAAGGATAACTATCACAAGGGTGATGGGATGTCTCAAAAGTCTCTTCCTCATCGAAGTTCTCTTATTTTTTTAGTTGTCTTTTAGTTTTACATTTCTTTCTTTTGATGGATGGGATTTTTATATTATCCATCAGAAAAAAACCACTAGTACTGAGTCCAGCTGTGCCAATTGTGAATGCAGAAAAAAATTGAATAAATTACATCAGTGCCTGTAATGATATTATCTATAGGTGATCACACAAAAGAGGAGAAAATAGAAGTCTTTGGGATTTTCAAGAAAGAAATGTCCTTTATTGTATAGCTGAATGGAAAAAAATCTGTGACATGAGGCTGCAGCTGCTCTCCTTCATAGTTGAGGAGGCAGATGTACGGAAGCTGCAGCTCTCTCTCTTCCCTCTCCTGGACAACACAGCAACAAAGCTCTCTCAGATGATCAGCGGAAAATTGGACCATTTTTTATGACAGGTTCTCTTTCTGTGGTGATTGTTCTGATTGTTGAGGTAACTCTGCAGAGGTGGATTCACTAGAGGAAAGCAGCTGGGGATGACAGAAATAACTTTTGCTGGTAGGAACATCACAGACATTGAGTATCAAACAATAAAGACAGATTGACTTTTCTGACAGATTGTCAGAAAATATTCCATAAATTAATTTATGTAAAATAGATATATACAACCACCAAAAGAACACACATGTTCTTTTTTAAGAGCCTTCAGAATTATATTTATCCCTTAGTGAGTGAGATTTGGCTCACTAGAGAACTTTGAACTTGGTTATGTTTTGAAAGGCCTGACTGAATATCCGGATATGGTTCATCTGGAAGTTTTGCCGATCCAGAGAAGCAGGGACACATCACTGTCAATATGGTCGACATTTTATTTCCTTAATTCACACAGCCATGTTTTCCCAGTGGCTGTGTCTGAATGTAGTTACAACATTCATGCTTTTTACTGAATAAAGGAAATAATCAGGTCAAAAATTCTCAGGCCTATTGCTTTCTGTTTCCAAATGCTGTACTTGTCCAGAGAGATGTATGCAGCTTCCTCTAAAACATCTCTCTCTTAACAGTTGTTTGAATCTTGCAAGCCAGTTTGTCTGGCATCACGCAGGAAGGGAAGCAGTGGAGGGATCATGAAAATTATGTGTCCCTAACATCCAGCGGTGGATACTTGTGTAATTACCCATCACAAGTGCATAAATGTAGATAAATAAGAGCATTAGTTAAATAATTTTTGATGTTTTTTTTTAATTGCTGTTTTCTCAGGATCTTAAAACAGAGGCTCTTTGGGTTAAAAGTATGGCTAATGTTAGCTAGTTCATTTTCAAGATGAAACACAGCTGCAAAACCCATGGTCCTTTTTAGCTTATCACTTTGGAACAGGCTCCAAGAGGTTTTAAAAATTTCCCCCTACATAGTTGTTCCCAGCATCATGAGTTAATTGCATCTGCTAAAACACTTTCCAGAATAATTACTAAATGAGATCCAAAGTACCTGCATTACCAGCTCTCTTGCAAATTCCAGTAAGAGGCAATACTCACCACGTGGGAATACTCCACCTCTGTGCCTGCACCTGTTTACACTACGAACAAGGAGCAGCAAATATACACACACCTATCCCTGCCGAGGGCGAAACGTTTCTCACCTCTCATGATTGGAGCCCTTGCAGCTGCGTAAAGGGGATTCCAGGAGTCCTCAGGTATCAAAAACAGACTTGGATGAAACACAGGAGAAGTATTCTGTGAAATGTTTCAAATTTGTTTCCATTTTATACAGTGTCATAAGGAAGAACCAGCTGATACTAGAAAAAATCACTACGGTAGCATTTGTATCTCTCTCCAGTTATTCCCATTAGACAGGGGAATTCAGAAGAGAGTTCCTGGGTATGTGGCACTGGGTGCTGTGGCACTGCCTGTGCAAGCAGGCAAGCAGGACCCAAGCCTTGGGAGAAACCCTCAGAAAGAGTGAACTCCACTTAAAGCAGCCATCTGGGAGAGCTTAACAGCATATCTCTCTCAGGGAGGCTCACATTTGCGTGAAAACCAAACAAACCCACACTCTTTTTATTATTCCTGGTTAAAGGTCTAAACCAGAATATTTATGAAAGCTGGAAGCAATTAGCACCTTTGTAAAATCTGTGTGCAATGATGGCTCATCTCTTGTGCTGTTTTGCCTCCCCTGAGATCCCTTGTGGCCATGGTATATGATAGAATCATAGAATCGTTAGGGCTCAAGGGACCAACCATTAACCCAACACTGCCATGTTCACCACTGAATCATGTCCCCAGGGGTTACCTCCATGCACCTTTTGAACACTTCCAGGGACAGTGATTCTACCACTTCCTTGGGCAGCCTGTTCAAATGCCTGACCACACTTTCAGTGAAGAAATTTTTCCTTAATATCCACTCTAAACCTGCCCCGGGGAATGTGAGGTAATTTGCAACTTACTTGCACTGAACATGAGATTTGGAAGCAAGGTGAGAGTGCAGACTGCTGCTGAGGCACTCACTGCTTCTCCCTGTTGGTAACCCACTGCACCCACTAGCCTGTATCCCTATTCCAGCTCAGATGGTGCTGGTTTAATGAGGCTGAGATGATTTGCCTTATATGTGCAGTATGCTGGGTATGGAGCAGAAAACACGTCTGGAAGGATGTGCAGAGACCCCAGCTAGGACTCAGCCTTACTTTGAGACTGACTGCCGAACAGCTCCTGATTTTTGACAGTGCTGCCCAGTGACAGCCCCCCAGGAATCACATGGTGCCTGCTGGCTGCTACTCTTGGTATTTATAGGAGTCCAGCATCTGAGATCATTTGTTCTTCTGGCTGTTACCTACTGCAAATTCAGCTCTTTGGCAATGTGCCATCGAAACGTGAAAAAAGTTTTTGCTCGGCTGTACTTCTTGCTTTAGAAAAGCAATTTTGCAATACCGTTCTGAGTTTTGTACAGTATCAGGTGAAAATGGAAGGAAAAAAAAAGAGGAAAAGTAAGTGGCAAAGACTACTTTAAAATATCTTACAGCTCATAAAGATGAGAAATTTCAGCAGTTACTGAAAGAGGAAGCAGAGGAACTGCTGAGGCACAGCTTGTCTTAGCCTATGCAACAGGTAGGGCCAAGTAGACTTGCTGCCATGTCCTTGGTCCCATGCTGTGAGGGGCTGGACAGTTTGCACCTTGCAACAGGGCAGTTTGAGGAACTGGATAATGGGAGTGCGTGAATGGGCAGGTTCGACTGGCACATCCTTTGGTTCAGTCATAAAGAGAGACTAGCTACAGAGTGCCACTGGAAAACACTGTCTCTTGGTAATAACACTCATTTACAGAGTAAAAATAGGAATCCTGCTGTGTCCTATGCGCCATTTGTTTCACTGCTTCCTAAAATAGCACAGAAAACAGCCCTTGTTTCTTGGTAACAGCATTATGTAGATTTCTGTGTCCCCCAAAGAGAGTGGCTTAAACTGGTGTTCTTTTCACCTGTACATGCTCGCTCAGCTAATATTTACAGTGAGATCCTGGAGGCACCAGGGCTGTGGCAGGAGCAAAGCAGGGTCCAGCCAGAGCTGCTGGCGTTTTTCACCCAGCCGCTGCAGCTGCGGATGGTGCAAGAGCTGGGGTGCCACTGCTGTAGTTCAGCATTTCTCTTACCAGTGCTCAGCCTGCTCCTTGCCCTGCATACAGAGCATTTACACCGCAGGGCTCCCTGAAATATCAAGGGTAAGCAAGTTTCCTTTCTTCAGCAAACTGCCACCTGAAAGGGACACTTCTAGCCAGCTGTACGTCAGTCTCTCACAGTGGAACTGGTTGTCTCTGTCCTGTGCAGTGGTAGTTGCCCATTGGGGATTGGCAGGGCATTGGAGAGATGGAGGTCCCCTCTCTACTTGCACTGCTGGGAAACTGCAGTTTACAATAAGATCACTTCCTAATTTATTTCTTGATAATGTGTTGTTGCAGAACAGAATGGGTTAAACATGAACAGCATGGCTAACTTGTTAAAAATGGTACAGCAGGAGCTATGAGAAAAATGCAGAAAGAAGAAGCTACAAAAATCACATCTTTTTACACAGAACAGAACACCCTGATGGAGACTGCAGAACATCCTGCAGCAAGACAAGCAAATGTGCAAGAGAAAAAGTAACATTATAGCTTGCTATGCATTAGCTAGCACATAGACGAAACAAATGGAAATTGTCATACGGAAGCTTAAACAATATAAATATCTGTGCCTCTTTTTAATAAATGTCCTTGCTTCATCGGTGCTTGGTCCGTGTGTTTCAATCACCATTTATGTGTTTGAAGGTGCTTTAGAAAGACTGGAAAAAGTCTGTTGAGCCATCATTTTCTCTCTCTTCTCCCTCCTTTGCAGGTGCCAGGTTCTGCTCTCCAGATCTGATTAACATCTGCAGGAAAATGAGAGCTCCCACAGCATCCAGGTTCTGGAGTCAGAAATAGCCCTGTGTGCTGAGGTAGGAGTACTTATTCCGCCCTGTAACTGGATTGAGATATACCACAACTGCAGCTGTGGGGGCGTGCTGTTGGCTGGGTTTGAAACAGCCCTGGCCTCCACAGGCAATGTTGCTGCCTCTCAACCCTCTGCCTTCCACAGTCCTTCTTCGAGGAGAGAGCTGGCACATTGGCTTTGGTGCTTCCTGTGCCTGGATGCTCATGATGATCCACCTGATGTGTTTCTTCCAGGCACCTATTACTGCTCAGAGGCAGGGCAAGAGCAAATACTGCAGGGAGAGAAGAGGGGATGTACTATAAGAGGCATGTCAGGGCAGGAATAGAGAAGCAGAGGTTGAATTGCCTTCTTTAATAACACGAAGCAGGAGATGGGGAAATACAATAGCGATAGGAAATATACTATGCCTTGTGCCCCCTGTTCTCCTCCCCAGGCTTGGGCAGATCCTCCTTGCTGTCAAGGATGCACTTGGTCCTGACACTGGTTCTGGTCTTTTCAGCCTCTTCCTAGGGTTTATTATAAAAGATGTGAAAAAACCCCAACAAATTATCCTGACCCAGCAGGCCCTGAAAGAGACCAGAGTCACTCAATATCTGCAGCTACTCAGCAAAACCCACAAGTGAGAGCTCCACTTTCTGGCCAGACTGGCAGCATCACATCCGTGTCCGGTTCAGCACCAAAATCGTTCCAAACCCTATTGAGAGGGTTGTAGCAATATTTTGCTGCCCAATCAGCTCCCAGCTTTCGAGGCATCTCAAGTTAAAAATGACTGAGGCTTATTGCAGATAGGAGTACTATGAGCAATTTATCAAATGCATCTGATTCTGCTCACTCAGAGCCTGGAAATAATTGCAGATGATCTATTCCAGCACACACAGAGCTCCTACAAAATCTGGGCTGGATTGCTGCTGCCAGTCAGTGCCTGATTGCCATCCCTGCTGTCACTGCAAGTCAAGGTGCATCTATTTACTTATTTTTAAGTTTTTTGTGGTAGTTTTTCAACCAGTCCTCATATTTCAAAGAGTATCCAGAGAACAGAGCAATTAATTTGTAGCAATTATACTCTAGCTGTATGATTGCTTCTCTGAGTGTGCTCCCACTGAGTACATTACTCAGAGAAATAACTCCAAAGGAAAGACTAAGGAAATAACTCCAAATTTCTACTAGGCTTCTAAGTATCTTTGTTCTGGAAGAGCTGATATTACAGGTCTTCAACACATCACTAAAAAATTCCAGCTAGTGCTTTTTTCTTGGTAATTATGAACCCTTGAATTCCCCTTCACATGAGCCACTTGCAGAAGTTTACAGAAGTGACTAGATGGCCTTCCTCTGGGGCCATGAATCTCTCTTTTTATTAAACAGCCCAATCATGATGAATGCCTCAGAGTCAAAAGAAAAAATAAAATGTATTATCAGTACTGCAAAATCCATGTGAATTAATATATAATATCAGTAAGTAGGACGCTTGAGCAGTATTTTAGGCACAGACTAAATATTTAATGATTTCTGTTCCAAATTTAGTGTGAAAGAGATTTAAATGCACAGCACGCTCCCTGCTTACATACCAACAATTTGACACAAATACCAGCTGGCTGTTCATTGCTTCCTGCTGATGCTGCTCGGGTGTGGCCAAGCGTCCTCACCGGTGACACGGCTGTGGCCCACAATACTTTGAAATTCCTCTGCTATTGATTCAGCAAAGGACTGGCTAAGCTGACTTAATGCTGTTCATAAGCCCATTGCATGTCCCATCCAGAAGCTTGGCCACTGCTGGCAGGAGCAAATGGGTTTGCAGAAGTAGGGATTGGAGGATTTATTCAAACCAAAAACCACAGACCTAGAAAGGGGCTGTTTCTCCAATGATTAGTTTGGAAGTGATGGCGATCACCTTGACACTTGAAAACCAATGGACACTTTTGTGTCCGCTCCTGAGCTGTTCAGGAATTGCTGGATTTGGTTGATTTTTCTCTAAGAAATTTCTCTGGCCACTCCAAAGGATCATTGTTTAATTACTCACATGGACAATGCCACTGTCAGGCTCCCTGGGAAATTCTTGATGGGTTCGCCTGGGAAAGTATTAGGTTCCCACAAATTCAGAGAGGTTGTAAGGTGCTTTTAACCAATCTATTGTCAATTTTGGGGGGAAAAAAAAGAAAAAGAAAAAATACTTCATCTGGGTGCAACAAATAAAAATAAAGAAACTGAATTTCATGCCTTTTGCTTGGATTCCCCTGTTATTGCAATGTCTCAACTACACAAACATTGTTACAAATTAGTTAGAAGCACAACACCAGAGCGCTGCAATGTAAACCTGAAGAGGCCTGTACTTTTGGTTTCATCATGGGGGCTGCTGTACTCAGGAGACCTAATGTGACTTCGGAAAGTCAGTGAAAAGCAATGCTTGACTTTTTCCTCTTCCCCTGGCCATAAACAGCCAGCTCGGATAAGGGGCAGACTCTGGAGCCTGACTAATGTCCCAGGCACAGCCCTGCTGCTAACCTCACTCTTTTCACTATGGGTTCTGTCTTCTCGGGCAACACAAACTACAAAGCTCTGTCTTATAAAATCACCCTTTGCAACCACCTGCCCTGACTGGGGATATTTTCACCCAAATGAGACACAAATGGCCCAGTCTCATGGAGAAATACAGCCCAAACACAGCCCTGATAAACTGACACACTGATAAAGCTCCCAAAGTTTGCACAGAGAAAGTGATTTTCTTCAGCAGTGAGAAATTTGGGGCTCTGCTCACACTGCACATTTCACAAGCTGGTAAAGCAACTGCTGGTTGAATTCATTCCTTAAAAACACATTAGTGCCTCTACACTGTGAATACCTCCTCTAATAGTTTAATTTCACTTTGATTCTCTAATTTACTGATGGAAAGGCACTGAGTTGCACATATTTCAGCCTTCTAAGTAAATTTGACGTCTCTGTACATGATATCACACAGCAACAGCAACAGAAGAGGAAAGTTTGATGTAGGTTTTAAAAGCATTGGTTTGAATCCCTTCCAAGCATCTGTGCAGCATTTGCATTTCCCATTACTCCCCAAGTATTTTTGTGGCTAGCAGTATCTTAGATGCAAAATTTTCTCCTCTAAGAGACTTGATCCTGGATCAAGCACTGTATAAATACACATACATGAACAAATTAATATTACTACATGTGGTTAAGTGGATAATAATGACAGTAAAATTGCTACAGAACCACTTTAGTGTCTATTACTGAAAAAATATTATGTTCTTTGTATGATCCTAGGACACTATTACTTTTAAATAAATTTTAAAAATGGTTGGGTCTCTTACTAAAAATATTTCTCCAGTATCATGGTTTCTGTGATTCACAGGAGCATCTTACTGCTCTGGTCTTGAGCGGTGCACTGAAATGAACATAGTTTGCTGAGAAATTGCACAAAACAATTTGTTTTGTGCAAGAAAAGATCCTGTTGAACACCAAATCAACCTGCAACAAGTAGTCAGTGTCAGAGGATGTAATTTTTTAGATTGCAAACTTGCCGAGCTGCTTCCACCACCATCCTCAGCCAGAACATGGCTTGTCCTACAAAAAATCTATATTGCAGCAGGTGGTTTGCAGCAGCTGGTCTGTGATATCAACAAAGCCCTGGTATGGAACTGGAACTGCTCTGATCTCCCAGGTCTAATCCATGTCTCCCCATCTGGCATTGCTTTGAGGGTTGCACGTGATCTGGGTACAAGGGCATCCCAGCTTACAGCCACACAGATGCTGAGTTTCCAGGACAACCACCAGCTCCCCATCAGCCTTGGTGGGAGCTTCTCTGCCTAGACCCTCTTTATCCTGTGTGTATCAATCAATCAATCAGTCAACCACATGCCTTTATAAAAAGGCCTAAACTTGCAGTTTCGCAGACCCAGGTTTTATTTCTCTGACAGGATTGTGTGATCAAAACAAAGCCTTCCTCTAAACAGCAAATTTTGAAATACAGGGCTGAAGCTGTTTGAACACTCATTGCTTTATTGGCCTTGCTGGTATAATCTCAGGTAAACTGATTTACTGCATGACGTTTTACTGCCAGTAGAGCAGCGGGACCAAGTCTGTGTGCCTCTGTAGCAGTTTTTAGGTTCAAAGGAAACCGCTCCAGTCAGCCCCATGACACTCTGGTAAGATGGCAAGGTAATGATGAACAAAGTAATGTAGTTTTTAGATAGTCTGGGACAGAGGTGGAGAGGCTGCATGGGGCAGCCTGACTCTGCCAGGGCCAGCAGGACTGAATCTACTGGGGAGTTCAAGTCCTCCAGAGCCCCTCAGGTGACTTCCCACCAGGTCCTAGAAGGACCTGATAGGGACCTGACAGAGGTTTGTGATCTTGCGTATTGTGCTGTACACACACCATGCTCTCCGTGCTCGGTGCTGTCTGTGCACCATGCTGAAAATGCACTGTGATTTATGTATACTATGGTGTATGTGCATTGTGCTGGCTGCACTGTGTGTACATCTGCACTGTTGTATGTAAACTGAGGTATATATGCCCAGTGCTATATGTTCACTATGTCATACACTCTCCATGTTGTACGTGTGCTGTGCTGCTCATGCACTGTGCTGCCCATGCTGTGTCTGCTACATGTCTGGCAGCCTCTGCTTGGTGCCCAGGCAGCATGTGGAGGGCCAGCAAACCTCTGTGAACACTTGTGGAATCATAGCTGGCAAAAACACCATGTGAAAACCATGAGCAACTGTCGCTGTTGAGACAGTCACGACACATAAAGACACACACCAACTGCTCTGGGCGAAAAGCTTTTCTTTAATAACACGTAGCCCCTTTTATACAATTTCTTAGCCTTTGTGTTACATGTCCATTTTCTGTTGGTTAACTACAACTACAATACAATATTATAGGTTGTTTGTAATAGTGTATATTTTTGCTACATATCAGCCAGTTTTTACTCCCTCCTGCAGGTGTCCATCCTCCTTCTGTTGTTTTTGCTTTCTCCTTCTGTTTATGTTACAATTTCTAAGGGTACAAACCAAATTCTCACCACTACACCGTCATTGTGCCCAAGTCGAACTCTGTGAAACTTTCAGAAAGGTGTCATTTCCCACAGTCCCTCTTTTTTTTTCAACTATAAATGCAGCGTTTAAGGTCCCATTTGCAGAAAGGATAACAAACATGGCACAAGAAGTAAAATAAGAAGGATAACAATCACAACTAAATATCCCATTGTCATGAGGTCTTTGACCCATTTAGCAAGTTGACCATTACCAAACAAAGTATTAAACCAATCGGACTCATTCTCTTCTCTTAATTTTAAAACACCTATTTGCAATTCTTTGATATTAGCAAACACTGATCTGGCGTGGTCAGGATTCACACAGCACATGCCATCAAAGTC